>JASEVX010000004.1:68835798-69330798 GCA_031761405.1 Serripes groenlandicus | reverse complement strand
AGGTTACTTATATTATGATGTATGAGGTTACTTATATTATGATGTATGAGGTTACTTATATTATGATGTATGAGGTTACTTATAGTATGATGTATGAGGTTACTTATAGTGTGATGTATTAGGTTACTTATACTATGATGTATGAGGTTACTTATATTTTGATGTATGTATGAGGTTACTTATATTATGATGTATGAGGTTACTTATAGTATGATGTTCGAGGTTACTTATACTATGATGTATGAGGTTACTTATAGTATGATGTATGATGTTACTTATATTGTGATGTATTAAGTTACTTATATTATAATGCATGAGGTTACTTATATTATAATGTATTAGGTTACTTATATTATGATGTATGAGGTTATTATGCCATCATATATTAGGTTACTTATATTAGCATGTGCATGTATTAGGTTATGTAAAGTATCATGTCTTAGGTTACTTATGTCATCATCTATTAAATTACTTATATTATCATGTATAAGGTTACTTAAATAAGCATGTATAAGGTTACTTATATTAACATGTATTATGATACTTATATTATCATGTATTATGTCACTTATATTATCATGTTTAGGTTACATATATTTAGCTTGTGGTAGGTTACTTATATATTCATACAATAGGGTAAAGAGAAAGACTATATACGAGTCGACCCATTTTATTATAATTATGTCTCTTCTTGATATAGGAAAACACCAGAATTTATATAATGAGACATATTGAGAGAATATATGTTGGGCCAGTTTCTAGCTGATAGCATTGTAACTGTGAACATTAGATTTCAGGCTATGTATATGCATATGTGAAGAGGTAAAACGTGTAAGAATATAAGTTGTTTGAGATTTTGGCCTTGCGCGCAAAGTGAAGGTAAGGACATTGTGTACCAAACTAAACCCCGTTCTGATGGGTTGCTAGAATTCCGCCCGTGGCCGAGACTCGGAGTTGTTAGCGTAGGAGCTTTGAAACCGGGCATCCCGAGTTCGATCCCCAGTCGCGGCGCAACGGCGTTGGTTGAGTGCCATTGGCCAAGGTACATATCCGAGTATAATGTTGGTGTTATAAGTGAGTGTTGAAACTAACCCCCTTTCCCACCTATATACGCTTTTTGACACCCCTACAGCAGGCGAACTAAAAAAAAACCACATTGTGACAAAGGGAAAAATTGCTCACACAAGCAATTTCTTCTTTTGCCACAATGTTTTCAAGTATTTTTCAGTAAGTATACCTTAATCTATAGAGGTGTTTCGAATGTTTTTACCTAGATGTTTTCAAAGTCCTCTGCTGCAGATTTGTTGTATGTGGGAAAGGGTTAAAAAAGAATGAATTCCGTATACTCTGACCTTATATGCATGCACAAATAATCAGCAACCATTGAAAAGAGCCAGGATATAATTATTTTTCTATAAAGTGCAAATCAATCGATATATTGGTTGTACCAATATCCAATGATCTAAATCAACTAAACATCAAAGCGGGGAAACGATTATAAATCCTTTTACAGTGCATGGTAAAGCTTCGGCTCTTTCCATGCAGAAACGTAATCCGATCAATCTATGTTTTGCGCATAAAACAACTGTTATCCTATTAAAACTGAATCTATTACCATTGTATGCATGGCTATCGAAAATATCATGGGGAAAACAGAAAAAGCTCATTATGAGCGTGTTCTTCTTTTCCCACTTTGTTTCGGAAACCGTCTGCTACAGAAGCGCAAAATGAAGTGACGTCTGTATCACTGGAAAGTGTTGACGATAACGCGTTCCTGGGAGGTTCTGGTCCCCGATCACCATATGTCTGTATCACTGGAAAGTGTTGACGATAACGCGTTCCTGGGAGGTTCTGGTCCCCGATCACCATATGTCTGTATCACTGGAAAGTGTTGACGATAACGCGTTCCTGTGAGGTTCTGGTCCCCGATCACCATATGTCTGTTTTACTGTAAAGTGTTGTCGATAACGCGTTCCTGGGAGGTTCTGTTCCCCGATCACCATATATCTGTATCACTGGAAAGTGTTGACGACAACGCGTTCCTGGGAGGTTCTGGTCCCCGATCACCATATGTCTGTATCACTGGGAAGTGTTGACGACAACGCGTTTCTGGGAGGTTCTGGTCCCCGATCACCATATGGTCATCAAGCCCAGTCGTAGGAACATTCGGGAGATTTTGAAAGTACAGTCAAACCTGTGCTAAAGACCACATTGGAATAGCAACTCCCTGTCTATAGCGACCATACTTTTAGTATCCTCAATTACTCGGTATCTGTATAAATGACCCTGTAATTAGAACCACCTTTGAATAAAGACCACATTGTTCACTTATCATGGGTGGTCTTTAAACACAGGTTTGACTGTATTTGCAATTACGGTCAAATGTTAATTTTGTCTATAATTTGTACATACCACAGAGGCTTTCAGAATGATTATAAATACGACTAGAGTGCAAACCGTCGACGTGGTGCAGTGGTTAGTGCGAGGTAAAAGCTTGTAGGGCGGGGTAAAAGGGTTCGACCCCCAGTTGGGTCATATAAAAAAAGTGCTTCCCTCCTTGGTATTCAGGGTTGGGGTGATAGCATTACGACTGTAATATCATGATACGGCTGAAATAATGTTGCATATTATTGATTGGGGCTTAACGTATTTGTTAGCATTGTTTCAGTTTTATCACGAATTCCAGTTCACCTACTCGTGTGTTTCCTTTGCTGTCTCATACAAGTATTCCACACACCAAACTTTCCAAACATCCGGCTGCTTTTCCACAGGGACTGTTATCCTATTGGTAGAAGACGAATGACATATGTCACAACGACTTTTGCCAAACGTCGGAAAGGATGTTGGCCGAGCTGGAGTTCGGAATATCAACCCCTCGATCTACAGCCCGCTTCGATACCGACTGAGCTACCATGGCTCGGCCGAAAAGGGGAACTTTTGAAATCTACCAAAGCGAACAAGATCATTAACAGGGAAGGGAAGATTTTGATAATTCTGTTTGTAGGTGCAGGCTGATCTTGGTTTTAGTTTCAACAAATACCATTATATAGGTGAGCTGCGAAAACTAACATTAACCCTTTCCCGCTATCTGACGTATGTGCTGCAAACGACATTTTCAAAACATTGCGACAAAAGGAGCAATTACTTATAATGAGTAATGTCTCTGTGTGTCACAATGTTTACACAAGTTGCTTGAATCCGTCTGACTAAATAGTAAACATTAAGCAAACAGATCAGACTTGTTTTATTCGGTAGCTGATCTAGTCTGCACTAGTCGCAATTGGCTTCCGGTTGTTTCGTGGAGCGCCGTACAAATATTGCCGTGTTTTCCACGACATAGATAATCGATATTCGAAACCCCTCGGGCTTAATCGACGTGTGACAATGCTTGGTCTGGAAGTGCTCACGCTGTCCGCATCAAACGCCCAATATTTATTTCATAGCAATAGAAATGAGCCGTTCCACTAGAAAACCAACATTGTGGACTCTGCGTAAAGTATCCACCCGGATCAGCCTAAACATGCCGCGCTGGCTAACCCTTTTCGCCTCCTGATGATTTTCTGTTTCGGGAATAACTACTCTATACCTCTATCCCCCTGGATGGAATGTGTCGGCCCGGATTAGCCTGTGCGGACTGCGAATATTGATCTGGGTCGATACATTACGCAGAGTCCATAATGTTGATTTTCTCGTGGAACGGCTCAAATGTCCTTTCGTTACCGAGGCTATAAACACGCCATCTGTTGACACACTGTATTAGCAAATTAACCCCTTCCCACGTGTAGCAAATCCGCAGCAGACGACTTTGAAAACATGTTAACAAAACATTTGAGAAATCTGACTAAATGAAAGTATATTTAATGGTGAAAGCTCGAAATAATTGTGGCAAATGTAGAAAATCCTCATTAAGAGCAATTCCTCCGTTTGCCATACTGATTACAAAAGCCGTCTGCGCCAGAATGCGTCTTTAATTGGGAAAGGGTTAAGAACGGTTCTGTAATCTTAGGTATGCTACTTACTTTTTCTCGTATATCTTTAATGTCCTAGCCCTGTTCCACATACAATCAATCTGCAACAGACGACTTTGAAAGCATCTAAGCAAAAGTAGTGTAGAAATCGCTATAAAATGATATAGAAAACAGTGTGGCAAAAGGAGGAATTGGTCATTACGAGCAATATCCCTTATTGTCACCGTGTTTTAACCCATTACTTCACACAGACGCCATTTGACACCTGCCATTGAACATGACTTTTGAAAACATTGCAATAAAAGGTGAAATTGCTCAAAACGAGCAATTTCACCTTTTATTGCAATGTTTTCAACTCTATGTCATTATAAATCTTTCAGTTTTATATATTGTTGAAATTGTTCGTCTGATGTTTGTAAAGCAGACGTCCTTTGAAAAGTCATGTGAAGTATTGGGTTAAGAAGTCGTCTTCTGATAATAAGTCAAAATACGTCTGCAGGTGGGAAAGGGTTAAGGGTTCGTATGCAGCGCATCGGCCTCGAGAATGGGACATTGGATTCGATCGTTTTCCTCCTATAGGTGCTGAGCGTTTGCGAGGATAGCATTTCGACTGATGGCCTGGTGTCGGATAAGTTTACAATCAGTACTGGTGATTTACCCACGAAAGATCCGTTACAGACTGAAATACAGTTGAAAGCGGCCTAAATCAACATACAAACAAACTGCAAATTATATGTAGAAAATGTATAGAGAGGGTGTCATTTTACACTCTCAAACAAACGACAGAAAACGAATTTAAAAACATCGAGGCCATTATATGGATTTTTTTTCTGAAAAAAACAATTATCTATTACAATTGAAAACATTTTGTCAACAGAAGAATGAGTAAGTTCTCCATTTTCCACATTGTTTTCAAAAATCGCCTGCTATAGATGAGTCAAAAAAGTCGTCGGCGTGTGGGACAGGATTCGAGTCCAAATGCCATGCGCAATGGTTATGGTCGAGTGCTCTCGGGTAAGGCACATTCTCTAGCCTAGTGCTAGTTTGTTTTCCTAGGGATCATGACACAGTGAACTGTCGCCGTGATACAACTGAAATAATGTTGAAAATGGCGTTTTATTCGTGTATTGATTATGACTTTAGGCTCCTCTGATCCAAAAACATTGCAGGATAAAGAGTGACGATTACGACGAGTCGGTTTACCCTTACCCGTATACGTCATATATGCAGAAGACTTTAAACCATCTAGTTATAAAAACAATCAGTAAGTGAGATTATACTTAAAAAAAAAAAAATGAAAACATTGCAGCAAATAGACAAAATGTTCGTTGTCAGCATTTTATCCTGTTACCAAAGTGTCTTCAGGAGTTGTCTGCTGCAGGTGTGTATACATATATACGTCATCGTGTCGGAACAACGAATGATTTCAAATGTGTCAGCTGCAGAGGAGGTAAACGGTTCTCCGTATTAGGGGGGGATTGAACCCTTTACCGCATGCAGATGCCTTCTGGAGACTCTGCAACAGACGACATTTTGAAACATCGTGAAATTCATCATGAACAATTTCTCCTTTTGTCGCAATGTTTTCAACTCTGTTCAATAAATATAAATTAATTTACTGTGATATCCCCTATTTGTGGCTAGATATTTTCGAGGATGTCTGCTGCAGATTTGCTGTATATGGGGAAAAGGTCATCCAACGATGTCAATTGCAAAGGATATCGAAGTAATTCTGCATGAAAAATGTAGTGGTTACATAGACACAGTCTTCGTATTGTTATGTATACATCGTGACTTTACATGAGCCGTTCCACGAGAAAACCAACATTATGGACCCTGCGTAATGTATCGAGCAAGATCAGCCTGTGCATTCCGCACAGGCTAAACCGGGCCGACACATTCCGTCTCAGGGGGATTGAGGTATAGAGAAATTATTCATGCAACAGATACTCCACATGAGGCGAAAAGTGTCTCCGCGGGTTAGCCTGCGAGGCATGCTTAGGCTGATGCGGGTCGATACTTTACGCAGAGTCCACAATGTTGGTTTTCTCGTAATTCGGTCATATCTATCCCAATCGCCAAACGACCTTTTGTGAATCCGTTAACGGTGGTACACACGTGGCATCTTGACCATATGAACTTGCATAAATGCGAGCCACGCACTGTAATATATCACATTTGTATTGAATATGCGGCCAACGTGTCAAGTTAATATATTTTAAATACAGCGTGACATTCAAAGAGGGGGAAAAGGGTGAGGGGGGGGGGGGGGGGGGGGGTGAGGGGGGAGCACCGTTTATAATGAACCGGAATGAAATGGTATAATTTAGCTTTTTTAACCTCTTCTCTCACCCAGACGCGTTTTAACGTATCTGTTACAGACACCGTTTGATAACATTGTGGCAAAAAGTGGATTAATTGCTCATAATCGAGCACATAGTTGGGACTCAACGCGTAAATTGAACTGTCAGAGTCACGTGACTAGTAGGTCAAAGAGCACAGCATATTTCTAAGTAAACAGAAGGTGGTACGTATTCATCGCGCGACAGTTCAATTTACCCAGACTAGAACGACTACGGCTGTCAATACAGGCTGTCAATCGATCAGTCAACGATTTCTAAACATGTTCTAACATCCTTCGTCATTCTTCTTCACTGGTGGGCTTGATAGCCGCTGGCGTCACATTGCCTTTGCTTTCGATGCGGGCTATCAAGGGTTGTGAGTTCGAATCCCAGCTCGACCAACATTCTCTTCGACGTTTGACAAAAGTCACTCTGATAAGCTTCATTCGTCTTCCTACAATGGGCTTACAGTCTATGTGGAAAAGAAGCTAGTTTCTGTGAAAGAGTGCTGTGTGGAGTACTGGTGTGAGTAAGCCTAGGATGGTCATGGGTAGATAAGTTGGCCGCCGTGATCTGACTTAAAATTTGTTGAAAACGGCGTTAAACCCTATCGCTCACTTATTCGCCTTTGGACTAACAGGCAGAACAGACATACACAGACAATTGTGCCGCCATGTTGAATTATATTGAAATACTGTTGAAACATCGTTAATCCTTTCCAACAGCAAACTTTAATAAAACTCGTAGGAAAACTATTGAAATTATCAATAAATGCAACTTGTATTATTTAATAGAGTTGAAAACGTTGTGATATAAAGGAGAAATTCCTTATCATGAGCAATTTCACTATTCGCAACAATGTTTTATTGAGTCGTCTGCTGCAGTAGCGTCAAAATGCGTCATTAATTATATGGGGGGAAAAGAGTCAAACCCCAACCAATCACTTTTACAGCTTGCGTTCAATACAGATCTTTATTGAATGAGACGACACGATTATTTGAATTGTTGGTGAAACAAGATTTGATTTTTAATTGATTCTGTAACCAACTGATGAATGAAATTGCATTAAATTGATTAAACAATTTCTAGACCTGATGCACGTATTATTGGCTCTCAAACTGTAACACGTCCGTTTGATACTAAAACTTTGATGCAGAAAACGTTGTTTGGTGTATCCGATGAATCTAGGAATTTTTGAAAGCTTTTTAATGAAAGAAGAATATATTCTCAGCGAACCTTTTTTTTCTTTGATGAAAGGAGAAAAATGCACTTTCTTTTTTTTTTTTTTACTCAAAAAGTATTATATTGTTGGCACAGGTGCCAGTCTCGTTTAAAAACTAAAAATAGCATTTGACTATATATATTGATATATATAGTATAATATATAGTCGAATGCTATTTTTAGATTGTAAACGAGACTGGCACCAGTGATTGATGGTCCTGGATTACCATTTTTCCTTTGACATTTTAACTTTTTCCCCACATACAACAAATCTGCAGCAGACGAATTAGAATCATCTCAGCAAAGTATGGGGGAATATTTCTATAACATATATGTTAATTATTGAATAAAGTTGAAAACATTGTGGCAAAATGAGAAATGGATCATTGTGAGCAATTTCTTTTTTTTATCACAATGTTTTCAAAAGTCGTCAGCTTCAGCTGCGTCGGATATCGTCTGTACAAGGGAACGTGTTAATCATAACAGGGTCTAGAAACACTTATCAGCAGGAGCGTAGCTCCCTTTAGGCACTGTAGGCACGTGCCTACACATTTTTTTTCTAAAAATGCCCCAAAATGCAGAGCTGTGGCGATACAGATCTGCGTAATGTATCGACCAGATCAGCCTGCGCTGTGCGCCCATACTGATCCGGCCGACCCATTCCGTCTAAGGGGGGGAGGGGGGGGGGGGGAAATAAATAGAGTAGTGATTCCTGAAACAGAAAATCCACAGGAGGCGAAAAGTGTATATCTGGGTACGCCTGTGTGGCATGCTTAGGTTGATCCGGATCGATACTCTACGCAGAGTCCACAATGTGGATTTTCTCACGAGACGGCCTACACATTGATTATTGCAAAGCTACGCCCCCTGATCAGGGTATGATTTAACAACATGACTTCATAATAAATCTTCGCCGAGTCCGGAAAGCTAAGTCGGTAGCGACGCGGGCTGACAGTCCATGGGTTGTGAGTTCGAGTCCCAGCACGACCAACATTATTTCTGACATTTGACAAAAGTAATTGTGACAAGCGGCATTCGTCTTCCACCAATGGGCTAACAGTATATGTGGAAAAGTAGCCAGTTGCTTTGAAAGTATGTTGTGTTGAGAACTGGTGTGAGAAAGCCATGTAACACATGCGGTGGTTGAACTGGCCGACGTGATATGACTGAAATATGTTGATAACAGCGTTAACCCCAAATCATTCAATTAATCATAATGATTGTTTAAAATGCCCACCTCACCAACTGGATTGTCACGTATCTATTAGGGTAACGCTACTAGCATTGTACGAGGCTATGAGTCTTCCTCACAACCAATAGGCGCCGTTACTGACGATGTGGGGTTACGTATATTGTTAAGAACTCCGGTCTGGCATCATTAAAACTTAGATTGACGTACAACCAGTACGTTTCGATGTTGTTCCAAAAGACATTAATTCTGCAACAGAAGACATTGCAAAACTTCGCAGCAAACTTTTGAAAAAAATGGTCATAAAGGAAAGTTGTGTAATCAAATAGAGTTGTTGAAAACATTGTGGCAAAAGGAGAAATTCCTCCTTTTGCCACAATGTTTTCCAAAGTCGTCTGCTGTAAATGTGTCAAAATGCGTCTAAAAGTAGGAAAGGGATAATACAAAATCGGCCAGTGAACACACTTGTGAGACAGTGCGTCTGCGCATGCTCTCCCGAGTTCTCACTTTACGCAGACGAAACAAGAACCCCCCCCCCCCCCCCCCTCCCCCGCCCAAAAAAACACCGCGAGAAACGAATATTTGATGTAAGTTTGTTTGTTTGTTTTACCGCTTCGGTGATGTAGTGGTAGAATTCCCGCCTCGGATGCGGGAGGTCACTGGTTCGATCCCCGGCCGGGACATACCAAAGACCAATGGCTGCCCTCCTTGGCGCTCAGGATTGCGGGGTAAGCAATAACGACTGACTGGCTCGTGTCAGGACAAATTGACCAGTAGTACTAGTAACTTACCCAGGAAACGCAATGATATTACTGGTAACTTATTGAAAGGGGCGTTTATCAATCAATTATTTGTTTTATTGGAGTTTTATGTAAGAATTGGAAGGCTCAATGTCTACCTCCTATACAGCATGTGAACCGCAAGCCAAAAAGTTACTTGTTTTCTTAATCCTTTCCCCCATACGACAATTCTGCAGCAGACGACTTTATAGAAAATCTCCATAATTGAATGGATAACCTATGACAAAAAGTGGAAAACATTGTGGCAAAAGGAGAAATTGCACGTTTTGTGTAATGTCTTCTTTTGTCACTATGTTTTCAAAAAGCCGTCTGCTGCAGATGCGTCAGAAAGCGTCTATATGAGGGAAAGGGTTAACCGCGGAATATTCTTTGGCAATGTACATTTCCAAGCCTTGTATCGGTTAATCGCTGAGGGATTGTGAATAAGTGAAATGTCACCTAGAAACGACTGAAATATTGTTGAAAACGACTTTTAACACACACCCTCCCCCCTCCCCTCGTAAATCGATTCTAAACCTTCAAACTTACGTCCGGTTATTACCGAGTCTCATAATGGGAGATCTTTCCGTCGTGAGTTTGCGACCAGTTTCACAGATGATGATTTATTCACGATATGTAAGCACATTTCTCCATTATTGGTTTCACTTAACCATTTCCCACTTGCTTTTGTTTTTTAGTTTTTACGACGCTTTCAACAGCACTGAGGTCATATCGCGGCGGACGGAAAAGATGATATTGTTCCTACACCTTATATTTACATCGAGATATTAAAACAATATACAGGGTATGAAACCAACTAGCTAGTCCAGGTTTCTGTACTCGGAATGCGATTTTATATTTTGACTGCTCGCATTCTACAATGCAATATGTAACGTCGATATATTGAGAATACCATCCCAATACCATCCCAATTGCAAACACGTTTTGTCGCATCTTCAGCAGACGACTATTGAAAACATTGTGGCAAAAGAAGACATTGCTCATAATGAGCAATTTCTCCTTTTATCATTATGTTTTCCATTCTTTTTCAATAATCACACTATCATTACGAGAGATTATTGACACACTTTAGCTGGATACTTTTCAAATCGTCTGCTGCAGATTTGTTGTTTGTGCTAAAAGGGTTTACTCTGAATATTAGTTCCTATCTATCGTGATTGATGGGAAATAACATTCGGATTTAAGTGCAAAGATTGCGAAAATGTGATTAAATAGCGTTAAAAAATAATCAGATGTGAGCGATAAGTGTGGGTCTATTTACGCATCGCAACAAGCGGAGGGATTGATTGATTGATTGATTGATTGATTGTTTGGTGTTTTACGCCGCTTTCACTATTTTTCAGTTATATCACGACATGTCCTGAGAAAGTTACCAGTACTACCGGTACCTTTATCCTGACACCGGCCAGTCAGTCGTATTGCTAACCCCGCAACCTTGAGCGCCAAGGAGGGCATCTATTACTACCAATGTTTATTTCTTAACAAGCTGATGGAGGACTTCGTAGGATCTTCACAAAACGGCGGAGGAAAACGAGACCAGTATGGTTACACTTTCATATATGTGTTCAATGGGATTCGACGTAGGCAAAACAAGGATTTGATACCAGTTTACGACCAGTGGAGATCATGATCAGGGGCGTAGCTTTGCAATAATCAATGTGTAGGCCGTCTCGTGAGAAAATCAACATTGTAGACTCTGCGTAAAGTATCGACCCGGATCAGCCTAAGCATGCCACACAGGCCTTCCCGGATATACACTTTTCGCCTCCTGTGGATTTTCTGTTTCAGGAATAACTACTCTATACATCTATCCCCCTAAGACGGAATGTGTCGGCCGGATCAGTATGGGCGCACAGCGCAGGCTGATCTGGTCGATACATTACGCAGATGTGTATCGTTGCAGCTGCATTTTTTGGGCATTCTGAGAAAAAAATGTGTAGGCACGTGCCTGCAGTGCCTAAAGGGAGCTACGCCCCCTGCAGATCAGCATACGCACAGTCTGAGTGGGATATTCACTGTTTGCAATCCTGTTCAATGAGCGATTAAATAAATGCACACGTTATTGCCTAGTAGATAAACAGAATCGCTATCTGACTTCTGAGATATGCGTGGTTGTTTAGAGTTATATAGTATGTGTATTCAGACACTGCTGGCGATATTGTTCGTTTAAAAACAATCTCACCTAAGCCTACATAGAACGCAAATGCGATACGATCCCCGTCTTTTCATGACGCGGGTTAGCTTCTAATTCCAGGAGAGACCATATTTTCTCGTCTCAGCGTTGGGAGGAGATGATTACGCTTCGAGATAAATAAACACAGTCCCATGTCGGATTTTCTACCGGGACGAAAACCCTAAATTAATCTTCGTGGAGCAGATCAAAGTTATAAATATGGGTCCTTTTACGGAACGTCAAGGATTTTTATTGCAGTTATTTAAGTAATTTGTTTAAAATACGTTTTGTTACATGTATTTCATGGAAAAATATTGCTTGAGCTGTTCCGGCTGCTTATCTGCTTATTACAAAAATGTTTATCCAATGTGTTTACGGATGGGTATATTTGGTAGGAGAGAACTAATCGCGGGGGAGTCTAGAGGGAGACAAGGGTGAATGTCTGGGATAAATCATTGGAAACGGTCTGACATTAATTTAATTTTTCCTGTATATGGGATTGTTCCAATTTTCTTAATGCTTTATATTTGTGTAGGAATATGTTGTTTTATTTTCCTTATATATATATATATATATATATAAAAAAGGACGTAATGTTGAATACATGTCGCCCTGAGCGTTACACGCAATGTTACGCCAAAACCTCTGTTCTGTTCCGTTAAAACAATACATATTATTTTCAATGTTACTTGACTTTAGTTATAAATGCTGATGAACATTTGACCCATTATACGCATTACAGAAAAGACACGTGTACTATTACTATGGCTGTGGCATCATTAAACGTATGTATAGAAACTACAGGAAATTACACCTGGCGAACTCAATATGAGCCGTTCCACGAGAAACCCTATATTGTGGACTCAACCTAAGCATGCCGGGCAGACACCTTTCGCCTCCTGTGTATTTTCTGTTTCAGGACTCGTTACTGTATACCTTTATTCCACCAGAAAATCCTGCAAAGTTACAAGCAGTATCTCGGAGTACATGTATCCACATGCAGATATTAAAATCAACAGGACCAAGATCATCATAATATATCACATTCTAACACCTTAGTGGTGACATAGTATTTAATGGGTCCAGAACACGTAAATGAAATGAAAGCTGTTGCATCTTACAAGCAAAGTGTCTCAAAAAACCATTTAACTGTTGACAATGTCCGGGCCGGAGAAGTCAGTCCTATCAAACAGTACTCATTCTAACCTTTGACCTCTACGATTGACCTTAACATTTGAGGTACAGGCCTGAATTTTGTGCACGACACACTTTTGTGCCAATTTTCTGAGAAATCGTATTATGCGGGTCGGACAGACAGATTCATGGACGCACGGACACACTCACCGAACCGCCATTGTTCCAAAAGCGGACTCGACAACAAGTGATTTCAGACAGTTAAATGGTTATCAACAGGCTATTGAACAACCTTTTCCAATAATCATCAAATGTGCAAAGGAAGAGCTGCTCCTGTTGACAAATTTATTGTAGCATTTTCTATAATGTGATTCCTGGCTTTCTCACACCAGTACTGACTACTCCACAAAACATTTTTTTCCGAGCAACTGTCTGCTTTACCACAAAGACTGTTGGCCAATTGGTGGAAGACAAATACCTCTTGTCACAGTGACCTTTGTCAAACGTCGAAAAGAATGTTGGCCGTGCAAAGGTTCGAACTTACATCCCCTGGGTTGGGTTAGGAGTGCTCCAGTTAGAGATCAGACAAATACTATCACACTAAATTTCACTTATTAAGGGCATATAGCTCTGGCATACCTGGAGAAAGTTGACTTGAAAGTGAGTCAGTCCCTGAAATTATTCTCATATAAAGTCAAACCTGTGCTAAGGTCAGGCATTGTTTAGCAATATCCTGTCTATAGCAACCATTTTTGTATTTCCCAATTACTCATTTTCTGCACAAATGATCCTGTAACTAACCCTTTCCCACATACAGATGCTTTATGACGCCTCTGCAGCAGACAACTTTTGAAAACGAGCAATTTCTTCTGTTGCCACAATGTTTTCAATTCTTTTTTAGTAATAACCTACACTTATAGAGCTTTTCCGTGTTTTTGCCTGGAAGTCATCTGCTGCATATGTGTTGTACGTGGGAAAGGGTTAAAGACCACCTGATTGTTCTCTTCCCTTGGAGGGTCTTTAAAAACAGGTTTGCTCAAGTATGAAAGGAACATGTTCGTCTAACTTATCATTCTTAAATCTTCCCCACATACAGAAGCTATCCTGTTTATTACTTTTGTTAGAACGTTTATTGTATGAGATTTCCGGCACAAGCAGGTGATGCCTGCTTTTTCTTCTCAAACGTATGGGCCGGGAATCTATTGTCATGATCTTACAAGAAGCAAGATCAAGTATTACTATGATGATGATTTATCGTTGTTTACCCTCGCGCTCGGCATCAATGCCATTTGGCGAGCAGTTATCGTTAACTCCAATATTTAATTTAATTTCCATTACCAGACGGACTATTTATTAGCAGATTATTCTGATGTCTCATTGTCTATCTATAATTGGGTCGGTGGATGGGAGATATAAAAATATTGTTACATTGTCAATATATATATAAATTGCAAATTATATCTGTAATTGTATTTTATAAGATAAATAGTATTAATATCAGTTATTTTCAATTATTTATACTATTTTAAGAAAACATCTCAGTAACTCTATATTACTTCCGATTAAATCAAAATGTTTTCAATTTATCTCCAATTCTGTTACAAAACATAACTTTATAGTAGGATTTTACTTCGAAAAGTGTCAAATAAATGTATTTATACAATATTCAACATAGAATCTAAGAATAATCTAATGATTTCTGAATTACCTCCCTTTATATCAAGATTCCATTCACGTTCTTTTTACAATGATGGTTGTTTTGGCACCTGCTTACTACGTCACTCCTCAGTGGGCGGTATGTCTCGCGCAATACTATTCTCTGTCTCCAGACACGAAGAAGGCTAATGTTTACATTTTTAACTCAATCGATGTGATTAGTAGTTCGATTGTTCTAAAATCTTAGTATCAATTTTGTACCAAAATAGCGCTGACATTATTATTGTTAACCATGTCCCTGCAGAAATGATGGAACTATTTGGCGGTAAACGTTTTCGATTAAGGATTTCTGACGTACTGCCGAAATCTCCCTATATATTGTTCTTCTTGTGTCATAGTACAGTGGCTATTGTTACCACAATCGTCACAAAAACGTCTTTCTTTGGATAACATTTCTGTGGTCTCTTTCCGTCTTATTGTATGAGCTTGAGTATTTTATCCTCGCTAAAATGTTTATGTTGGAAATATTATTTGAAGATAAGATAAAACGCTAAAAACATGAATTTTATGAGATCACAACCAAATTCGTTTTTCTCTGAACGACGTTTGACTGGCTTTTGGACATTTAATGATACTTTTTCTTTTAAAGCCCATAATCGTCAAATCTACTGACAAACTTCAAACATTTTATAAAGAATAAAAAGGCATTTCGTACATGAGATTTGGTTATATGTGATATATATTTTCCAGAAAAACTAACCTGTAAAGATGAACCTGTGTTGTTTCCTTTTCGAGTTGGACATTTTGTGAAAAACAGAAATCTCTCTTAAAAGTTATATCTTATGATGGCTTTAGAGAAACATAAATATGCACAACTACGGGAACCTACGGCTTAGTTATTTAAGATAGATTTTAAAGACTGAGGCAGAAATTGACATTGCTCAGTGTGAGTAATTTCTCAATGTTTTCACACGGTGTCTGTTGCAGATGTGTGGTGGTTTTTTCAACATTCACACGTACTTGTACATATCTGCAGCCGAGGACTTTTAAAGACAGTACTAATTAAAGTGAGCTGCTTTTCCCTTTTCAACATTATTTCAACTCGATTTGACTCATCTTACTTTCATTTATATAGAATGCTCCATACTTATGCCTAGACTTTTTCAAAGTCGTTTGCTACCGATTCGTTTTAGTGTGGAAATATTAAACTGTGCCAGAATTACGAAAATGAATAATTTCAATTCAATTCAATTCTGTATTGGCAAATATTGACATAATTTGTCTATGGCCATTTACAAAGTGGAAGAATATGGCTTAGACAAAAGAAAATACACATATATATATATATAACTGTAAAATATGTCAGATAAATAATATTTGGTATATAAATGAAAGATACACAGTATAAGAATAGGTTAGGGAACAGCAACAAGCTGTACGTCATCGCGAATAGAATAACCTTCCGAAATATATCTACATATATTTATTAATACTTTCTGTTTTGAACTTGACAGTAATTTATTAAATTTACCATTATTGGGCCATTGCATATTACCAAGATGATTTTGTCTGATAACTGAATAGTTTGGACAACATAAAAGAAATTGATATTCATTTTTGATTAGGTTGGAAGAACTTTACAATGCCTCTGTTATCTTGGAATACCATTAAAACGACCAGATTCAATTTCTAACTTATGAGAACCTTAGACCTGGTAGCCTCTTTCTCTTTTTTTGCCATTGTCCCAATAGATAATATGGCCATTTGTTCAATATGTTGAATGTATTTTTGTGTACAAACGTTTGTATTGGCTGTATTAGAGTATGAATAAAAGGACGCTAGAATTATTTAATTTTGCTGTTCTTTTTAAGTTCTTACTTGAATTTCATTGTCCACTCCCGGAAAGGTAATTTGATCATTGAAGCCGACAACTGACCTTTATATGACATTATCAGATAAAATCGTCAAATTGTTATTGCTTTGTCATTTAATTAATGTTCATTATTTGTAAGTATAAGACATGATTCACACTCAGTATCCAATGTACTGCTAAATGTGAGCTCTGGTGACCATCCTTTGTCCGTTATCCGTTGCCACCAACATTCTCTTTTAACCTTAACTGACAACAGTTTGGCATAGTAAGAAATTGCTGAATGGGAGCAATTTCTTTTTTTGTCACAATGTTTACAAAAGTCGTCTGCTATAGATGCGTAAAAATGCGTCTGTATGAGAGAATGGCCTATGCCATTCCAGATCACTTGACCAATTATATATATATACCAAGCTTTACAGAAATAATCCTTTCGTGGTCCTCTTTACAAGTTGTTCACATAAGTTTCTTCTTACAACCGTGCTTGTCACGGCAACAGAAATGGGGTAGAATGGCAATTTATCTCTTTTGAATCCAATATGATTGGGGAAAAAAGGTAAAATCTATTAAAATGAGCAAGACAAGTGTGTTGATAGTCGTAAAGTTTTCAGCGCTGTTAACTCTTTCCTTCATACGACAATTATGCAACAGACGACTTTGAACATATTTTGACAAAAAATAGAAAATCTCTATAATTGAATGGATAACCTATGACTAAAAGTGGAAAACATTGTGACAAAAGGAGAAATTGCTCGTTTTGAGCAATTTCTTCTTTTGTGACTATGTTTTCAAAAAGCCGTCTGCTGCAGGGGCGTCATAAAGCGTATATATGAGGAAAAGGGGTAATTAAATGATTATTCCACACACTATTCACGTGCTATATTAATATCATAAGTTTCCTCTTGTGTTTTTCAATAGGCCTACATACGTTGAGAACCATTTTCCATATTAGTCGTCGTCTGCTTCCGAGTCAGACATCGAATTTAGGCAGAGGAAATAATGAGGCAAACGCTGACATACTCCGGGAAATCTAAAACTAACCGGACAATAAACATGTCCACTTTAGACCAGCTACTTTTCATGCTTCTGTAACAGGCGACCATTGCAATTTATGTGAGGGGAAATATGATAGTGCTTAAGCGGGCGAATTCTCCTATTTACACTTCCCTCGAGACATAGCACTATCCTGTTTCATAATATTGAATCCCAGCTATCAATCATATAGTATGCAGTCTGCTACCATGTTTCGGTTGTCTCGGACTTAGTTCAGTTCATAAAAAAAGCCCTACTTTAAAATTGGAATCGTCTAAATAGGGCCTAGAGCATGCCAGATAGTCCTACTACTGACTAATATAAATAGACCCATGCAGGCCTATCCAGATCTATTAGGAAATACGGATTCGGAATCCAAAGTCTGGCCTACTTCCAATTTCTAGAGAATGACTAAGACGAGCTGTGCAGTGTTGTGGCCTTTTTGTAAATGACTCGTTCAAGTGTTTTCAGGGGGCTATCTCCCATTTAACGCTACATAACTGCATTCGAATGCAAGTCTCATTTAACATGCTAATGGGAACATTTGGTTTCGAAGCGAGACCGTTTTGTCGGCAATCGTGGAGGCATATATAGATTCTATCTTTTTTTAGATCCATTTTCTTAAGCTGCAGTTTCACTCAGGCTAATTAACCTAGATGTGATGTAGAGATAGTTAACGTTTAAACGCATCGACTGCTGGATGTTAACGCTTAGTTATTTATTGTCAGTGTCGGTGTTCCTGCACGCGCAGTAGTTCAGCAGCAATAATTTGTTCGTGTCTCGTGCAGTGGTGCGTAATTTCTGCCAGGATCTCCCTAATTTCTAACCACTAGGACGTCGATCGATTTTTCATCGGATTTCCAGGCGTTGGCAAGGTTGCGCAAAACGGTGCGCACAAAGTCATTTCGTATGCAAATAAGATGTTGCCAACGCCATCTTATGTGGAATAAAAATTGAACGTAATATCCGCAGCAATCACAGTAAAGGCGATCCATCAGTGGTATTTAATTCTTTAAAATTTAATACAGAATACCAACGATGGCTTCGCCAGACGGCAAGCTGTCTACAACGGACAGAATTGTGAAAAGTAAGTGTCTTATCTCTTGTTTGTTTTGATCGATTTCTAATGTACGCCATATTGGATGTCGGCCATTAGTCGAAGCCTACTATTTACCTAAATGGGGAAAACGCATTTCTTTGATCATTTATCAAAGAAACGCAGTCATGACAGGAAAGCGACAGCCAGGTGTTGCTAAACTGCTTCTTTAATGCATTCTTTTCTATGTTGACGAGGTTTTTGAGCGTCTTATTTATAAGTAAACCGGAAATGTCAAAGTGGTTTATGTTTTGCATAAGTAATGTGCGATGCTGCAACTGTCGTTCGACTTCTTTTCATTAACACGAAGTGCTTCAAAATATATGCGTCGTTTCTCCTTCTATGATCTGTATGTCTAATGTTTTCTTGCATGCATTCAAAGTGTTCATTGTAGCATATTTTGCGCGATGGAGCATTTACCCCCAAATATCGCTTCCGAATACGAGCTGTCAAAATGACTTGAAGGTTCGTATTTCCAAGGAAAAGCATAAAAAAAGGTATATTTTATATGAAGAAACAATGAAGTATTTTGTTCTTCTGCACTGTTAAGACATATTTATTATTTTCAAACATACATGTCCAAAATGTAGTAATATAGTTTTAACTAGATCAGTCTGCAAGATATTTTATCCATCTATATCAGATTAATGTCACTTCTGTCGTCAAATGTTCCAGAATTCATCTGTGCTATTCATAAAAATTGCAGTTTGTGAAAGACCTTATGTGCTTCACAGATGTTGGGGGGGGAAAGTCACTGAAGACCACCATCTCATGATTTAACCTGAATGGAAATAGATTGATTAGAATTTTAATTGTGTTAAATATCATAATGAGCAATTTCCCTTTTTATCAAAATGTTTTGAAAAAGGCTTCTGTAGCTTAACTAAGACTTGAAAGTCAATTGCACATGTGGCGAATCAAAATCTGTCGTTGTTCATGCAGACAAAATTGTATATGAACAATACCAAA
This sequence comes from Serripes groenlandicus, assembly GCA_031761405.1. Lineage (NCBI taxonomy): Eukaryota > Metazoa > Mollusca > Bivalvia > Cardiida > Cardiidae > Serripes > Serripes groenlandicus. Next base: position 69,311,347 of record JASEVX010000004.1, on the reverse strand, counting down.
ATGTTGCTGTTAAAATTATTACTAACAATGCTTTAATGATAATTGAGCAATACCCCAAACAGTTTTTGTGTTATCGAACACTTCTTAAGTCATTTGTTAAATGGAAAGCTTGAATCTCATTGAGCCCTGGTAGCTCGGTCGGTATCGACGCAGGCTGTCATGTCAATCCAGGGGTTGTGAGTTTGAATCGCATTTCGGCCAACATTCTTTTCGACGTTTAACAAGTCATTGTGACTAGCGTCATTCATCTTTCAACAAAGGGCCAACAGTCTATGTGGAAAAGCAGCCAGTTGTGTGGAGTACTGGTGTGAGAAGCCAGGAAACGTATGAGTAGGTGAACTAGCCACTTTGATATGACTGAACAAATTGTTGAAATGCCTTTAAACCATAATCAATCAATCACTCACTCATTGAGTTAATAAAAGAAATCAATGACAGTCTTTTAACCCTTTGAAAAGCTTTTGTACCTCATGACAAATCTGTGGCATTCCACTCTTAAAAACATCCAGGCAAACTTGTCCTTTTACAACGCGGAGGCATCTGTATGTGGGAAAGGGTTAAATTATGCTTCAGCTGAAACATTTGTTTACATCTACAAAATACGCTGTAAGTGCAGGAGGTCACAGGTTCGATTCCCAGCTGGGTCATACAAAAGACTTCTCTTCTACACCCTTTCACAGTATAAGAGTAACAACTGCTTTCTGTTGAATAAATTCTAGAAATATATATAGATATCTGCTTTTGAAAATTTCTAGCCAGAAAAATATCAACATGACAGATATGAATTTCTTTTGTGCAAGATAAAAAGTAACCAAAGAGAGTCCCTTTTTATAATACTTGGCCTTAGATATTTCCCCTCTAGGACAAATTCTATTAAAGGGATGTTGCTGGTTAGATTTCAAGATTATTGGGTAGAATATATAAGAGATGTTCCCTTTGCCACCCTCTACGAACATACAAACAATTTCAAGCCATATTGATTGGTAAGAAAAACATTCCGGCATTAGAAAAGGGATATAATGACAAAACATTACCAAGATCTTCTGAATCAACTTGTCCGATTTCCAGTATAATTAAACGGATATGCTCCTTAGATGACTTTCTACAAACATTGTTCAAGTCATGATGATTGATGGAAGCAACATGGTGGCTAGGCAGCATCAGAAAAGTGTCAAAATGATAAAATCTAAAAACTGATCTTCTTGAAAAAAAATTCACATCTGGGAAATTGGAATTCAATTAATAATTCAATGTTGAAATCACCCATTTTTCCTATTTCCTCTATATATGTTTTAAAACTTGACTGCTGTAAAGGTGCCTAATATATGAGGGAAAGGGTTCGATAGATAGCGTAAAGTTTTTATTGCATACAATTCCCAAATTAACCCTTTTAGTGTTTTATAGACAAATACAAAACTAATAGATTTAAAAATTCTTGGAATTAGACCTAATTGAAAAGAGCACTGCATTCATTAATTAATAATTGGATAAATTAAATATTTAAATAAAAAATAACACAACTTTTTTGTAGGTGTGCCATTTCCACCCAGTCACCGACTTACTATGAATGAAGTTTTTGACGCTAAAGGAAAACCCAAGCCAGATGTCCTTAAGTCTCATTTCATCATAGAGGGAAAGCTGACAGAAGATGTTGCTTTACGCGTCATCAATGAGGGTGCGGCTCTTTTGCGTCAAGAGAAAACTATGCTGGATATTGAAGCTCCAGTAACAGGTAACTTGTTTGATGCATTATTAGCACTTTCCCACCTGCAGACACATTTAACCGCTTATGCAGCTATGGACTTTAGCTGCACTTTTCTACCATATTCGACGATTGTACATTCAAGTTGAATTTTAAATAGTTCTGTCTAGATATATTCAAAAGTTGTCTGCTGCAGATTTCTTTTTTTAAATACCCACAAAATTGGGTTTAGATGAGTGCTATTTCCATTTATAACATTTTGGGGGTCAACCTTAAAGGGACTGAATCCCATATGAGAAAAAAGCGGGGAAAAAATGAAAATTGTTAAAAATTGCTATTACCTTGATGTTTTTGCATGTAAGGCATTGAGATTTGCTGACTGATGTGCTACAATATATGCACACTATTAATATTGCGGAGATTTTTCGTTATTTTGCATTGTAAAATCTACTGGGTTAGTAACCCAGTAAATCTAAAAATATAGCTGTATATTTATCACGTGATCACTACAACCAAATTGACAATCTCCTTCGCAGAGTTGTCGTTCCTTACACTCACGCATACATGAATGTAATGAGTCGATAGTGTTAGAGAATGCCGAATTGAATCCACAAATTCAAATGAGCAAGAGGAAATTCCACGGTATTTTTAATCGGGAAAACACGGAGCGGACGTTTTTTTAACTGCTTATTTCATATGAAATAATGAAATACAAGACATGTACGACCTTCTACAACATTCTGTTACATATATATCGACCTATTTTGGATTAATTAGAATAAGTATAACATATAACGATTTTGGACCATTATGGTGTTCAGTCCCTTTAATATTATCAAGTTATTTATTGTGTCCATATGGATGCAAATCAATTTATTTTTGGGAACATTTGAGTTGGAAATGCGTCAATGATGCATGATTTATGAACCCTGTATTGATGACATCTAGATAACTGCTGCAACCTTGATTCCTTGTCTGTCTGACAACTTGTCAACATTTTCGCTCCCAGTCCCTAGGATTTTATATAAAACTATTAAAATGAGTATGGACAGAACTTTTAAATAGGTTTATTAGGATTTAAAACCATTTGACATTTCATGCCATTTTCAAAATATTTTTTCTTGGGTTAAAGAGATTTTAAAAAATTGGCTAAAATATCTGAAAAAATTTCTCTTATTTTGTTGCAGTGTGTGGAGATATTCATGGTCAATTCTATGATCTGATGAAGTTGTTTGAAGTTGGTGGGAATCCGGCTACAACACGCTACCTCTTCCTTGGAGATTATGTTGACAGAGGATATTTCAGTATCGAGGTAAGCCTGATGCCCCCTAAAATTAACCAATATGAATTTGCACAGATAAGTTTAAACATATTTTATTTCCCATATTTACATATCATCATTAACATAATTATATACAATACAACATTTTTTGATTTTGCACTGTTTCAGTCTTACCAAAATTGTAAAATACGGGACAGGCAAGTTCAAAGTTTTAGCCTGTCCAAACAAATAATAAAAAAATTTGCATAAATAGTTTGAAAATGAAAGTAAACATTTTAAAATAGATGCCGAAATAATTAGATGTTCCCTTATCAACTTTGATTGGACTTTGTTGTAATCAACAACAAATCAAAAGAATTCTAATATAATGCAACCACAACACTCGGCTGTCTCCGGCAAGCAATATGATATGTCATATGCATGGAAAATAATTCGTCACTCATGTATAATGTTTAAAAATGAACTGGATTATTCCGGTTTTATAATTACATCAAACATAGATGAACGCTTTGGTCATAAAAATATATCAGTATGAGTTTATGAGAAACTCATTTCCGCGTAGTAGATATCCAAATAAGGAGTTGTTTACTACAGCTTCAAGAAAGCGCGCGATAAAATTCACGTGATCTGTTTGCCCGCAAAAATGTCACGTGTTGTTATTTTTAAAGAAGATAGCGATCCCATTGAATGAAGCTCTTTTAACGGTCTCGCGAATTTACAAGGCAACAAATACACACTGATCATGTGGTAAATTGAGCAAGCTATTTATAGAAATGTCAACCGTACACATCCAGGTTTAACCTTTATTTATCGATCGATGCATCAAATTCCCATGATTGTTTGACGTACAAGCATTTCAAATGTTATTTATTGCAATCGGCAAGTGATTTTCTGTACATGACTTTTAAAAGTAGTGTGTTTTTCCATTTAGTGGTCTCAAAATATGCCGGTCATTCAGACCGGCATTTACGAAAAAGCTGCCGGACCAGTACAAAATTTGCCTGTCATTTCCGGCGGACCGGCACATTTCGGGAAGACTGACACTTTGAATCAGTTTTACTTTTCTTCTTGTTTTTTGAGATAAAAATAACAATATGCATGAAATATTGCTTATCCCTTTCACACTTATAGAGATGCTTCTGATACCTCTGCAACAGACTACTTTAAAAACATTGTACCATAAGGAGAAATTGATCAATATGTGCAATTGTCCTTATAAACTTTTCAACATTTGTCTTTAATAATATAGAGCGTTTCCATATTTTTGCCTATAGGTTTTCAAAGTTGTGACTGTCTGATGCTGATTTGTTGTATGTGGGAAAGGGTTAACTGAAACATTAAGCGCATTGACCAGTAAATTTCTGAAAATAATACTAACTTTTATTTAAAATCAGTTAAAAAAACATCTAGGCAAAAATTATGGAAAATTATTACATTAAGTTGGAAACAGTGAGTATGGATAGAGTCATCTGCATATGGGAAATGGTAAAAAAAACCCTTATAAGTTGTAAGTTTTCTTTCATGAATGACATGTCTTTGTTTATATTTCAGTGTGTACTGTATTTGTGGGCTTTAAAAATTCTGTATCCAAACACATTCTTTATGTTGCGTGGAAACCATGAGTGTCGCCATTTAACAGAATATTTTACATTTAAACAAGAATGTGAGTAGAATTTTTAAATTTCATTTTAAAGTTTTTCCTAAAATTTACAGATTGTAATAGGTCACCTTTGATATTATTGAGTTGGATTTAAAGTTTACTTAAAGTTTACTTAAAGTTTACTTTAATCAGTATATTCCTGTCGCGCCTGGAGACGCATTTTGACACAGTATCAGAAGAGGACTTTTGAAAACATTGTGACCTTTATTTTCAACTTTATTTAACAATTAAGCTATCTTTCATGGAGATTTTCCATGTTTTTGTCACTGTTTCAAAGTTGTCTGCTGCAGATTTGTTGTATATAGGAAAGGGTCGAAGAAGTATATCCTGAAATGACGTTTGCATAGCACACATATCATAACCTAGTACAGTCAAACTTGTGTCACATGCGATCAGCGGTCACCGGCTTTAAACCAATTATACTCTATAAACTGCCTTGATCAGCGGTCCCCTCTTAAACGCGGCCACACTAATTGGTCGAGATTAACTGTAATCTTATTGTGTACAACGGTCAATCTACATGCGACTTGGATTCGCAAGGTGTTAAATTTAATACATACATGTAATAAAGCATACTGTCACAAAGACATTATCGGGTTTTTTCATACTCGTAATAGCTGTTTACAACTAGGGTACCGAAATCAGCCGATGTGTGCCGAATGATCGTTGCACAATTAATTCATCAACCAACAAGAAGTTGTGATTTTGGTTTATTTTCTGTTTACGTCGTCGAGCAAAATTGGTGAAATTGAAAAAAGAGTGAGCGTTTTAGACCGAAAGACAGTACATTTATATATTAAAATGAAAGTAAATTTCCGCTTAGAGAAGCCCCTAGTCAATAGATAGTCCCATTACCATTTTAAACTGAAAGACCATCGGATAAAATTTGTGCAAAATGTAGACGTATATTCGGACGCTGTTTTTTCCGGATACGTTCGGCGAATTTCAAATTAAAGTAAAACATATTTGATAGTAAAGTTAGTTGTGTACGTAGGTCTTAACAAAAAAACAGATAGCACAAAGAAATAATTGATAGATAAAAGCTACAAATCTTCATAACAATGTTTAAATATAGTGTTTAGATCTCTATAAATAAATAAATTTTCTTGGCAGAATGGGCAAGTCACACTGCTGTGAGATATGTTGTATTAAAATGAACAGCAATACATTGCAACATTTTAAATATTTCATATACATATAAATTTATCTGCAGAAGACGATTTTTGAAAACATTGTTGAAAATGCAGAAATTGTTTTAACTTTGTCTACATCAAAGTTCCCCATAAATGTTTTATCCAAATTTAGCTTAAATGACAATTTACTTTTTGCAATGTAAATGATTACTTTCCTAACAGTTACATGTAATATGTGAACTGACAAAACTTGAACAAATCCGCCCAAGTCATGAAATTTGTGATTAGCAGCCACCTGTCTTAAGCAGCCAGTTTTATCATGTCCTTTGGGTGGCTGCTGATCACAAGTTTGACTGTACTTGTTTTTTGTCCAAGGAATATTGAATAAATGTTCAATCGTTGTGATGCCTTTCCCACTTGTAGGCATATTTTAACACAGGTGCAGTAGACAAATTTAAAAAAAATTGCTACAAACGAAGAAGTAGCCCATAACAAGCAATTTCTACAATTGTAATCTTTTAATTAATTTTAATTTATAAAGATGTTCCATACTTTTGCTTACATGTTTTCAAAGTCATTTGGTGTATGTAGGAAACAACAGATAAGGAGATTATTGAATGTAATTTAATGAAGGCAAAAATTCACTTCATGCAACTGAATGAAAAACAAATAATTTCTGATGATACTTTTTTAATATGAAGGGGTTTGTTGAATTTTTATTTTCGACTTTGCAGAAATTAAGTATTTTTTCCCAATGTTCCAGGTAAAATAAAGTATTCAGAAAGAATTTATGACGCTTGTATGGATGCGTTTGATTGCCTCCCATTATCAGCTTTAATGAATCAGCAATTCCTATGTGTACATGGTGGTCTCTCACCAGAAATTCACACACTAGAAGACATCAGGAAGGTAAATCTATTCATGTTACTGTTTAATTACTTACTTACACACAACTTTTAATGTTTCCTCAGCAATTGACTTAAAAACATTATTTGAAAGGAAGAAATTACCCCAAATTGGCAAAGTTTTCTTCATAAATTTTACTCAATCAATATTTTTCCTTCATGTTTTTGGCAGAATATAAGTAAATATTCAAAAGCTGATATTTAAGGCAGATGACTGAACAATAGCATATCAATAATTGATGAATTTAGTAGCTAATGTTGAAAAGTTCCATCCTTAATCATTTGAAATATTTAGAGATTTTGTTTACGAAGTCAAGAGGAATATATTTTGTCTGTTAAACTACTACTTGTTTCTTATTAATGCGAATTCGAAATCTTTGAGAAAAAGAAAGAAAAGAAAAATCTGAATATCAGATTAAGGTTATCATTACAAACCCTGGTCACACCACAAATCCTTAACTTGACTGCATTGGGTAAATATGACATAATAAGTACAGTATTTCTTATTTAAACAGAGAAGCCTGTTTCTTCTACTGAATTTCTGTTATACCTTTCAATGCTGAATTTGTTAAATTAACACATCAAGTGTTTCATTTGGAAAAGGCCAGCCCATATTTTGTATAGAGTCTGGCTCCAATGCCACCAACGATACTTAGCGCTAAGGTATACTTAAATACTTAAAAGCGTATTTCATCATTTTTGTTTCACTAATAAAAATGTCAAAATATTTCCTTTCCTAACAGTATAACCGTAGTGTTAGTCAGAAAAGTAACTATTTGGGTCAATTTAATCATTTACTTGAATACATAATACCATTCCTATTTTTACCAAAAAAATGGGAAACGAAATTGATGAAATATGCTTTTAGTAAGTATTTAACCCTTTCCCTCATACGACAATTCTGCAGCAGAGGACTTTGAACATATTTTGTCAAAAAATAGAAAATCTCCAGAATTGAGTGGATAACCTATGACTTAAATTGAAAAACATTGTGGCAAAAGGAGAAATTGCTCGTTTTGAGCAATTTCTTCTTTTGTCACAGTTTTCAAAAAGCCATCTGCTGCAGAGGCGTCAGAAAGCTTCTATATGAGGGAAAGGGTTAAGTATTACTAAACACCAAGTTAGTTGTGTGGAATTGGACCCTGGTCAGACGACGAGGATGTCCTGGCCTGCCTCACTCTATACTGGTGGCATAGGCTTAATTAAATTGGTTCCTGTCGAAGGGTTTTTATCAGGTTAGGAGCATCATGATCGTCTTGTTAAACATTTGCTCATAGTTTACATATGATGCGTTATAACACATGCTATACACTATTTTGTAGTTGGACAGATTTAAGGAACCCCCAGCATTTGGACCTATGTGTGATTTACTGTGGTCTGACCCTTTAGAAGATTTTGGAAATGAAAAAACAACAGAACATTTTACTCATAACAGTGTTAGAGGTTGCTCATATTTTTATAGGTAAGTTTTTATTTTCTATAGGCAAGTTGATATTTTTTATAGGTAATCCTTTTCCTGTTATGTTACATCATCTGAAGAAAGTCGAAACCATTTAGAGTATTTATCCGACTGCATAGACTGGAAAAAGATTTGTATTCCATTTTTCCCTTAACATTTATTAACACTTTCCACATACAGACTCATTCCTCTTCAGCGGACAACTTTTGAAAACATTGTGACAAAAGGAGAAATTGCTCCTTTTGAACAATTTCCCCTTTTGTCACATTGTTTAACTTTTCTCAGTTATTATACCCCCTTCGAAGAAGAGGGGGTATATAGGAGTCACTGTGTCGGGCTGTCGGTCGGTCGGAAGCCATATTTTGTCCGGCCTATTTCTTACAAACCACTAGGTGGAATTCAATAAAATTTTACATGAAGCTTCTATACCAAGAAGAGATGTGCATATCCTAAAGGGGTTACAATTGCAGGATATTTTACAGAGTTATGGCCCTTTTACTAATTAAGTTATGGTGTAGGTCGAGGTGCTGTTTAGGGGGTATTTATCATCTTCAGTGATAGTTCTAGTTATACCTACATTTATTTTTTAGTACACATTTTCAAAGTTGTCTACTGCAGATTTGCTGTATGTGGGAAAGGGTTAGTATTTATCCGACTGCAAAGATTATAGAAAAAGATTTGTATGACATTATTCGCATAACATTTATTAAGGCTTTAGTACAGGTTTTTAGATCACCTTAGCCGAAGGCTGAAGGTGAGCTATTCTGATCACTTTTTGTCCGTCGTCCGTCCGGTGTTAACTTTTAGCTTTAAACATCAACTCCTCCCAAACTCCAAGGACAATTTTCGTGAAACATCACAGGACTGTTCCTCTGGTTGGCCTCTTTCAAAGTTGTTCAAAGATTTAAATTCCATTGAGAACTTTGGTTGCTGCGGCATCAGAAAGGGGACAAAATGTCCAAACTTTGAAAATCTTCTCCTCCGAATCTGCCTGTCAGATTCAAATATAATTTGGTAGAAATGTTCCTTGGGTGACCCTCTATAAAAATTGTTCAAGCCATACTGATTGGTCTAAAAACATGGCAGTCAGGCGGCATCAAAAAAGGCGCAAAATGACAATACTTTAATAAAGTATCCTTATAAAAGTGCTTGTCTGATTTAAAGATAGTTTTGTAGAAATGTTCTTTCATTGATCATCTACATACTTTGTCAAGCCATATTGATTTGTTGAAAGGCATAGCAACCAAGCAGCATCAGAAAAGGAGTAAAATTAACTTTTTGCTTCAAATGACATATATGGTTATTAGATTGATGGTCTAAGGGAGGTAACACTTGGCAGAGTATTATGCAAGGGCAATCTCCTTCGCAGAGTTGTCGTTCCTTACACTCACCATACACACTATCAATCAGGTGATCGATTTAATGTCCAAACTTTAAAAATCTTCTCCTCCGAATCTGCCTGTCAGATTCAAATATAATTTGGTAGAAATGTTCCTTGGGTGACCCTCTATAAAATGTGTTAAAGCCATACTGATTGGTCGAAAAACATGGCAGTCAGGCGGCATCAGAAAAGGGGCAAAATGACAAAATTTGAAAATTCCATTTTTAGCTCCACTGGCTGAAAGAGCTTATGTCATGGCGAATTGTCCGTCGTGCGTGCGTGCGTGCGTTAACTTTTTCCTTTAAACAACTTCTTCTCCCTAACCACTTGGCCAATTTGGTTGAAACTTCATGGGAAGCATCCTCTCAATGTCCTCTACTAAATTCCTTCAAATTTTTTTGATCCATTCAAAATTCTGGTTTCCATGGCAACCGAAAGAAAAAAATAGTGAGAACTTAAAAAATCTTCTTCTCCGAAAGTGTCAGGCCGATTTTCAAATAATTTTGTAGAAATGTTCCTTGGGTGACCCTTTATTAGATTCCTTCAAGAAATTTTGATTGGGCGAAAAACATGGTCGCCAGGGGGCGGGGCTTTTTTGCCTTATATAGCTATAGTGAAAACTTAAATAATCTTCTTCTCAAAAAGTGTTCAGCAGATTTTCAAATAATTATGTAGAAATGTTCCGTGGGTGACCCTCTATCAGATTCCTTCAAGCCATGTTGATTGGTAAAAAAACATGGCCGTCACAGGGCGGGGCTATTTTGCCTATATGGCTAAAGAGCAAACTTAAAAAATCTTCTCCTCCAAAAGTGTCAGGCCGATTTTCAAATAATTTTGTAGAAATGTTCCTTGTGTGAACCTTAATTAGATTCCTTCAAGAAATGTTGATTGGGCGAAAAACATGGCCGCCAGGGGGCGGGGCTTTTTTGCGTTATATAGCTATAGTGAAAACTTAAAACATCTTCTTCTCCGAAAGTGTTCAGCCGATTTTCAAATAATTTTGTAGAAATGTTCATTGGGTGACCCTCTATCAGATTCCTTCAAGCCATGTTGATTGGTCAAAAAACATGGCCGCCAGAGGGCGGGGCTATTTTGACTTATATGACCATAGTGAAAACTTAAAAAATCTTTCCTCCGAAAGTGTCAGGCATATTTTCAAATAATTTTGCAGAAACTTTGGTGACTCTCTACAAGATTCCTTTAAGCCATGGTGGTTGGTAAAAAAAATAGCCACCACGGGGCAGGGCTGTTTGGAGATTTTATTTTTGCCTTATGGCCGTGGAGCGATACTGGCCCTCTTGGGCCTCTTGTTTATGAAAGTGTTTCTGATTTTAAGAAAATATAATACGAATCTTACTGTAATGATCCTCTATTTAATTTGTTTAAGCCGTTTTGATTGGTTACACAATCATATCAACCAGGCGTCGTCACAAAAAGGGTAAATTGAACTTTTAGCTACAAATGACAACCAACTCCTACCATTCCAATAGAGCAATTTCCACAAAACATCACAAGAATGTTCCTTTGGTGGTCCTCTTTCAAAATTGTTCAAAGATTTAAATTCCATTGATAACTTTGGTTGCTGCGGCATCAGAAAGTGAGAAAAATACCCAAATTTTAAAATCCTTTTCCTCCATAATCTACTTGTGCGATTGCAAGATAATTTGGTAGAAATGTTCCTTAAGTGACCCTCTAAATAAACTGTTGAAGCCATATTGATTTCGTTGAAAAACAGGGCAGCAAGGCGGCATCAGGAAAGGTGCAAAATGACAAAAACTTTATAATTCCATTCTTATTAAAGTTCTTGTTAGATTTCAAGATATAAATGGCCTTTACTGATAAACTGTTTCTTGAGAAGTGTCCACTCCTTTGCAGTTTCATTTGCATTCCCTGATAAAATTTTCCAAGATATTTGCAGTTAAATATTTGCTACTAATTTACTATCAATTAGGTGATCGATTTAGGGCCATCTTGGCCCTCTTGTTTAACTATTAAAAAAGCTAATAGTAATATTCAATCACACAGTCTGAAACCTTTTAATTACGGCTCGCATTGTTGCAACCTTGCATGAGTTACTCTATTGTCTGTTTCTATAATCTGTGTGTGAAAATGAAGATATTTTTCAAAGATCATTTTAAAATTACTATGAAAATGTTATTGTGACATTAATCATTTATTCTTGCTTGGATAAAAGGCCAAAGTATTGATTAAAAACATAAGAATAAAGCCTGGAATTTCAATGAAAAGGTGACAACTAATACACAGGTTTAACCATGTTTAAAGATTGGCAGTTACTACAGATTTGCTTTGGACGTTTTTTTAGCTCGCCCGAGCACAAAGTGCTCAAGGTGAGTTATTGTGATCACCTTTTGTCGTTGTCCATCAACATCTCCTCAGTAACCAGTGGGTCAATTTGGATGAAACTTCACAGAAATGATTGGTTGAAAAGCATGGCCTCCAGGGGGCGGGGCTATTTTTCCGTATATGGTTATAGTGAAAACTTAAAAGATCTTCTCCTCCAAAACTGTCAGATTTTCAAATAATTTTGTTGAAATGTTCCTAGGGTGACCCTCTATCAGATATTAAGCCATGTTGATTGGTTGAAAACAATGGCTGCCAGGGTATGGGTCTTACATAGCTAAAGTGAAACAAAAAATAATCTGGTGAGCGATCCAGGGCCATCATGGCCCTCTTGTATTAGCATTACCAGAGCATGAAGTGTTCAAGGTGAGTTATTGTGATCACCCTTTGTCTGTCATCCGTAAACATCTTCTCAGTATCCAGTGGATCAATTGGGATGAAACTTCACAGCAAGCATCCTGTCAATGAGATTATGGCCTCACCAAAATAGATTCAAATTTTTGATCCATTTTCTAAATTAAGGCCATGTTGATTGGGCGAAAGATATGGACACCAAAGGGCAGAGGCATTATATTGCTTTATGAGCCATTTTGCCTCATAATGCAATAGTGAAAACTTGAAAAATCTTCTCCTGAAAGTATCAGACCGATTTTCGAATTTTGGTCACGTCTATTTGATCTCATCAAGCCATGCTGATTATGAGATTGTAAGATTTAGAAATTTGTCTCCTAAGAATCAAAATGTATGAACTTGAAATACTAACAGTTCTGATGTGTGACCTTATATCCGTTTTCTTAATACAAAAGACATTCAACAACATATGGTTTGGTTATTTCGCCTTGTGACAGTTGAGCTACACTGATTCTTTTATATTAGCTTATAAATCTAACCGCAAAATGAGTTACCATAGTTGGTATGAAAAATCATATTGGGACCCATCATGGCCATCATGACCCTCTTGTTTATTGAATTATAACCAGATTTAATAGGTATTAAAGAAATCAATTTCTTACTTTGACTATAATTTGATTCTTTTCATTATCCATTTTTAAATAAGTGTGACTTTTGTATTTTTCAGCTATGCAGCTTGTTGTGAATTTTTACAGCAAAATAATTTATTATCAATTATACGAGCACATGAAGCACAAGATGCAGGGTAAGTTGTCTTAAGCCATTTCATATGTTATATTAAATAATATTTACAGTCATAATGACTCATTCCTATGAAAATGCTTAAATCCTTGCCCTACCAAAAAATGCTAATTATTGCAAAATGTGAAAAAGAATCTGATACAAAATTGAGATCATTTGAGAAGGGAGAAAATTGTCTGTACTTGGGAAAATCATTGGAATTATAGTTAAATTCTAGTGACTTTGTTTTAAAATATTAGTACTTTATTGTGTTGAAGTTGGAATTTGCTCACTCAAGAATGAAAGATGAAGGATTTGATCACTCCTCTGGTCATACCAAAGAGTAAAATAAGTACTGAAAATTAGAAAAAGTAAATAAAGGGTCATTATTTAAGCAGAATACTTGTTTTGACCCTTTCAGTATGTCGTCACTTAATTATGATGAATAAATTGTACAAGTTTTATAGCCCTAGCTTATATAGTTTAGGAGAAAAGTGGACCTAGACAATGTTTGCCAATAAGTCATGGGAAACCTCTCACTAACATTCTGTATTTGGATTAGATTATATGAAAGCCAGTGTATATTTTAATGTGGCCTCGTCATTCAAACCTTGAGCTTAACCCTTTCCCACATACAATAAATTTGCAGTAGACAAAAACATATAGCAAAACTATTCAAAATCACCATAAATGAAAGAATAATTTTTGAATAGAGTTGAAAACATTGTGGCAAAAAGAGAAATTGCTCATCAAGAGCAGTTTCTCCTTTTGCCACAAGGTTTTCAAAAGTTTCTGTATGTTGGAAAGGATTAATTCATATAAATGTAAATATTATTACAGATATAGAATGTACAGAAAGAGCCAGACCACAGGATTTCCATCCTTGATAACAATCTTTTCAGCACCAAATTACTTAGATGTGTATAATAATAAAGGTAAATCATTTGACTTGCCTAATTTGCTTACAACATTTTTATTTTTGTTTCTTTGAAAGTACATGCATTTACAAAAATCAGTGCAATGGCTTTTAGCTTGACTATTCGAAGAATAGGAAGGCTATTGCATCTGCTTTGCAGCTTTGGTTAAAATTTTGCATGCAAGACCTTTTCTCACAAACCACAGATGCTATTGCTTCGAAACTTCACACAATTATTGGATGTCATTACATGACCTTATAGGACAAGTCAAATAATTCAACATGAGATTTTGACTGAATTGTGCCCCTTTTGTGACAGAAATACTATCCCCTGATTAGGAAATCAACACAGGTTACCGATGACTAGTGCAAGCATGTGTGTCAACATTTACTGTCAAAACTAAAGAAGCACCCATACGGCCAAATTTTGCATTAAATGCACTGGAGACCGATCCAACTTGATTTATGCTTCTATACTATCAAGCCACTTTTTATCTCGGTAACCACTGTTGACTATAGTATCAAATGGCTCAGTAGTCAAGCAGGCTGTCTAACGGACATCTTTTGTTGTTGATGTTATTCTAATTACTACAATGGCCACGGTTCAAATTATATTAGAGAGCGGTGAACATTTAGAATTATCCCACACTTGTCTTAAAATTAATCAGTTGAATATCAAGGCAGCAGACATTGAGAGTTAATGCCATAGTTACCAGTAAGTCATGGTTACTATAGAATCATACACATATATGATTTTGTGAAATGGAACAGTTGTCATTATATCCCCCACAAACAAGTTTTGTGGGGGGTATATAGGAATCACCCTGTCCTTCCGACTGTCTGTCTGTCTGTCCATATGTCTTGTAAGCGCAACTCCTCCTTAACGGCTGGACCGATTCTGATGAAACTGTACACGGTTGCAGTATACAACCTTAGGATGTCCATGAAGTAAGATTATCCCTGTCCGTCTGTCTGTCCATGTCTTGTAACCGCAACTCCTCCTTAACTGCTGGACCGATTCTGATGAAACTTTACACAGTTGCAGTACACAACCTGAAGATGTGCATGAAGTAAGACTATCCCGGTCGGAAATATATCTGTCTGTCCATATGTCTATTAAGCGCGGGACGGGGGTATCCTTTTGTGAGTTCATTCATTCATTCTAGTTCCTTTTTTATGTTGCCCGCATTTGGATGATGACACATACTCACTTCTCTGTTGTTTGTTCATTATGCTTAGACTAAATTGGTTGTATGTTCTGATTATTGTCAGGCTACACATGTTCTTTCAATCAAATGTATAATATAGTTATGGTCACTGATACATATGGATTTTCTAGTATTGGTATTGAATCATTTGATAGACTGATTTATCATTTCCTTATTAGTCCCCTACCGGCGTGCCGAAGGGGACTATTAGGTTTGCACTCCGTCAGTCCGTCAGTCCATCTGTCAGTCAGTCAGTCCGGCAAATTTTTGTCCGGAGCATATCTCCAAAACTGTACTAGCTATGGCTATGAAATTCCATATGTGGATACATCTCATCAATGCGGAGTGCAGTGCATATGAACCATAACTCTTGCTTCCCTAATTTTTGAGTTATTTCCCTTTCTTTATTTTCATACTTGATTTTTGTCCGGAGCATATCTCCAAAACTGTACTAGCTATGGTTATGAAATTTCACACATGGATGCATCTCATCAAGGGGGAGTGCAGTGGACATGAACCATAACTCTTGCTTGCCTAATTTTTGAGTTATTTCCCTTTCTTTATTTTCATACTTGATTTTTGTCCGGAGCATATCTCCATAACTATACTAGCTATGGCTATGAAATTTCACACATGAATACATCGTATCAAGGGGGAGTGCAGTGGACATGAACCATAACTCTTGCTTGCCTAATTTTTGAGTTATTTCCCTTTCTTTATTTTCATACTTGATTTTTGTCCGGAGCATATCTCCATAACTATACTAGCTATGGCTATGAAATTTCACACATGAATACATCGTATCAAGGGGGAGTGCAGTGCACATGAACCATAACTCTTGCTTCCCTAATTTTTGAGTTATTTCCCTTTCTTTATTTTCATACTTTATTGTCTTGATATACCTAAACATTGGGTTGCTATGACAACAGAAACAGACTCAAAAGTGCAAACTGGTAGGGGACTATGGTATTGCTTGCAATCCTCCAGTTACTTGTTAAAATACATGTTTATCTTTTCAGCTGCTATTTTAAAATATGAAAATAATGTGATGAATATTCGACAGTTCAACTGTTCACCCCATCCATACTGGTTGCCAAATTTCATGGATGTGTTTACCTGGTCATTACCGTTTGTAGGAGAAAAAGGTAAACATTTGACTTGACTTAGGAAACCATTGTTATAGGGAAACGGAAAATTCCTTATATACAGAATTAAAAAGCCTTGTTTGAAAAGACAATTGCATGTTTAAATGGCTCTGATATTTACTGCAGAGTCTTTCAAAAATTCCTGTCTTAAAGGAGAGGCTCAAGTTATTCTATTTTGTTTCATTATCAAATAACAGTCGAGCTCCGGTAGCTCAGTTGGTAGCGACTTGGGCTGTCAATCCAGGGATTGTGAGTTTGAATCCCGGCTCGGCCAGCTTTCTCTCTGACGATTGACAAAAGTCAATGCGACATGCGTCATTCGTCTTCTACCAATGGGCTAAGTCTATGTGGAAAGGAGCCAGTTGCTTGGGAAGATTGTTGTGTGGAGTACTTGTGTGAGAAAACCAGGAAATGCACGAGTAGGTGAACTGGCCGCCGTGATATAACTAAGAAATTGTTAAAAACGGAGTTCAACCCCAATCAATCAATCAATTATCTAATAACATGTCATCATTGTTTACCATTTGCATTTATCTTGTCAGCTACTGATTGAATAGTTGTAAGAGCTCAAAGGTAGGAAGATGCTAGATTGTTCTTCAAGTGGGACAAACAAAAGACTTAAAAGATGGAAGTAGTTTCTTCCCTCAATTGTGCTCTGGTTTAGTATTTAGAATTTTCAAATAACTAGTGATGAACTGTGCCATGGGTAAACTTAACCCTTTCCTACATGCAAACACATTTCAATGCATCTGCAGCAGACAACTTTGGTGAAGATTGTGACTTAAGAAGAAATTGTTAATTTTGAGCAATTTCTCTTTTTCCTCAATGTTTTGTACGCTTTCTCTAAACTATAATTTCAATTAGAAACATCCTACAAGGGCTAATAGGTGGAACTTGTAATTTACTAAAAGAGAGTGTGTGAATATATAAGCTGTGTTAAACATCATTCAAATAGTCCCTATCTTGATCAGATATGAATAACTGTTTAGGGTTGTTATAATAACAGGTAGATGCCATAACGGTTTCCCTTGTTTTCAGTGACAGAGATGCTTGTAAATGTCTTGAATATTTGCTCAGATGATGAGTTGATGAATGAGGGCGATGACACCTTTGAAGGTAAGGTTAATTTGCAACATTGTCAATGTGTTGGGCTACCTTATTACATCTATATGTTTGATCAGTAGATTTATTTTTCAGTATTATCACAACCCAGTTATTACCATTCATTTTTTTCCCCTTCAAATATAATATTCGAATTGAATTGGTCTAAATAATTAAGGCAATAATGTTATTCTTTGCTCTGATATCAGTCTTTAAGTAAACTCATTAAAATAGTACAGTATTAATTGGATTATTTACTTTTATCAACTTTATGACCTTAATAATAAAGGTTTACTCACAGATACAGTTTGTATTAGTTTTAGAGTGCCATAAAAGTATAACATTGTAAGTCATAGATAAGGGGGAGTAAATTGGTCTTTTCTCCACAATGTCTCGTACGAGACATGATGTGCATTTCAAAAGAATTGTCTTACTGAACTATAATTCTTTTGAGCACCTACAACATAGGTTTTAGGGGTCCAGAGCTCTGTAAATATCCATAAACAAGTGATAAAACGTTTTTTGAAAAATCCACAATCCTTGAATATCGGGGTAGGAGGGTACCAAATATTCAGTAATGACTCATTCAACCATGCTACAGGATACAAGAATGGTCCTGAGAAATTTGAATGACTTTTTCTTTTTATCTTTATATATTTTTTTCTTTATCTCTTTTGATGTTTTAAATTATTAAATACCCTAAACTACTTGTATTGTGTTCATTTCATGCTTGCATTAAAGTTTTGTGTTACTTAAAAATAATTGGATTTTTCAGTTAAATGTTTGGAAGTTGTTTCTGTAATTTCAGTTGGGATTAATATTGATGTACATTTACAAGGTATTACAAGATTGACATACAGTGCCGTATTAAGTTATTTATCAAACGCATTGTTGTCATTCTGATGAAGCTTGATTGCTGGGTCTTGTATTCTTCGGTTTGCAATGACTTTTTAAAGTACATGAGCTCACATGTTATATGTGTTGTAGTTATTATAAAGGATCTTGATTATTCTTTGTCTGCATATAACTGAAGGGAACATAGTCCAACTTTCCACTGTAAACATTACCTCTTTGCTTCATTGATTTACAACTTAAACTACAGATCTACAGAAGATGATAACCTAATTGATGTTACCTTATAGCAGAGTTTTAACAATTTAGACTTTTTATGTGAAGATTTGTTTCTCTTTTCCTTGATCATTTCGACATGGAACCTGCAGAAAATAAAAGTTAAAAATCTATCTGGGAATGATTTAATTTTGTTTCTAGTGGTCTGTTTATGAAACGCAGATCTTTTGTTGGTATTAACTTGAATGAAATGTGAACAAGATAAATAATTTTGAAAAGATTCTTGCCTTTGTCGAAGGTAATTATCTTGGATTTTGGAAAGTTGAATTCACTATGTAATGAGAGAGTATATCTTAAAAACCCAATAAATAAGTTCAATCACATTGTTTGATCCAAATTTCTTATTGATGAAATTATCTTGTGCTTAAAACTTGTAAATTATATTAACAATTGAAAAATTGAAGACTCCCATTTGAAAACAATAAAAAAAGTATAGAAAGTGTTTTGATTTACCTTGAATGATTTTCCATATTCTGATTTCTATGTGTAGACAGTGTTTATTTTTTCCACATTCCATGTGTAGACAGTGTTTTTCTGCATTCTTGTCTCATCCTGGCATGTAATCGTGCTTTCTTGCTGTTAGCGTTGACTTTATTTTGGTATAGTTTTAGTACAATTTTCATCTTCTCAAAAAAATTCTGGCAGATAACTGCTGTAGCTTGTAACTTCTTTTCCTACGTTGAGCAACATGTTTACAACTTGAATGTGGCTTAATGTCTTCAGTAAAAGTATGACCATTATCATTTTAAAACACAAACATGTTTTGATAAGTAATGAGCACATTTACCCCCCAATAAGATAAGAATGAATTTGTTTGTTAAAATAAAACCCATCAGGTCAATGTGGCATGTTGTATACTAATCTTGATTCCAGTAGATAAATGGATAAAATGGTTTTTATTTTGTAGACGTTGCATGTTTCTCAGATGAGCCATTCATTAAGGTTATATTCTATTACATGACGTTATTCATACAAATGCTGCAATGGAAAGCCGGATAAAGTTTGTTTATCAATAGAAAACCAATCCAGTGTAGATCCTGGCAGTCGCGTTTGGCTCTGCATTGTTCACCAATTATTCATTGAGGGTTCCAAGAAAAATTCTGTATAGCTATATCCATTTGTATCCTATAGCATGGATGCGCAGGCGGGTCTTTTTCCACATAATTACACTAAGGTTGGTTTTCCTGGACCACCACTCAATAATGTTTGATCTGAACTAAATTTGCGCATAAAATGTAAAATTTAAAACCGTAGTCTTATTAATGAAATTGTGTATTTTACCAAGGCCTAACTTTTATTTACACACATTTTTGAACCACCTGTTTTAAGTGAAAATTTAAGTTTTTCACATATGCCTGCTTCACTGAATTAACAGTTAATCTGGCTATTCATTTTTGGTTAAATATTTTTAAAGTATCGAACAATTGTTTTTACAATGATAGAACATGCTTACTGTCCTGTAGCCTGGGTTTGAAGATTGAATATTGTAGGGATGTCCTAGCTAATTTGTTTTCAACATTTCTGTTCTGATCACCCTTTGTTTGTCATCCACCATCAAAAGTAGATTAAAATTAACCTTACTTTTTTATCACTTAGACATTTCCACACACATGATTTTTATAATAGTTCTTTGGGAATATTAAAAAAAAATATAGTCCATGAAGAATTCTGGATGATAAAGCAATCTTAAGATGCACCTGTCATAAGGAAGTTGAAAACATTTCATTTCATATAGTTGCAGTGTGTGACTTATTAAATGAGAGGGAGTTAGCAAGGTTTGTAAAATACGATGCTCCAAATATCCTTAAATGTCATGGAAATATAGGTCTGTGTTTAATTTAGTTAATATTTGGCCAGTGAGTGATATTTTCCATTGTGGCACTTCTTCTTGATTTGATTGATGATTTCAAGATGTATCAGTTTTTACTACTGCTGAACAGTATTTACTTTTTAATGATATATTGGACTGATGAATGCAGTATCAAAGATTTTTTTTCAATAAAAGTAATTGGAAAACAATTTAAGTTTTTTATGGGATTTTTTTTCTCCCCCTATTTCTGATTCTAAAACTATATTTATTCAGATAATGCCCTTTTAACATATATTTTTTCATAAGGTACAAACAATGTTATGTTTTCTGCTATATTTGCAGTGAAGCACCCAAGAGGTATATTAGTGTGTTTACATAGATGGCAACAGCTACTAAAATGTTCTCGCATAATTTAAATCATAGGTTGCTAAGCATACTCAATTTGCAAGCAAATACATTGCCAACTAACCTTGTTATTGTGGTTTGAATTTGATTTAGTTTGGATTTTTTAGGAGTTTCCCCTTTCTTATGTGTGAAGTCAGATGTTCTAAGTTTAGCCCAGTGACATGCATAATACGACCTAAATCACAATCTCTACATATCTGTGAGATGTCTTTTTGTCTATTTTATAACTGTATTGTGTTCAACAGTAAGTTGGTATAATATAATTTTTAATGTATATTTTCAACCAGCAATAATTTGATTTCAATTTAGGCTTTCATGTTCCAAGATGATCACAGAAATGTTAATTCAATTCATAGACACATTATATTTGAGGGAAATCTATTTTGAGTTAAACAAAAAATCAGTTATAAGATTTCCTTGTTTTTGCGAATATTTGAAGTTTGATGAAGTTTTTCATTCAGCATAACCTTTGGAAGTCAAATTTGTTTCATTAAAGATATTGTTCATTTCAGGTGTGGAAGTAGTTCAATATTTAAATGTGAGAATTTAAAATGTTTTCAGTTGTATAAAAACATGTTGAATAAGACTTATCATAGAAGTTACATTGATTGCTGCAAGAAATTTTGGGATGATATAATGTCTTTATGATGGAAATGTATCCTACAAATAAATTAAAAGCTGTCTCGAGTTCACCATCCTGGTCTTAAGCAGTTATGTCTCTAGTTCACTATCCTGGTCTTAAGCAGTTAGATCAAACATGCTCAAACTTTGTTCATAAGCTTTGATCCTTGCTTTATTTATGGTCCTTGCTTAATTTATTCCCTGTGTTGTTCAACATTATTTCATGCTATACTGTAGCATGTAATTAATTATAGTTGCATGAAGCTATTCCAGATTAATAGTTCTGTTTTCCTAGTTAAAATACATTACTTGGATAGATGTGTGTATTCTTTATGGCTTATTATGACAGAGATTTCAAATACAATTAATGGGCTTCTCTAGTCATCTGTCTGTGATCAGAGATGGACTCGAATCGAAGTGAGCTTTATATTCATTATGCACTTGAAGCCTCTTTGCATAAAGGCAAATGTCACATTTCCAAGCCTAGTACTGGTTTGTCACCAAGGGACCCCATGTGAACTTACTGCAATTCTTGATTTTATTTTAGTGCCTTACGATTTTGAATTGGATATTCTAGATATTCCCCTACTGTATTCTCTATCATTATTCCTTTGTAAACAGAATTTGTATTCTCACAATGTTTTGGAAGAACTTTTTTAATGGCAAAATAATAAGAGTTGATATTATTTGGCAATACATATTTCAATATGATTTCGATTAAAAGTTAATTACGTAGGAACCTATATATATCATGTTTTATTGTCAAGGTTAGCTGCAAATAAACATACTGTTTAACTTGTAAACTTGTGAAATGTCGCCCACAGTTATTAAACTTGAATTCATTTGTTTTGATAACATTTTCATGAACTATTTTAAGTGTATTACTTATAGAAGGACAGCTACCTTCAGTTTAAAGATTTAATGATTTATGTTATTAATCTTTTTTTGTTTTTTGGCCAACAATGTTTTTACATTCTGCTGTGATTTTAACATAACTGGCAAACTTAACACTGGTATAGAAGACAACATGCACAAAAGTTTTGCAACTTAGTATGGTTGCCTGCCCTATATTGGTTTGTAAATATGTTCATATTACAATCGGCTACGTTAATTCATACATTCTTATTATTGTATAACTGAACATCATAATTATAATCCAAATTAAAATTGTAAAACCTTTGTTCAAACCTTATTGATTTGAAATGTTTAATATGTTATAGATTATAATGATATTTTATACAAGTGAAATGTTACTGATGTGTGTTTGAATTGTTCCAGTCAAACTTCTGATAATTCTAATTTTTATACAAGATGAAAATGTTTTTAAAATTAAAATACTTATACAGTTTTTTCCCACAAAATTCAAAATCATTTCCTGATACAATTGCATATTTGTAGAAAATCATGAAAATTCCATCAATCATGGTATGTATTGAATCTTCCCAAACTTCATGCAATATTGATGTATCAACAATGCTCTCTCTAACATTAGTTAGCTGTTGTAACATATGGCCCTCTTTTGTTTTTAAACTCTTTTTTTTGCATTAGGTTTCTTACAGGGACACAAGCTCCAGATAGGTGTCTGCATCGTTTACCTCAAGGATTTTTTCCAAAAATATTACATCATCTGACAACATTTTTTCAGTTTATTTGTTATTTGACATGTTAATTAAGTTAAGAAAATGAGAAGGTGGATGGAGCTGGATGGCACTTATCTCTTCCACATAATACAAATATGCAGCAGACGTCTTTGAAAATATCTTGGCCAAAGTATGAATAAAGTTTAAATCATTGTTTCAAGTTGAGAAATTATTCATTATGAGCAATTTCTCCTTTTGCCACAATGTTTTCAAAAGTCATCTGTTCTAAAAAGGTCAGAAAATGTCTGCTGTGAAAACTGGTTAATAAGTAAGGTCAGTACTGTCAAAGAGGTCTTCATCTTGTCCCAACCATTTAGAAAGGAATAAGAATGGGTTACAGAATACATGCCTGTCTTGTAGTTTCTGAATTACGAAACCAATTGCCATCTTCTTAGACTCCTAACCAGATTTGATATCCTTTTTTTTTTTAGAGTAATCTACTTGGGAAAACATATCATAGTGAAATATCTGAACAGTCTGAGCTGTCTTCACTGAAAAGGTTAGAAAACACAATGAATGCCTCAGGCTGTGTATGCTTTAGAACTGCTCTACATAGACTAGTGAACGGAATAAATTAAATTCCTTTTGGAACAATATGCAGATTATCTGGAGCTGTGACTATTGGCTAATTTGAATTAAAATGACTAAATTGGCTAGATTCACTTTCTTTTCATTTTATAATGGAAAATTGATGTCTTAATTTAAAGTACCACTAGTTTTGAAATTTGACTACTTCCTTCATACTATATATGCGTAGTTTTCATTATTTCAATGTGAAAATACAATTCTATTAAGAGAAAGACTATCACTATGTTTCTGACTTGTTATTTTATGATAACTAAATGTAAATCTCGGTAGAAAAGACTTGAAAACTATGGACATTGAAATCAAATTTCATTAATTTTTCCAAAGAGGACTATTGATATTAAAATGTAATTATTAGAACACAGCTGCTGTGACCTAACTGACTAATTAATGCTGTCTAATTTTGTTGTCAATCATCATTGACTGTACAGCTTAATTGTTTAAATTAATTAAATGTATGTTAATGGTACTAAAGTAATGAATAATATTATTGAACAATTGGTTAGTCAATATGACAAGTTCTGCTAGAGAATGAGAAAGATTGTACTTAAGTTGATAGAGTGGTTTGATAGCTGTTCAGAAATACATACATGTATGCAGTGCTTTCATTAAGGGCCAATTCCAGGAATTTTTAAAATTCCTGGTCAAAATTTGAGGAATTTTTGTCAGGATTCTGGGAGATCTGTATTTGTCGTTAACAGGAATGCTTATTGTCCCCCGCTTTAGCGAAAGCGTGGGGACTATTATTTCTCATTCGTCAGTCAGTCCGTCCGTCAGTCAGTCCGTCCCTCCGTCACGCTGTCACAAAAACTTTAACCTTGGTCATAACTTCTGAACCGTAATAGGTACTGCTTTCATATTTCACATGTGTATTCCTTGTGACAACCCCTTTCCATCAATACCAATTTTTTTGACCTTGTGACCTTGACCCTGGCGGGGGACCAGAATTCTCTGAATTTGCTTGTTTATTTACTTTTATTAAATAAAATAAATTTAATATCATCAATTTAACACGTTTTCATGGGCAAACTTGCAGTGCATACATTGATTTTGGGAGAAGTGGGGAGCGGTGGGACTTAAAGGAGAAGTGATATTTCTTATGTCATTGATATGCGTGTCATAACTTGGGACGTTTGGGATACACATCTATATTTAAACAAAAATGAATGTATTTATTTGGTTTCAATAACTATGACAAAGCAGAGGGTCGTTTGAGATACTCATCTATTTAAAAAAAGTTACTGTTTATTTATTTGATTTAAATAATGCTGACAACCGGTAAAGCTTTACTGTTAATGTCAACGAAAATTCCAGACTGAAACGAGTTTTTCGCAAATTTTTCTCGAACAACTCGGCTGTTAATCGCGGAAAATGTCATTATCATGATATGGCAGAAAAGCATAAAGTAGTCGACCTAATATCTATCAAATCGGCCCTAAAAAATCTCGGCAACAAATTTATTGACATTCGCCATTTTGGAATCTCCGAAAGTACCTCTTCAGAATAGATTAATGACGTATTTATTATTTCAATTCTGACCAATCAAATTCATTCGGGGAGGAATCGTTTAGGAACGAGGCTACAGAGGCTGCATTTTTTCCCAAATAGTATATAAAAAAATAACTTCAATTTATAGTTTCTGAAGTGGTTACTCGTCAACAAATATTTTTAACATAGTTACCGAAGTGATAATCGGTATTTCTCCTCATCAAACATTTTTAAAAGATAAAGAAAACGTCCAACTTAATAAATTAATGGTATTTGAAAGAAAGACCATTGTCGGATTAGGCAAACTTTTAATCCAATTAGTGTAATCCAGATAAATAATTCCCTTTACATTAACAAAGCAGTCATCAAGGTGATGTCTGGTACACATGATAAGAACTTGGGTAAGCGGGCGCGTGACAATTATCCATTTTATACACGTTCACCTCAGTAAATTTACGGATGTTTTTGAGGAATTTCTGGACGTGCTCTATTTTCGTACGTTTTTTTTTATTGTTTTTTTGACGTATATTACGTCCACATCCACTTAATGAAAGCACAGTGTATGTATATGTTTACTCTTAACCCTTTACCAGATGAGATATATTTACAGTCATCTGCTTTTAAAACATCCGAGGGACAAAACTGTATTTTTGTAGTGTTTAAAACATTGTGGCAAAAAAGAGATGCATTTTGCTTGTTTTGAACAAGTTCTTTTTTTCCACAGATTTTTCTTAAATAAATTAAGTTGTCTACTGCAGAGGCATCAGTAATTGTCTGTATCGGGGAAAGGGTTACATTATCAAACGGCCCCTCTCATTTCTTGTAGTTTTGATTCAGTTTAAACTGTCAGATTTAAGTTTTCAGTGCTGCCTGATCTATAGTATGCACATGAGTGTTAGTTCCATATCTTATAGAGTGTGTCTATATATGTGTAGGTACATGCATATTCGGCCAAGCAAGAACAGGTCCTGTCCAGGTTAAATAAAAACAAAGCATTTTTTTTTTTATTGATGTGTTAATATTTTTCACATTCCACTGTTTACACTATTGGCATGACTGCAGTTTTCTCAGTCATTATGTCAACCCTTTCCCAGATAGTAGAATTAAACAGCAGATGTCTTGAAATGAAATAAATAGAGGATATTACATGAGTGGTCATTCAATACGGAATTTATTAAAACGAGTTTAATAAATTTCGTATTGAATGACCACGAATGTAATGTTCTTTTTATATCATAAATAGAAAAATCTACTAATTTAATAATTTACAGCGCTATATCCATATAAACGTCGCTATAAAGCGCTCGTATTTACAATGCTAAACGTTACGTTATGACGTCACGTTACGTAGCATTGTTATTACACTAGTTGAATACGCAATTTATTCAATGGCTTTATTACACTCCGGCGACGTCATTTATGATATAAATGTAAATATTACGGGACCTGTTATTGCTCAGCATGGCTCTGGTTTAAATATAAACTCTTTTTTTTGTTTGACAGAATATCACTAACAGTGTGTGCTTTTTATTAGAGGGCACAATAGGTTTGCACCTTTTCCGTCCTTCCCGCAAATCTTGTCGGGATCATATTTACTAAATCAGTTTCCTTAGAGTAACCAAATTTGGTATTCACATGCTTCTAGAGAAAACAGTGCAGCACAAACCAAAAGTGGGTCATCTTGACATCTGATCTTCTTTATAGGAAATGTTTGTCTGGGCCATATCCCCTATACTATCCCACCTAGGTAACTGAATTATATGTGTTGATGCATCTTGGGTCTCACATATCTCAATTGGGTCACTGACCTTGATCTTTAATTGATTGTCTACAATTCTGTATTTTGTTCAGTTCAGATTTTACGAGAGGTACTGAATCTACCAGTGAAAATTTCTATTTGATTTATTTCACCTTCCCTTAATGTAATCAAACATAAATGCCATTTGACGGTTCATATTATATGTTCTGTCTAGTGTATGTTAATTCATAAATTGTCTGTCCAACCTTGTTGTATTCATGAAACAAAGGGAACACTTCAGTTTTTGCCTTGGCTATGAAATGTAAATATTTTGGTCCTATTATTTTTGCTTTCATTAAACTCTTAATATGGTTTGAAATTGTGGGGGACTAGTTCCTCATTGCATGCTGAATAACTGTTGATTGCAGTGCAAAATAGAACCATTTTATAAACTCTAAATTGCAATGCTAACATTTGTGTCTTTCACACAGATCAATCTAAAACAGTTCTTTTCTTCTGAATTCTTTATTCTCTGTATGGAATTCAGTAGTTGAAATGATAATGATGTAAACTTTTAAATATTAGAAACAACATGTATTAGTTTTTATTAATCATGGAGCAGAAAAGATAATTTGAAGATTTCTTTCTTGATTATTATTTTTTAAATTGAGATTGATAGCGATAGTTCACAGTGTAGCACATTTTTCTTTTTTTCAAAATTAAGTTTGTGCACAAAGGATTATTAAATTAAGAGAAAAAATTGGATAAATTTGTTGTCATCTGCATGTGAGACAGGATGACACTTAGATGTCACTTCTCTGTTGTCTGCATTATTCTTCAACTTAATCATTTGTTATTGGCAAATGATGCATGTTCCTTCAAACACTCGTTACCAAGAAAGATTAAATTGAGCAAATGATTAATGCAAAGATTTGGAAATTGACTGTAATCTTATTGATAAGATTATCCAATTTGATTTTTTGTGTGAAATGAATAATATTTTGACTTTCTTGTATTGGTGAATGAATTTATAGGGACATAGAATTAGTGCTCAAAGTATGAATCGGTGATTTATGAAAAATTAGAAGTCTTTGGAAGTGTGATAAAGATACGTGCAAAATATGGTGGCTTTCAGATTGAAATGTCCAGCAATCACTACACATTCTATGACATTAGCAAGAAACTTTTAACTAGTATGTTACTTAAGTTGAGTTCATCTGTAAGTATTGTAGCAAGAAACTTTTAATTAGTATGTTACTTACGTTGAGTTCATTGGTGAGTAAATTATATGCTAGAAGTGCTCATAAGGCAAGATATATTAAATCTTTACAGATCTTTAATGTATTTATAAACCATCTCACATAATACACAATCGTTGGTTTTTCACAGGAAAAAATCTGGACAAAAAGTCTCACTGTATGTATAAATGTGCAGTCATTGATAAACTCACAGTGTTAACTAAAAGCACAAGTGTTTGACACACCTGTCTGCACACAGCTTGGCTGATGGTAAAACTAAGATCACAGCCCTTCATTTTCTGTGTGAGACTCTTCTTCATCTAACACCTCCATATGTTGATATAGATTGGTAAATAATGGAAACACAACATGTTTATTTTTGAAGATACTGAAACCAACTCGTTGTCTTTAAGGGCAAGAGGTCTGCAGTACATTTATGTAACCCTTATCCTGCTAAATTCAAGCACCTGTTATCATCGCACCTGGCTATTGACTGGTCTGCACTAATGAACATGGAACAATGAAGAAGATAAGACTGCACAAACATGCATGATCTACATTGTTCCAAATGCTACTATAAAGTTAGATGCCATATTATGCAAATGTCGTTGAAAGTCATGTTTAGTGGGATGAGGGTTAACTGTTGCATTTGTCTAGCAGCAGCAATTTCATGTATAACATGATCACATGACAGCTATTATGAAGAAGCTGACAATTGATTGGTAGACTTGCTTCCAAAAGGAATTGTAAAAGTCCACTGCTGTTTCCGAGTTACTATGAAGTAGTATTAATTATATCACAAATGTCACTTGTGACTGCCCATCTTCATTCTCTGTTATGCAGGATGGAATCACTAGTGGTCTGTCATGTCAGAATAAATTCACAAGTGGTACTGGTATTATCCCTTTCCGTCAAACGGCAATTCTACAGCAGACGACTGAACGTATTTTGTCAAAAAATAGAAAATCTCCATAATTGAATGGATAACCTATGACAAAAAGTGGAAAACATTGTGGCAAAAGGAGAAATTGCACATTTTGTGCAATTTCTTCTTTTGTCACTATGTTGTCAAAAAGCTGTCTGCTGCAGAGGCGTCAGAAAGCATCTATATGAGAGAAAGGGTTAATCAATCCAGGATGTTCTGATGAAACAGAAACCCAGTTGAAAACAAAATCAAATATAACATGGAATAACAAATCACTGTTTTTAAATGTAAACAAGGGAAATGGAATTCTGATGTGGGATGAATATATGAGGCACGTCTAGCGATTTGGGGTATTATTGGCTGTACAGTGTAAAGTGAAGTCTCTGAAGAACCTGTGCATATACACAGTCTCACCAGTCTACACTGTCTGTGCTTGTGGTAAATAGACCTTAAAGCATCTTTCGACAAAACGCTAGATGTGTAGCGCCAGTACTTGTATGTCGATGATACTATATATGATGCCAATGTCCCAAATTGCCAGACACATATGAGAACACGTCTTTGTCCTTTGTTGAGCAGCTGTCATTTTCTCACTGATCATTTCAAACATACACACACACTCTTAGTGTAGATATCCTCTCTAACTTGCACTAAATGTGTCTTAATGATCCATTCTTGATTTGACTAACACATATCCCCGAATTGCGATGTCTAGACTTATTTGAGATAACTGCATGGCCAACAGAGATTATATTATAGGGATTGACATAATTATATAAATTATATACATGTGAAGAATGCTTCAATTCTTGATATTAAAGCCATTATTTGATAATACTGATGTTTTTATTACTGACAGTTTTGAATTCTGAACTTCTGAGGAGGAAAATATTACCAGTTTAGAGTAAAGATATCAGAAATGAAGCACAATTTTATAAATGATGAAATTGTTGATTTTCAGTTGTAATATACTGCAAATTGGTCAAAATATATAATTTGAATTATAAGACAATAGTGTCATCATGTGTAAAAAGCTAGACTAGGTGAAACTGAAAGAAAAGGGGAACTAAGGGTGGGGGTGCAAAGCAAAACATAATCATTGACAATTGTCCTGATACCGTCATGTTATAAGAAGTAAAGGGATGGATATCTGAATTATGCATTTATGATGAAAAGAGTCAATACTATATGAAATATTACCTTATTTATATGAATTGATGATGAGTAAGATACTTGTACCGTCTGTCATTTGTGGCCAATACCATTCTCAAGAAGCTTGTGGAATGTTTAAAAGACTTGTAGACCAACAGAGAAGACCCTTTTATAGACATGTTTATCTGGATCTTTGCTGAATGCAAATATTCCACAATAGGGTTTCCTGTATTAATATGTTGGCACAAAGTTAGACAAGTGGACAAATCATTGTTACCCCTGATATTAAATCAGATGATAAGTAAATAAATGTTGAACAAGACCTGTTAGTATTCAACCTTTTATATGGACCAGCTGGCATAATTGACAGTTTACATGTATTGTGATATGGTTGTAATAGAAGCTTCATTTTAAACATTAACAATCTAGAAAATAATACTGAATAGACAAAAAGTGTGTAAATTAAAAATATCTTGAAGAATTGATTCATTGTTGTTGTTTTTATGAATATTTTTAATGCTTAAGTAATGTGAATTTTAGGATCCATTGTATTTGTCATGCATTTACAAGATTCTTTAAAAAGAGAAGCTCTTAACAAGCTTATTTTGTTTGGGCAAGTCCTGTAATAATTATGTAATTACAGTTGTCTAGAAATCATTCAATTTTTTGAACAATTTTTATTTTCCTTTAATGTTTTGAATTGTCTGCAATTAATTCTTTTGATTATCTGTTCTTTACTCCTGATCTTATCAATTTAAACAATTTTTACAATTTATATACAAGAGAAATGGGTCAATCACTGAGAAACACTTAACCCTCTCCCACATACAACAAATCTGCAGCAAAACAACTTTGAAAACATACCCCAAAAAAAATGGAAATCCTTTTAAATGAAAGTACAATAATTGAATAGAGTTGAAAACATGGTAACAAAAAGAGAAATTGCTTGTTTTGAGCAATTTCTTATCCTTCGCCATGTTTTCAAAAAGCTGTCTGCTGCAGAGGCGTGAGAAAGCGTCTATATGTAGGAAAGGGTTTAACCTTTCCCACATAACTTATCTACAGCAGAGATCATTTTCAATACTGATACTTTCATTAATAGAGATTTTCTATATATTTGCTTTTAAGATGATTTTAAATGTGTCCGCTGCAGATTTGTTGTATGTGGGAAGGGGTTAGTTAAGTTGATGACTAAGGATGTGATAGTTAGAATCAATGTTTAGAGTCATACTCATGTTGATCAATGATCTAAACTGGTCTAAATGACTTGCACTTTCATTCACATTGTAGTTGTATTAATAATGAAGATTGTGGCATGCTCAAGTGATAAGTGATAAAACAATCTGTTAAAAATATTCAACTGCTGTCTTAATATTATATTTCTCTTTTGTTTCTATCCAGGGGGTATTGTTTCAACCAGAAAGGAAGTCATACGAAATAAAATACGAGCAATTGGCAAGATGGCAAGAGTATTCACAGTCTTACGGTAAGGATTTTACACTTATTCCTTCTTCAGGTCTGGTGTAGAGTCTAGTTTAAATAAAGACACTAGTGGTCACTTCTCCATGGTCTGTCCATCATGTTTTGCATTAAATGGTCATAACTTTGTTTCTGTTGGATAGATTCAATTGAAATGTGCAGCATATATATATATGTCTAGTGATCAGGCGGATGGAATAATCCAAAGAGCAAAACTCTGCCTATTTTTGTCCAAAATATATTCAAAGATTTTATTATTTAATTTCTATGCTGAACTTTGGATGCTACAGGAGCAGAAAAGAGTGAATATTTCCAAACTTAAAAATTCTTCACTCTGAAAACACTTGTTGGATTCCAAGATAACTTGATAGAAATCTTCTTAGTGCGACATGGAATTCATTAAGACCATATTGATTGCCCAAGCAGCTTATGACAAGGTTCAAAGTGTTTAAACTTCAAAATTCCATTCTTATCAAAGCTCCTGTCTGCTTTCTAGAACATTTTGTAGACATATTTTTTCAGTGACTCTACTTTTCAACACCTTTGTTTATGCTAGTCACATTTACTGTTGTCAATTATTTGAAATGATCAAGATTCACAAAATTCAATTATTGTTGAAATTAATTTTAGAAGTGTCCACTTTTTGAACTATTGGTAAACATATAGCCAAGTATATATTACATTATCTTAATTTCAGAGAGGAAAGTGAAAGTGTTCTACAGTTGAAAGGTCTGACACCCAATGGTCTTCTGCCCTTGGGAGCCCTATCTGGGGGCAAGACTTCGCTAAACAGTGGTAAGTTGACTTTTGATATCACTTTGCACTACTTTTTAGCTCACCTGTGCACGAAGTGCTCAAGGTGAGTTATTCTGATCGCCCTATGTCCGGCGTCCGTCAACATTTTCTCCTCTGTAACCGTTGGGTCAACTGGGATGAAACTTCACAGAAAGCATCCTCTCAATGTCCTCACCAGAATTCCTTAATTTTTTTTGGATCCATGCAGAATTCTGGTTTCCATGGCAACGAAATGAAAAAAACTTCAAAATTCTTAAAAAATCTTCTCCCCTGAAAGTGTCAGGCCGATTTTCAAATAATTTTGTAGAAATGTTCCTTGGATGACCCTCTATCAGATTCCTTTAAGCTATGTTGATTGGTCGAAAATCATGGCCGCCAGGGGGGGGGGGGGGGGGGGGGGCGGGGCTATTTTGCCTTATATAGCTATAGTGAAAACTTAAAAATCTTCTCCTCCAAAAGTGTCGGGCCGATTTTCAAATAATTTTGTAGAAATGTTCCTTGGATGACCCTCTATCAGATTCCTTCAAGCCATGTTGATTGGTCAAAAAACATGCCCGCCAGGGGGCTGGGCTATTTTGCCTTTTATGGCTATAGTGAAAACTTAAAAAATCTTCTCCTCCAAAAGTGTCAGCCCGATTTTCAAATAATTTTGTAGAAATGTTCCTAGGGTGACCCTCTATCAGATTCCTTCAAGCCAAGTTGATTGGTTGGAAACTATGCCCGCCAGATGGCGGGGCTTATATAGCTAAAGTGGAAAAAAAAATCAGGTGAGCGATTCCAGGGCCATCATGGCCCTCTTGTTTAAACAAAATCAGATGTGCCAGTCCAAATGCCAGGATAAAACTTGTAAGCTTGACTTTTGAAAAAAAGAGAGCTATTGTCATGACCCTGGCGTGGTCGTCCGGTTAAGGTTTTTTGTTTAGCTCATTTTTTCTCTTCTCTTTTCTCCCTATCAGTCGAGCGTCTGTGCCGTACGCGGTGCTCTTGTTATTCTTTTGAAATTACAAGGCAATCCCGTTATTCAACTGCTTTATAAACAACCTTCAGGAATTTGCGATGAGAGAACACCTAGATAAGCTTGCGCCTTCAAGCAGTCTCAGTAGTGCCAGTCTCTTCTGATGACTAAGTGATGGTTCAGGTGTTCTGATGGAATTAAAACTTTCTAAAGTTTGTTGTTGTAAAGAATTGCAGAGACAATGCAGATTAGTTGTCATAACATCTTTTAATAGGCTTTGCATTTAGAAGAGACCATAGCTAATTTTAGGATTATCATAATTGAATGTTACGTGGAGCAGTCAACAATATAGAGCCTGGTCAGATGCCGCAGATTCTCTGGCTGGCCTGGCTCTATACTGGTGGACCAGGTGTATCAATTTCAGTTGTTTCAACAGTCAAATTGTTAATACAGAATCAGAGAAGATAATGTTCTTTTTAAGATAACGCTTCACTTACATGTTCAACAAAGCTATATAAATCCAATGGGGATTAGGGAAGACCTTGATCTGTTTGTATTAATATGCATACTAGTCTTGGTGTTCGCTTCTCACAATGTTCTGACA
The DNA here is from genome assembly GCA_031761405.1 of Serripes groenlandicus. Classification (NCBI taxonomy): domain Eukaryota; kingdom Metazoa; phylum Mollusca; class Bivalvia; order Cardiida; family Cardiidae; genus Serripes; species Serripes groenlandicus. Next base: position 69,277,400 of record JASEVX010000004.1, on the reverse strand, counting down.
ATCTGGTTTAGAACATATTTGAAAAATGATACCATCTTAAATGTGTTTTTCTTTTTTCAGTTTTAGGAGGATTTAATCCATCTCATAAAATAAGTGGTTTTGCAGAAGCAAAAAGTCTGGACAAAGTGAATGAAAGAATTCCCCCAAGACGAGAAGTTCCTGCGAACAATGCAAATAATAAGAGCTAAAAAATTATAAATAACAAAATTCTCCTGATACAAAGCAAGCATCGATATAATGTGCAAAAGAGAATGAGCAATGATGAAGTGTAGAGAGGATGAGCAATTGGTGCCCTGCCAAGTAGAGACCAGCTGACAATTATCAGTGTAATAGGATTGACTGGTACCCAGTAATTACTCGGGTCAATACTGCTTGAGTGCAGGGAGTATTTTTTAAATTCTGCTGATACTTGGAGATGAGCCTATAATACTGCGTGGGTGTGTGTGTTACAATTTTTTAGGGGTATCATTTTTACTTTTTGAAAATTCCTCTGTACCCCATTAACTTACGGAATGGTTACATATTCTATAAAAGGTGACTTGCATCTAGTCATGTTATTTTTCTACTTTGTTATTGTTGGTTAAATGTATTCTGTTCTTTGCAGGCAGGATGTGTATGTATGTTGATACTGATCTTGTGTCTTAGCAGCTGTATTGAATGTCAAGGTACAGTGCTGTGTTACAAGCATTGTTACAAGTCAAAGTACTTATTACAATTTAGATAAATAGTTATAATGGTGTAAATGAAATGGATGTTTAGCTTCTTTATTTATTTATTCACTTTTTCTCAGAATTTGATGTTGTTGACCCCTTTTCCCAATGCTGCTCAGTATCAAGATTTCCAAGAGATAAATAATGCAGAATTTATTATTTTTATTTCCCCTTTTTTGTTTCAAATAGATTAGTATTGTAGATTATTTGTTACTTCTGAAACAGAAAGTATGCATGTTTTTCATGCCTAAATAAATAAATTCTCAGGTCTAAAGATAAAGGGGGTGTTTTACTCGTACAAGTTTGATCAGATTATAAAAAGTGTGGGGTTTTATTTACTAAATAAACAACAACAATTAGTATATATTGTGTACCTTTAAACCCTGCTTTTGCTGAAGAAAGGCTTGTCTTTAAGTCCAATCTACTCGACTTTTCATGAGCATCATACTTCTTTCCAAGATCGATACAAACATTTCCCCAACTCGTGAACTACAAGGACTCTTTGTCTGTAGTTAAAAAACAGATCATGTTACTAAGGTATGAACAGATTCAAGGTTTACTGATATGTAATGTATACAATCATTGAAGGATAATAGAAATTTAAAGACTGCTTAGCCACCAAAGTAGGACAAATATATGTATCAAATGGGCGGAAAAGGGTTATAATTTTGTTAGAGAATATGAATATTTATTAATACAGGAATGTTTTTTACTTACATGGATAATTAATATATTTTCAAATATCTGTTATCAAGTTATAAATTTTTTATCACCATACAAATAAATTATTATTTTTGGGTGTGTATTGTTTGACCAGAGAGAAAATGCAACTTCTTTGTATATCCTGTTAACCCTTTCTCTGATAAAGATAACTTTTGAAGCCATTACATCATGCAACTCTAGATAGCATTGTGGTTAAGAGTGAAATTGCTCAAGATGAGCGAATTTGATGAGTCATTTGATGCCTTGTTAAAAAAGAAAACGTTATGCAGCACTATACTGCTACCACTTGATTTGCCTAACATGCCAATTTAAGATTATGAAATAACTGAATTGAAAAATTGAATAGTATTCTTGAAGGAAAGTTTAAATTATTTTATGAAAAGAAGATATTGCTTGTCCCGAGTAATTTCTCCTTTTTGATATTGGTTTCAGAAGATGTCACCTACAGGAGCATCTAAAGTTGTTCGTATCGGGGAAAGGATTCATAACTATTATTCTGTAAATGACTCGGACATCTTGCACACCCTTGAAAAGGAGTCGGAATACCTGAGGGGAATGTTTTTGTGTTCTCTATATATTTATCAACATGTTACTGTAGGCATCATCAATATTATTTCTCTTTGAAGTTTCTTGAACATGTATGTTAAACTATGTGGACTTGGGAATCCTTCTTTGTATCTTATGCAATATATTATATTTGTTAATGTACAGTGACTGTTGTTGATTGTTCTGTACTGTGTGTGTTCTAACCTGTCACCTGATACTGTTATTTTGTTCTCGTCAAACACATCTGAGGGAAAGATAAAAACTCAACATATATACATGTAGACGATCAATTTGAGATTGCTGTGAAAAACATCTCGACATCAGAAAATCTGCTTACTGAGCAATTTCTTTTTTTTTTTTCCCCACCCCATTGTTTTCAATAGAAATTGGGTGCAGAGTCATCAAATTGAAGCTTTATCAGGGGAAGGGATAATGTACTCTCGCCTACAAATTTTACCGACTGAAGTAGTAACAATGAATGTTGACAAAAAGGAGGCATCTTAAAAGTTTTTCTGAATGGAAGCAATTTAGATTATCTAGAACAAGGAGTCATTAACAGTCAACCTGGTACAATATTTCAACAGTTTAAAATATCTTGAAAATTGAAAGTGATATTGATACAGAGTAAAAAACATAATTTAAAAAGAAGAAATTGATCATTTAGAGACCGCTCTTAATGTCAAAATGCTTTCAAAAGTTGTTGGGATACTAACGCTTGGTTATTGTTTTCATTTTGCTTTCAATTTCAAGAAAGTAGGTATCTGATAATAAGTTAATACATATGTCAAAAAGCCTTCATTATTTCTGTATATTGAGAGGTACATTATTTCCTGAAATGATCAAATATGGAGGAGTCTTTTTTTGTGTTTACGTGAATATAACTGAAAGTAAATGTCATATCAATTTAAGTCTGATATTTTTCATTGTTTAATTGTATACATAATTTTAGGCTGCAAAAAGCATTCCCAACTGTAGATGTATCTTATAGATGTTGTTGATTATTTTCAGAAAATTATTATTGTGTGAATGGACAAGGCTTTTGGATATTTTCTTTTTAATTCACTTAACCCTTTCCCTCATACGACAATTCTGCAGCAGACGACTTTGAACATATTTTATCAAGAAGTGGAAAATCTCTATAATTGAATGAATAACCTATGACTAAAAGTGGAACATTGTGGCAAAAGGAGGCATCAGAAAGTGTCTATATGAGGGAAAGGGTTAATGGACAAGATGGTTTAGCTTTATTACTGTCATGACTTTACATGAAGCTTGTAAAACATGTTGAGCATTTAAATTAACATTTAACGTATTGTTTATAGGGCTTCTTAGACTTTAACCCTCTTCAATTATTTGTTATTTTCTTTCAAATAAGTAAAAAAAGAAGTATTGAGTATTGACAATAATTATGTAAGATAGTAAAACTCGAATCATTTATCTGAAACGGTGGCATTGAAAACCATGGGGAATAAGTGAAAATGTATCTGAATACCTTAGTATGAACAAGTTGTTTAAGAATAGCATTTAAATCTGTTATTCAAGTACATGCACAAATAACACTAATGGTTGTATCATCTGTGCAAATTAAGCTTTTAGCATTTTATGCCATCCGAACAAATACAAAAATATTTACTTATGGAGTTACAAGGCAAAGCCTCTGAAAATAAAAAGTTTCAATGCACAATTCCATCCAAACATGTGCTGTCAGTTTGCTACATACTGTTATTGACACAATGTTAAGCTATTTATCTGATCTTTAAGAAGATACTCGAAGCATAATCTGTTTAAGTCAAATGAATGAAGTGCTTGTCTTAATGTGTGATTGAATTGGAGGGAGAATCTTTAATATACATCTGAACGCCTTTCAATTTTTCTATGTAACTGGAAATGTCCCTTGTTTAGACCTGCATTATCAGGTACTAAAAACGGACTGTTCAAAACATTATGCCATCGGGCCTCTCTGCACAAAGTCATAATTTCATATTGGCCAAGTCTGATAAAAAGATTGGCCAAATGGACATCTAGTCCAAAAATTAAGATAATTGAATATGGATTTAAATTAAGAATGGTTAAATGCAGAAAGCTGCCTCCCATTTTGATTTTTATCTGTTTGTGTTGGCTTGCCTGCTCTCGGTCCCAGGAGAGCTTATTTTGTCATCCTGCCATTCATTAGCGAAGTGTTAATATTGTATCATCTGTGCAAACTTTTGCTGTAATAGAATCTGAGTATCAAACAGTTATGTGGGGAGTTATCTGGATACAAACTGTCTGCGTAGGTCATCGACAGTCACAGGAGAGTTTATGTCGCCCTATGGTTGCCTTAGGCAAAGCAAAATGTTAAAATTTCGCTCTTCAATCAAGCCCCAAACTGTTAAGCTATGTAATCTTGTTAGATTCACCTAGTGGTGTTTTCATAAATCTGATGATCGCTTATTAAAATTAACTTTTATTATATTACAGCACCTGTGTAGAAAAGCCCTTTAATGTAATATACCAAGGTCGAACCCAGTTTCTTGATCTTCATTAACCCTCAACCACATGCAGACACAGTTTGATGCTTCTGCAGTAGACTAATTTAAAAACATTGTGGTAAATGAAGAAAATGCTCATAACGAGGTGTTCTTTCATTTTGCCCAAGTGTTTTCAACTCTATTCAATTATTTAAATTTGATTTCTTAGAAATTATCAATGCTTTGCATAAATGTCTACATAAAGTTGACTGCTGCAGAATTATTATATGTGGGAAAGTGTTAAATTTCATATTACACACACACTTTTTTTTTCACCCGTTTCCTTTTTTGTGTGCCTTCAGTGTTGAAGCAGCTTTACCTCGTCAAGTTTTATAAACGTTAACAGTTTACGTATATGTCTTATGATGTAGTTAAACCATTCACCTGATGTGATATTTTGAGATGTGTCTTCTTCAAGCATACATGTGGAAAAGCATTGGTAACATTGAAAAGTATAAGTGGGTTTTAAACAATTTGAAAACTTGATGTGTATTCTAGACAAAATTTGTTTTTAAAGGGCATGTTCTGACATCTTTTCTATTTAAATTCAACATGGCTTATACATTTAATTTATCTGTTGGCATGCTATTGGAAATTCTACCCACACACCAAATGGCCCTCAAAGTGTGGGACCTGATCTGAGATCCAAACTGTTCGACACTCGGATTCTTTTATAGCAAATATTTGGAAGAAAAATATTTTTGTCAAAAGGGTTGCAGACAAAAATAATTGCAACGAGTTAACTTTGAAAACACTTTATATCTACATTAGTAGGGAGGTGGCGTTAAACGTATTTGTGTTAATCTCTATATTTACATATACTGAATATGGAAATAACATGGAAGAGAGGGATGTCTTTGTTGAAAGGCCATTCTCATAGATTTGGTATTATTTTCTTCCATGAATGATGACAAAGTGCTGTGTGTTATCATTGAAATAATATCATTTCTTCTTTAGGGTGAATAGTTTCCCTATGTATATGTAGCTATTTGTGCATCTTCATAAAATGTGGTCATCGGAAATCATTCTACAAATACTTGGTTGATACCTGAAATCTTGGCAAATTAAATATTTCTGTCATATAACTAATTTGCCAAGGCTGCAGAGGATATCTTTACAAAAACATTGTAGGAATACAGGAAATAAGGTCATATATGAACAAATTTTGCCAATTTCAACAATCTTTTTGTACTTTATGTTACTAAATTATATTTATTTTCAATTTATCCATATTGTCTATAAAGGTATACACAAATTTAGTTTAAAGAAATTGGGGATGTTACACAATTTTATTTCACTCCAAAGTAATTTGAATTGTTAACTGCAGAATTGCTAAAATTTATTCTATTATAGATGTTTCGGCATTCAGTATCATCCAAGTTTCTCTATCCACGAACTAGTTGATTAGTTACAAAATACAGAAAATAACTATTGAAGGACTGTTTTGACAACTTATGATGCTAAATTACAAAGCAGGCCAGTCTGCTTGTTTACAAAGAGTGCTCCTGGACTATGTTGTTTGGTACATAATATATTTTGATCTACTTAATCTTGAATCTGATATGCGGAGAAAAAACATTCCCTACCTAATAAACTACTAATATTCTTAACCCTGTTCCACATACAACAAATCTGCAGCAGATGTCTAGCAAAACATATACTTAAAAATATAGGAATTATTTAATAAATTTGAAAAAATCAAGGCAAAAAAAGAAATTGCTCATGAGCATTTTCTCCTTTTGCCCAAATGTTTTCAAAAGACATCTGCTGCTGAGGCGTGAGAACGGGATAAATGTGATTTTGAGACACAAAGTAGAAAACATCTATGAAAAGATGCAATAAGGATTAATTGCCCTACTTCCCTTTTTGTCTTTGTAAGTTGTTGATTGCAAACTGTCACAAATCACATTGATCGGGCAAAGGGTGAACAAGTTGTTAAAAAATCTCATTTATAATGTCAGTAGAAGCTTGTTCTAACAATGTGATTTTCATCTTCTAGGGGGTAAATGATTTCTGTGTTCCAACTTCAATATTTTATCAAGCATGATTGTTGATAAGCTATTCATTATCTAACTTAATTTACTATTATTATTAAAACCTTTTCCACAACATATTGTCTTTTTTGTTGATCGATTCCAATAGAATTTTAGTTCCTGGCTAAAAGGCAGTCAAGCTTATGTCATGGTGAATCGTCCGTTTTGCAAATTTCATGGCAACTGAAAAGAAAAAAAGATAGGCCTATTTTCAAATAATTTGGTAGAAATGTTTCTTGGGTGTCCTTCAAGTCATGTTGATATGGCTGTATTGAAAACTTTAGAAATCTCCTCAGAAAGTTTGTGGACGATTTAAAACAATTTTGAAGAAAAGTCCCATGGGTGACCCTCTTTCAGATTCCATCAAACCATGTTGATTGGTCTTAAAACAAGGGCGAGTGCTGTTAAATGTTTGCCCTATGGAGTGGAGCGATACTGGCCTGCTTGTTCCTGATAATTGACATTGAACACATTTATTACTATTGTAGGTAAAGATTCATCTGCACAGCTGAAACAAATATGCAGCCGACAACTTTGAAAACATGTACATAAAATACTGGAGTATCTATAAATTTGAGATCATTTATTGAATAGATGTGAAAACAGTGATAAAAGCTGAAATTGTTCGTTTTCAAAAATCAGAAAGCATCTGCATTAGGCAAAGGTTAAAATCTTCTATGACTTATTGGCCGAATAGGCAGAGCCAGATTAAACTTCATTAACATGCAAGTTGAGCTAAATCTACTTGGTTTGGTTTGCAAATGTCACACAGCTGGTTTTTGGCCTGGGGCTTTAGCCCCCTGGTCATAGTAGTAATACCATTTTTTTCGGAGTTGGCAGCCTGCCAATTGCTGTTGCACCAAACAAAGCATGAGAAAAATAGTTCATCATGGATTCAACAAAACTGCATTTAAAAGGTTAGGATCTCCCCAATAAATATCATTTTAATGTTGTTGGAACATCAGTGAAAAACTTAAGGCGTGAGTACTCCCAATATAAGTTTAAGAAATGCTTTAGAAATTAATGCGCCGAGAGGTCAAATATGGACGCTTGTTTACAATATTAACATTCGCGAAGAGGAACGAAACAAAAGAAAGAAGTCACGTGAAAAATACAGTGGCGGATTAACCGGGGGTGGGGCCTGTGCGTCAAAAAATTAATGGTAAACAAAGAAAAGGCGTGGCAAATGTAGTGGCGGATTTAGCGGGGGCCTATGCCCGACTCCCCCCACCCCACGAAAGAAGTCGCGTGAAATATACAGTGGCGGATTAACCGGGGGCCAGAGGGCCCGTGCATAAAAAAAAAAACCTAGCAGCCTGCACTGCTGTGCTTTTATTGTAGGAAGCAATCAAAAGAATTAAAAGTATGAATGGAAATGAAGGCGAGTCTGTGGAATAGTCAAATATCATTGAAAACAATTTACCAGAAACAATTGACTTAACCTTTTCACACATACAACAAATCTGCAGCATACGACTAAAAGCATGTTGACAAAACCCCGGAAATCTCTAAAATGAAGGTATAATTACTGCAAAAAGTTAAAAACATTTTGGCAAATGGAGAAATTGCTTGATTTGAGCAACCTCTCATTTTGTCACAATGTTTTCAAAAATTGTCTGCTGTATAGCTGTCAGAAAGCGTCTACAAATGGGAAAGGGTTAGGGACCATTTCAAATTATGATGATGATTTTTGCTATTTGTGAAAGCATATTCTGTACGGCGGTGGTACACCATAGAATCAACTGGACATAAGTTTTAAAACATATGTAGCTTGTATTCTGTTTCGTGATATAAAAAAACACATAAAAACAACTGAACATGTATTCTGTTTCGTGAAATAAAAACTTGTTAGCTCACCTGAGCATGTGTAGTACATGTACTCAAGATTGGTTGTTATCCCCTGCCTGATTTCAGGGAGGGGGATATTGAAATGGCGTTGTCTGTGCGTGCGTGCGTCAGTCACGTCCGTCCGCACCCATTTCTCAGTAACTAGCTGGTAGAATTTCATGAAACTTGAAATAAATATGAACCAGCATGGGATGATGCCCGTCCATTGTTTTTTGGATTGGTCAATTTTCCTTAGAGTTATTGCCCTTGATATATTGAAAAAATCCACGTCCGCAGCCATTTCTCAGTAACTAGCTTGTAGAATTTCATGAAACTTGAAATAAATATGAACCAACATACTGGGATGATGCCCGTCCATTGTTTGTTTTGGATTGGTCAATTTTCCTTAGAGTTATTGCCCTTGATATATTGAAAAAAAGAGGTAGAATTTTTTTAAATTAAAAATGATTATGAACCAGCATACTGATTACTGTGATGATGCCCATCAATTTTGCTTGGACCAATTATCTCAACTATGAAGTAGGGATACATTTGACAGTCATTGACAACATTGTTTTACAAAACGTTATTTTGTAGTGGGCAAATGAGCACCTCAGGGACACTAACCATATAATAATACCACTTCTTATTATACAATTAATTGCACATTCAACATAAAGGCCTTCATTCACAAACAAGCCATCATTGGCGGGGGATATCAATTCAGCGAAATTGCTTGTTGTGTCTTTTTTTTGTCTGGTTTCTGTGCATCAACATTTTCGTAACCAGGTCAATTGGCATGACATTTCACAGAAAGCATCCTCTCAATGTCCTCACCAAAATTCCTTTAATTTCTTTTTATCCATTCAGATTATCGTGTCCACTCTTTGCCGTTTCTTGAGAAACATAAGCAGATTCACATTCGCTACTTACCATCACTCAGGTGATCAGTTAAGTACAATCTTGTTTCATGAAGGTTCCAATTCCATTCAACCATTAAACTTATTTTAAATATTCATAATTTTTGCCAGGATGTTAGAAACTCCTCTGTATGCTTTGTGTAAACCCTTTTCCAAATACAGACGCTTTCTGACGCCTCTGCAGCAGACGACTTTTGAAAACACTGACAAAAGAAGAAATTGCTCAAAACAAGCAATTTCTCCTTTTGTCACAATGTTTTCAACTCCTTCTAATAAATAAACTATCATTTATAGAATTTTTCATCAGTTTTTCCTAAATAATTTCAAAATCGTCTGCTGCAGATTTGTTGTATGTGGTAAACAGTTAAAAGGTTAAATTTTAATATTGGCATATCTCTGATCACCTCAGACATTCTGCAGAAATGATTCCTTAGCGGGCATTAAATTATGACAGTTTGGCACTCTTGTTGTCTACTGCAATCAGTTTCTTTATAAGAATTAAGGAAATGTGGTTAAAAGGTCAAAGGTCAAAACGACTAGGGATATCAAATCAATTATGACAAACATAACAAAGTATAAAGTAAGGTCAAAGGAAATTTAATAAATACTAAATACACTATGAAATATATATATCCAAATACAAATAAGTCTAGAACAACACATTCAAACAAGAGCTGTCGGAGGACAGCTCGCTCAACTATATGCCGCTTATTCACATAAAGCACTATTTCATTATATTGCACTTAAGTACTATTAACCCTTTACCTCATACAGCAATTCTGCAGCAGACGACTTTGAACGTATTTTGTCAAAACATAGAAAATCTCCATAATTGAATGGATAACCTATGACAAAAAGTGGAAAACATTGTGACAAAATTTTCTAAGTAATTCAAGGGCCAAGTGATTTGAATTATGAAACTTTAATGTTGAGCTAAACGCAAATGTTAAAACTGACCGAGTCCAAAAATAGCAAAACCTTAAAAAAGCTTTACCAAATGTTTGACATCATGCAAAACCCGTTTGATATGTTGAAGAATTATATTTGATAAATGAATGATCACAATCAGAAAGGAATGAAACCAAAAATTATGAATTTATCTAAAATTCTCAAAATCAAACAAAATCATGTTATTTATTCCCAAAAAGTCACACTCAGCCTCTTCAGCATACAATATGAAGAAATGTATTAGATGTAATTATATGTTTTTTTCCAACTTACCCTAAAACTTTAACCACCCAAAATCATGTTTTTTACCCCAAAATGAAGGTCACACTCAGCATCTTCAGCATTCAATTATAGAGATTTTCCATTATTTGACAAAATATGTTCAAAGTCGTCTTCTGCAGAATTGTAGTATGAAGGAAAGGGTTAAAGGAATCTCATGGAGGATCATCTAAGGGACATTTCAACAAAATATTTGAATATTTGCCAGACATACCATGTCTTTCGACTAATGGCTGGATGTCAAATTACGCAAAAAATCAACCGCGGCCGTGCCAACCTACAGCCAAATTGTCCTTATAAAAACCAATTGTTTGAGTAGATACGAGTGTATAGCATCACCAGAATGCATTGAATATGACATTGAGTTTAAATTCATTGTAAATGTGTATAGGATGCACTGGAAATGATTGATTTGATCATTTTTAGTATTGTTTGAAAGTGAAATGAGAGAATGTGAAAGACTTTTGAAAACACTGTGACAAAATGAGAAATTGCTCAAAAGAAGCAATTTCTCCTTTTGCCAGTGTTTTCAAATTTATTCAATAATTATACCATTATTTATAGAGATTTTTCACATTTTTGTCAAGATATTTTCAAAGTCATCTGCTGCAGATTTGCTGTATGTGGGAAAGGGTTAACTGATATGCCGTTTCATTAACAGTGTCCAATCCCTGAGGTTTCTTACCAGGCTTAAGCCCCTTTGAACAAATTTTCCCCTGACATAAGCAGTTACAAATTTAATATTATACCATCACTCATGTGAATCAATTTATGGCCACCTTTGCCCTCTTGTTTTCGAAAATTTCATGCTCTGCTTTTTATTTGAAATTACTTTAAGTTTGGGAAACCAATTATGAGTAAAACAAGTGGTGTGTAATTTAAAAGTAAGGGAAACTAAGTGTGTACTAGGGATGTTTTACCATTAACCCTTTCCCTCATATAGAAGCTTTCTGACGCCTCTGCAGCAGACAGCTTTTTGAAAACAGTGACAAAAGAAGAAATTGCTCAAAACGAGTAATTTCTCCTTTTGACACAATGTTTTCCACTTTTAGTCATAGGTTATCCATTCAATTATAGAGATTTTTCTATTTTTTGACAAAATATATTCAGTCGTCTGCTGCAGAATTGTCTTATGAGGGAAAGGGTAAACCATTCAGAACCGAACAAATCTGCAGCAGACGACTTTGAAAACAATGAAGCAAAAATCAGTTTGGCAAAAGGAGAAATTACTCCTTTATCCTACAAGTAAATGTTTCGAAAAGCCATCTGCTGCAGTTGCGTCAAAACACATCTTCAGGTGGGAAAGGGTTAAGAGACATGATAAAGTGAAGTAAAATTCAATAAAGACAGCTGCTCTAAAAAAAGGTAAAGAAGAAACCCATTTATATACAGTCCAGTTAACTCTTTCATACATACAGACCTTTTCTTGTGCCTATGCAACTGGTAAACTTATGAAAACATTGTGGTAAAAGGAAATTGTTGAGAATCATTCCTTAAATACTTTAAAATGATAGTAATGGCTGCACTCCACGTAGCTCAGGGTTGCTTGGTTAGCATTACAACTTACTGGCTGGTGTCAGAATAAATCATCATCATAAATGGACCTGTAGTACTGGTAATTTATGTAGAAAATGACATGATATAACTGAACAAGAAGCGCAAGGAGGCCACAGTATCGCTCCACTGCAATTAGGCAAAAATTAAATCTCCAAACAGCCCGCCCCCTGGCGGCCATGTTTTTTTCGACCAATCGACATGGCTTAGAAGGAATCTGATAGAGGGTCACCCACAGAACATTTCTACAAAATTATTTGAAAATCAGCCCAACACTTTCGTCGGAGAAGATTTTTTAGGTTTTTACTATAGCCATATATAAGGCAAAATAGCCCCGCGCCCTGGCGGTCATGTTTTTCGACCAATCAACATGGCTTGTAGGAATCTGATAGAGGGTCATCCAAGTAACATTTCTACAAAATTATTTGAAAAATCAGCCTGATTTTTTAAGTTTTCACAAGTTTTTCTTTCGGTTGCCATGGAAACCAGAATTTTGCATGGATCCAAAATATGTGAAGGATATTAGGACAGGACATTGAGAGGATGCTTTCTATGAAGTTTCACTCCAATTGGCCAAGTGGTTAGGGAGGAAAAGTCGTTTGAAGCAAAAAGCTGACGCACACACACACACAGCGGACAATTCGCCATGACATAAGCTCGACTGGCTTTTAGCCAGTTCAGATAAAAATTGTTGAAAGCAGCATAACACCAAACAATAAAGTCCAACTTACACTTTACAAGGCATTAAGCCTTTCCCACATACAGCAAATCAGCAGCAGACGACTTTGAAAACATATTGGCAAAATCAGGGGAAATCTCTATAAATAAATGTATTATTAATGAAAAAACTTGAAAACATTGTGGGCAAAAGGAGAAATTTCTCTATTTGTCAGTGTTTTCAAAAGTTGTCTGCAGCAGAGGCGTCAAAAAGCGTTTATATGTGGGAAAGGCAGGGTTAAAATAATTCTTTCAAAAATGATTTCAAAGCAGACATCAGGTCAACAGTCAATCAATCACAACCTCATGTTTATTGTCAGGTCTGATATGCTGCTTGCTTATCACAATGGACATGCAGTAAAAGTTACAAAGAGCTGCTTTCATTGTCCGATTAAACGGCATCATCTCTTTCGTTTTTGGATTGAACATCACCGTTTTATACTGGTTACTCTGACTACCAACAATTAACAATTGACCTTGAAAGGTCACAATACCAAAGTGATCAAAATGAGGCATGCTCCCAATGATGGCAGCCTCTGAACCTTCTCTGTACTGAATAATGTCACCATGACGATAGAAGATGTATATAACATCATCCAGGACTGATACACGACTTGCTGTTGATGCTATAGGTGGAATAAAATCTAGGAGAAAGCAAGATTTCTTCTTTGTATCAAAACACTGAATCTGTCTTGATAAGGACCCCCCTTGTATTTTCCCACCAAAAACATAGATCTTGTGTCCAATAACAGCTGCAGGCATAAACGATACAGGCAACACAAGTCCCCCTACCAGATCACATTTATTATGTTTTGTGTCATAACACTCTACACTGGACAGTGTTTGGGACACCTTGGTATTTCCTCCAATAATATAAATATATTCACCCACAGATACCATTGCATGACCCCATCGCCCTTCTAACAAAGGACTACAGTGCTGCCACCTATTTTCGCAAGACAGGAATTTCAGGAACAACGCTTCTCCGTGGTAACCTCCAGATACAAACACATTCTCCTTGTGCTTACACACAGCAAAACAAGCCCCTGGTTCAGAAGGTAAAGCTGCCAATGAATATTCAGCATCTCGCCTATAACTGAAGCATTTTATCTCCGTCGTTTGAGGATTGGGGTGGCGACTACGGCTTCCAATAACACACATCATCTCCTCATGTCGATGATGAAACTGGCGGGACTTCTCTGCCATGTGTTTCAGATCAAGTTCATGTAAATCAGATTCAGGAGAGGTCAGGTATGAATGCATATTCTTTAATATAGTCTGCGAATCTTCTGATTTTAAAACGAGCTCATGACTGTTCAACTGTTCTATGTACTCGATCCTAGTAAGAGGAAATCGAATGTACCTAAACAGTCTCCCTAATTCCTGTAATCGCTCATTTTCATCAGCCTGTACCCATTTCAGTACTGCTTCACAAACCGCCTCTTCTGAGTTGGTATTCAAATCATTAGAATTTATTATGGTAATCAAATTGCCGATGGGTATTTGACAGAACTCTTGCTTAATAGAAAGAGTTGTAAAATACTCCAGGATAAAGGTCCAGCTCTTCTTCTCTAGAGTAACACATCCATAGCCTGTTGCTAAGCGCCATATTTCCAAGCAATTCTCTGGACCTGTTCAGTGATAAAAACAAACAAAAATTAAATATAACAGAGACATGTTATTTTCATTTATTACACCTCAATTTCATTGTCCATATAAAACTCCCATTGACAAAACGTTGCTATTTTTACTGTCAAGACAAATGTACCACGTGACCATGCGACAGTTTTTGTACTGTCTCACGGCGGTATGCAAATTTTTTACTGTCTCACGGCCGTATGCAAATTTGTTTACTGGCAGGTAGGATGTTAATGAAACTCATTAAAACTAGACATGTAGAGCGCTCTATGTTGTACTTGTGTGCTATGAAACATTTTACAGATCATAAAATAATTTAATTCAGTCGTTTTATATTTATTAGTCGCCGGGCAGAAGCCTGCGACTTCTATTTTTAATAGGTTTTCGGAAATCACATGGGAGGGGGGATTATTATTAGAAAGCGATTCGGTACAGTGAGTTATAATCTAGCGCATGCGTGATGAAAATTTGTAAACATCGACATTTTATTATTGATATTTTATTATTTATTATTTTATTATTTTTTGGTATAATAAAATAAATAACACATTGCTTTGAATTGGACAGTAATATTGTCATCCTTCGGAGAAATACTGTCACCCTCGCCTGCGGCTCGGGTGACAGTATTCTCCTCAGGCTGACAATATTACTGTCCAATTCAAAGCAATGTGTTATTTATATACTGTTGCATACTGGTAACTGTTCCTCATCAAATAATGTTTGGTAACTGTTCCTCATCAAATAATGTTTTAAGTTTTATTTACAAATGTTTAACCCTTTCCCTCATACGACAATTCTGCAGTAGATGACTTTGAACATATTTTGTCAAAAAAAAGAAAATCTCTATAATTGAATGGATAACCTATGACTAAAAGTTGAAAACATTGCGGCAAAAGGAGAAATTGCTCGTTTTGAGCAATTTCTTCTTTTGTCACTATGTTTTCAAAAAGCTGTCTGCTGCAGAGGCGGCAGAAAGCGTCTATATGTGGGAAAGGGTTAAAGGAATGGTTATATGTAACTAATTCCTATTATAACAAAAGTAAAATTGTGACAAGACAGACAGACATACAGACGATAGTGAAATGGTACCACTGTGTCTCCCTGCCTTATAAGCAGGCAACACAAAGATTTTTTAATTTATGCAAATGCAAGCATTAATCATATTGCATATGAGGTAGTTCCATAATTGCGTAGTCTTAAACTCTTTTGATATAACTTAAGGACAGGTTGAATTATATTTACCAGTGGCAATATTAATTATCATTTTGATAAAAAAAAAACATGCTTTAAACGCTTTCCCACAAACAATAAAATCTGCAGTGGACAAGTACTATGAAATCATTTTAGCAAAAATAAAGAAAATCTTTATAAATGAAAGTATGATAATGACTAGAGTTGAAAACTGTGGCAAATGTCAAAATGATTTGAAAAACCGTCTGCTACAGATGTGCCAAACTGCTTCTGTATACATGTGGAAAAGGCACTGTAAGCATTTGAAAAACCTCATGGACTTAGGCGGCGAAGCAAACCATTATGATGTTATAACATCGGCAACAGACTGTGGTCTGTTCCCCGTCATTTCTTTTCTATTTTATTTATCAATATGTCTATTAAAGACTAGTGTAGCCATCATTGCCCTTAATACACTCTTAAGAGCTCTTAATCTATTATTTCTATTTATTCTTGTACAGTTTTCAACTGAATATGATAATAAATACTGTCTTCATGTTCTATAGAAAGTTAACTTTTATTCATAGATGCAATTTTACAAAAGGTCCATCATTTTCTCTACACTATTTTGGGACAACCTTCGCATTTATCAAAAACGTAAATTTCAGTGACCATTCTCACTAATTATAAATGTTTATTTATTAACCCTTTCCCTCATATCGACGCTTTCTGACGCCTCTGCAGTAGACGGCGTTTTTAAAACATAGTGACAAAAGAAGAAATTGCACAAAATGTGCAATTTCTCCTTTTGCCACAATGTTTTCCACTTTTTGTCATAGGTTATCCATTCAATTATGGAGATTTTCTATGTTTTGACAAAATACGTTCAAAGTCGTCTGCTGCAGAATTGTCGTATGAGGGAAAGGGTTAAATAGATTTGAAAACCTTCTGGCAAATGTCATCTGCTGCAGATGTGTCTAATTCCATCTGCTGCTTCTGCTTGTGCGAAATTTTGGTATTTCCTCCAATAATATAAATATATTCACCCACAGATACCATCACCCTTCTAACAATTTTTTTTCTTATAATGAGCAATTTCCTTTTGCAACAATATTTTCAACTCAATTGAATAATTACTATTCCCTTTATTAAGATTTTGCACATTGTATTCCAGATGCATTCAAAGTCGTCTGTTGCAGATTTGTTTTATATGGGAAAGGATAAAAGAAATGAAGACTTAAGTGTTGCTACACCCTTTCCCACATACAGCAAAACTGCAGCAGATGACTTTAAAATCACCTAGGCAAAAATATGGAAAATCTCTATAAATGAAAGTTAAAGAGAAATTGCTTGTTTTGAGCAATTTCTCATTTTGTCACAATGTTTTCAAAAGTCGTCTGCTGCAGAGTCGTCAGAAAGCGTCTATATGTGGTAAAGGGTTAATCAATGGCTTCTCCTATACACTCTTTGTGGCAGATACATTTCCTACAGCCATCACTAAATTTTGTTTTAACAATATATCTTACTAGCATTTTGACTCATTTGAAGCCGACAGCTTTTGAAAACATTGCGGCATATGGAAAATTTCTCATAATAATTTCTCTTTTAGCCAAAATGTTTTCAATTCTATGCAGTGATTGTTTTCTCATTGATAGAGATTTTCTGTATTTTGAGTTTTTGACCTAGAGGCTAGACGTTTTCAAAGACGTCCGCTGCAGATTTGTTTCATATTAGACAGGGTAAAAGCAATTAAGCCATTTAAGCTACATTACCTAATTCTTTCTCCAAATACATCTCACATTGTTCCTGCAGACATTCTACTTGAAACATGACAGCTACTTGTAGAAGATCAGAAACATTATCTTTCTTGATCTTGATGTCACCAGAATAAAAATAGTCAAGTAGAACTTCAAATACTTTAGCATCAATTTCTTGGAGATTTATCCTTCCTTCTGTACATTCTCGCATGCCAGACATAAACATTGCATTGAAGTATGCGGACAGAGATGAGAGAATAATCTTGTGACATTTGAAGACTTGTTTGCCAACGTTAATTTCTATATCAGTGAAGAGGCCATTTTGCCAGATGTCTTCAATACCTCGAGTCAGCGTGTGGAGATATTGCATTGTTTGACCATGTTTATCAACAGCCATTGTCTGTAACCTGAAATACATTATTGGAATATGTCATATAGAGCAGCTTTAATGCTTTATCTAAAATACAAATCTGCAGCAGACGACTTTGAAAATGGGAAAAAATATAGAAAAATCTACAAAATTGATTGAAAGAAGAAGAACTGAATATTGGACTTGGAAAGTGACTTGTTTTACCCTCAGGTACAAGTATCGTAAGAGCTGGGGGCAAGAACTGCTAAATTATTTGTTTAGCTCCAAGTTCCAACAATACTAGTTTTTGCCCTTTTTTGTAAAAAACTATTTTTAATATATTAATACTGTATCAACACAACATTTATTTTATAAGGAAAAAATATTTTTATGAGTTTTATCACTTAATTAAATCATTTAGCTTTAATTGGAAATGATGAAAGTGGTGTCAACAAAGATACACTAACAGTTATTAAACAAGATTGGACTAGTCTAACTCAAGTAATTTGCAGAATCTCTAGGAAATCATAACTTGGAAATTTGATAACGGTCTGAACAGTTGGATGTGGACTCCACGAATGACCATCAACCACATGTACAATACACTAAGCCTACTTCACACAAGCATACTTTTCCCGCCAACATACAATACAATAGACTAAACAAATAAGTCAAAATTATATTCACATTCAAGTACAGAAACCTGGACTACAGCTTCGGAAAATCACTTAATTATTGGCTTTAATTTTTGTGAAACCATTAAATTATATATGAGTTGGTTTTAATTGACGAAAATGAAGAAACAATATATCATGCAATTTGGTTTTAAAATATAATTCATCTGTAAAAAAAGTAATTAATAAAATAATAACAGCTCGCTCATATCTACACCAAATCAAATATATCAGGGCGAAACGACCTGGTGCGAACGTGAATTTGGGCGAAACAAATCAGGGTGCGAAGCAAATTTTGGATGAAACGAACGGGATTCCTATTGATTAGCAAACATTCTAGTAAGTGTTATTGTTAACATCTTATTATTTGAAAAATAAGATCTTTACTAATATGAAAATCGGCGATTAATCTGCTTCTACAGAATTTAATCGTTTAATTGTTATTTACATTAGCGCAAACAGAATAGCTACAAGAGGTCCATGTCTGAAAATGAAGTGAACTTACTGTTTTATCTATATTGGGTTAGCTAAGTGCGGTATTCTTAAACATTTATTACCATGAATATTAAGATTCTAAGAATTTATGGTCCAAAAAGCTTTGGTCGAGTTCTATACTTCACTTAAGTAGCAGTACACAAACTCGTTTTACTGGAGTACACCAGAGAAAGGCGAACTATACATGATCAAGTTTTGTGTTAATAACACAAGTAATCATTTATAGAGCACAAGTTTATTTCTATATTTAAATTAACACACAATTTGAAATAGAAATAAGTCCATTAGCGTTCAAGTAGTTCTTTTGTATACGAATATTTTGAAAGCATAACTCTACTTCACAAGGTCAAGGCCAAGATTTAATATTTCTACTTCCCGCCAATCTTGAAGCATAATAACAAACAGTTTGTGTACTGGTGTCCTTTGTGTGAGCAGGTATGGCTTTAACTGTTTATTCGATCAATCTGTACTTAATGGACATTATGTTTGTGTTATTTTCAAAGAAATCAAACGTTTGTGTCGCTAAATCGTCACCTGCCATCAGGATTTACTTCCGACATCTCATGAAAGCAAGAGAATGTTAGCCCCCTCCCGCCCCTCATTTATTTGCTTCAATATACGATTTACAATTAATCTATTCAATAAGTGTACACATCTGTAGCATAAAGATATTTTTTTTCCAACATCTTCATTCCAAACGAAATGTGCCCCTTTTAACCGGAATGTAAATAATGGACCCCCCCTCTTTCCCCTTTGTTGAAGTTTCAACTAGTAGGAGAATCTATCATGACAACCGGTGTCACTAAACAGAGTCCGGTAGAGTCTGGTCGTCAAATATCCCATTATATCACTGTTTTGTTGTGTGTTTGTGTTGAAATGAATGAAATAACGTGTTGTTGTATCATATAAATATAAATAAAAATGGTATTTGCCTATTTCAGTTCATTTTCGAGTGAATATAGAAATATTATATGCGTGAACACGGACACTGGTAGAGTCTGGTCATTATTAAGCAATAAATACAAAGTTTTATACGATTTTTAAGTTATAAAAAGTTTAATTTGATTTACATGTGTCATATTATATATTTATTTCTTATATTATTTCAGCTGATAATCTGGAAAATAGTGGAAGATTGAGGATTTTAACGATAACATTGTGTTTCGTAAATCAAAATGGCTGACGTGAAATTTATGTTTATAATGCGGCAATATCGCACATCCTGAACGAGTAATACACTGAATTTTCTCTTTATTATGCGTCAACTAATTGATTTGGTGTGATCAACAGATTAGTGTTATAATCATATTATAACAATAACAAGATTTTAAATGTATGAAAACTACTAGATTGGAATAATTTTATGTTTATATGTCATTAAAGTTAATTAAACCAAATACTTAGAGAGCTATATACTTACTTAAAAGTAATTCATATAAATTAAAGAGAGTGTGTAGTTACTACATTCCGCAAAAATTGAATCAAACTAAAACCATATTTGCATTTTTTTTTAAAAATATGCAAAAATATTTTAACTTGAAAAATAAATATATATCCTGATAAAGTTCATAAAATGCATTTTGCGAAATATTGTATCCAGGCCACACCACGTGGAGGAACTCTCTCATGGCCCAAAATTTAATGTTTGGATCTATATTATATCATTTTGGGAATTTTATTCTATGGTTTCCATTTTAGGTTACCAAAATAGAGCCCGTGCGCCTGACGAGGACCCGGGCCGTAAAAGACCCTACACAGAGCTCCATTTTTTTTTTTTTTTCTATGATGTTGGTTCTATGTACATTCATTTGATAAAGATTCAAAGCATGGCCGAGCAGCAGCACCCAGCTACCGGCCGTGTATGCACCACTGTTGAGCGTGCTAGCTTAGGGTGCTCGCAGCGCTTGTTTAGCATGCAGACATTGCCGACATGTGAACCTGGGGCCAACATTACCCGCGAAACCTATAAGTCAATATAGAGCCCTTCCCCTGCCAGCTCGCTATTAAATCGAGTGATACGCAAAGGACAAACTAGGAATTCTCCCTTAACGCATTTGTCTCAACCCGAATCTCTAACAGATGTATGCCGGTTTATTTTGTATCCTCAAGATTTAGGTGTGTTTGATTCAATTCGTTTCTAATTGGTGACGTGATCTCATTTTAGTTAACAAAAAAGACCCAACACAGAGCTCCAATTTTTGGAATTTTTATTCATTGTTTTTGGTTTATATTTTCCGCTTCTTTATGTCTACTTCCTGGTGACATAACCAGTACTCAAATTTAAACCTTGTCCTAGCGTTAACATTTTAGACAGATAGAGAGGAATTATTGTTGAAAATGTCGAATGTACTACTGACATACAGGTATTAACGAATGATTGATAAAAAATATATTGTTGTTGGTTTGCAACTTAAATATGCAGTCCATTTTACATGAATGTGTTTCAATACAATCTGTGTTTTTTATTTTCAATTGTGTATGTTTTGCAATTTTTAAGGCGTTTGCGCGTGCCGAGTTTTCGTGCAATTCTCGTAATGGAGGGTAATGTTAGTTGCTTATCTGTTGATGTGATTTTTGAAATGTGATGCGACTTAAAGTTCAATAATTTCATAAATCGCCTTGATCTCTGGTCAGGATTTAACTGTGTCCATGTAGCATGAGATACATGTAGCACCGACGCTTGTGTCGCCAAACAATATTTACCCGAGTCGTGCAATGCGCCTCTCACATCAAGAGTTTGACACTGTTCAAGTTCTTGTACTTTTTCTATCATGTCGGGCAATTTCTGGACTACCCAGTTTGTCGTCCTTTTGATAACATGGTTGTACGACTCATTTGCATTATTAAACTATTGTTGTGGGAGCCAGGGATGTTCGAGTTTGGGGAGAAACATATGCTTCTCCAAATTGGTAAGTATCCGTTGTAAATATGTCAAATTTGGATGTGTATTGGATACTTCTTGGTTCATTTATGTGAATGAGGTTGCAGTTTCAGCACTTAAGATACCATAAGGACCGAAGAGTTTACAAATAATGCGGTTAACCTCCGGTTGAGGAAGACACTTACTGAGTTTATTTACCGAATTATCCTTCAAATGTTTCGCGCAAAGAACTCTTGTGGCTTGTTGAAAACATATGTCAACGGCTTTACAAGTCGAAAACTCTTCGTCGGAACAAAAAAATAATGTACTCTGGTCGATGTCACTCAATTTATCCTGCAATTTGATATGCATTACT
The DNA here is from genome assembly GCA_031761405.1 of Serripes groenlandicus. Classification (NCBI taxonomy): domain Eukaryota; kingdom Metazoa; phylum Mollusca; class Bivalvia; order Cardiida; family Cardiidae; genus Serripes; species Serripes groenlandicus. Next base: position 69,255,314 of record JASEVX010000004.1, on the reverse strand, counting down.
TTTAAGTAAGTATATAGCTCTCTAAGCATTTGGTTTGATTAATGTTAATGACATATAAAACATAAAATTATTCCAATCTAGTAGTTTTCATACATTTAAAATCTTGGTAATTATAACAGTAATCTGTTGATCACACCTATAATCAATTAGTTGGCCCATAATAGAGAGAGAATTTAGTGTATTACTTGTTCAGGATGTACGATAGAGCCGCATTATAAACGGAAATTTCACGTCGGCCATTTTGATTTACGAAACACAATGTTATCGTTAAAAAATCTTCAATCTTCCACTATTTTGCCAATTATCAGCTGAAATAATATAAGAAATAAATATATAATATGACACATATAAATCAAATTAAACTTTTTATAACTTAAAAATCGTATAAAACTTTGTATTTATTGCTTAATAATGACCAGACTATACCAGTGTCCGTGTTCACGCATATAATAATTATATCTATATTCACTCGAAAATGAACTAAAATAGGCAAATACCTTTTTTTTCTTTTATTTATATGATACAATAACACGTTATTTCATTCATTTCAATACAAAAACACAACAAAACAGTGATATAATGGGATATTTGACGACCAGACTCTACCAGACTCTACCAGACTCTGTTTAGTGATACCCCATGACATCCCAGGATAAATTGATTTTATCCTTTTTGGAGGTGGACATGACATACATATTGGTACCTTTCAATACAAAAACAGATTAATGAATAAAGTTTTCCCATTATTAAATATAGAGCAGAGACTTGTTATTCTTCTATCATATTGATTCTGAACAACCATGGCTGAAATACCCAAGCAGGTGTGCACTAAGTAAAACTATTGAGATTTTTGCTAGTTTGTCAGTTTCCTGATTTAACTATTGGTCATTCATGCACCAAGTGAAGTAATCATTGACTGGTATAATTGACTATTTATGTTTATTTGTGTGAGAATAACAGTTCAACTTTGTGAACAAGAGACAGTCTAGTGTTGTCTGCTATAACATTTAAATTTGTAATCTGCTTCAAAAAACATGTATAACTAAATTAAACTCTATATGTTACGTATATGGGGTATGGTGAAAAGTATTGATTGATTGATTGAATGGGGTTTAACGCCGTTTTTAACAATTTCTCAGTTATATCACGGCGTCCAGTTCACCTCCTGGTTTTCTCACACCAGTACTCCACACAACAATCTTCCCAAGCAACTGGCTGCTTTTCCACAAAGTATGATATTGCAAGTAATTCCTTAATTTATTTTATACTTTCAAGCACAAATATAAACAGATTGACATGCACACATCCAACTAGACAGATAAGACTTTTGTATTAGACTAGGTCATAATTATACGGGAGCAAATATGGTTACGGTAACTTAAGTGACATCTTTGAAAATGAGTTCACATCATTCAAAATGAGGTAGTAGCGGTACATCATTCATAGGCTATTGTTAATATAATTTGATACATGTCGAATTGAGTTATTTCATTTATATTGAAATTATTGAAATTTCTATATTTTGTCTTTAAAGACTAAGTTCTACTAGGTTAAATACATAATTAACCCTTTCCCTCATATCAACGCTTTCGGACGCCTCTGCAGCAGACGGCTTTTTGAAAACATAGTGACAAAAGAAGAAATTGCACAAAACGTGCAATTTCTCCTTTTGCCACAATATTTTCCACTTTTAGTCATAGGTTTTCCATTCAATTATGGAGATTTTCTATTTTTTGACAAAATATGTTCAAAGTCGTCTGCTGCAGATTTGCTGTATGTGGGAAAGGGTTATAAGACCAAGTTATACTAGGTTAAATACATAATTAACCCTTTCCCTCATATAAACGGTTTTGGACGCCTCTGCAGCAGACAGCTTTTTGAAAACATAGTGACAAAAGAACTTCTGCCACAATATTTTCCACTTTTAGTCATAGGTTATGTATCCATTCAATTATGGAGATTTCCTATTTTTGACAAAATATGTTCAAAGTCGTCTGCTGCAGAATTGTCATATGACGGAAAGGGTTAACCCTTTCCCTCATATAGACGCTTTCTGACGCCTCTGCAGTAGATGGCTTTTTGAAAACATAGTGACAAAAGAAGAAATTGCTCAAAATGAGCAAGTTCTCTGCTGCAGAATTGTCGTATGAGGGAAAGGGTTATAGGAAAATAATGTTGCAGTACTGAATAGTTACTGCAAAATAATATTCCCTATACGTATTTTACTACAGTACATGTAACAGGTTCTTGTATGGTTGAATAATTTCAGGTGATGAACACAGATGCCACTGCAAGTTATGGACTCCCCTAAAAATGAGGGTAAACAAAAGGTATAGATCTGAAAAAGTGAAGCGATTATTTAAGTTTTCTGTTTGCAGCTTGTTATTGCCACTTGCAGTTATATCTGTCTGAAAAGGATGAGGGTTAAGATGCAATGAGTTTTTATCCTTGGCTTACATAGCAGAGGCTTCGTACTCGTAGTATTAAACTGTTAATAATCATGAATGACTAATTCATTGAAATTGAAGTCCTGAGTCCCGTACCCACAGAATGTATCAGAGACTTGTTAATGGAAAGGTAAAGCTCAGATCTAAAGAAATAAAACTACAGTCAGTAACAGTGTAAGAATTGATAAAATATAATATCTTATATAACAGACAGCATCGAGTAATCTTCAGCTCAAAATTGTTGAAGGTTTCATCAGTTAAACCCTTTTCCCTATTTAGCAAATCTATGGCAGACTACTTTGAAATTTGGAATACTTTTAAGCAAAAATATGGAAAATCCCTGTAGATGAAAGTATTACTATTGGAAATAGTTGAAAACAATGTGGCAAATTGAGAAATTGCATTCTTTAAGCATTTTTTGATTTTTCAGGATTTGTTTTAAAAAGTTTTCTAGGAATCTTAATGTGGGAAATGGTTTACACCAATGACACAACTATTCAACTGATGATTTGCATATATGATATATCCAAAAATATTAATTATAGAATCCAATGGAGCAGTTTTCTTTGAAAACAAACAGTATTTGTGACAATTTCAGATTCAGATCAGCCAGCATATGATATCCACAGTCTCATCAGGATCTGCATTATTTGGTTATATGTCCATGAAGCATCTAGGAAGCTTCTGGTATACTGTGTACATTTATATGATGTAGTGCAGCGGTGCAGATTGGTCATTTCCTATACCTATCTCAAGTACTATTAGGTTGCTTTTCGTAGAGGTCAGCTCAATTTGTTTTTAATTCTCTTTTTTTCCTACTTTTTTTGCAGATTAAAGGGAAGACAAAGGAAGGTTCAAAAGAAAAGAACATATTAGATTTTTTTAAAACTCCAGAGAAAGAGAAAGAAGTGAATGCGAAACAAAAGAGTCTCTTGAGTTTTTTTGTAAAAAAAGCCTCCGTCTCAACATCAGATAATCATGAAACAAAAACTGACAATCAGAAAGAAAAGAGAACTGACAACGACAAAGAAAATTTAACAAACCTTGGTTCAGATTCAGATATCAAAAGCTGTAAGGGAGAAACCAAGAAACAGGTTTGTAGAAAGCTTGGAACCAAAGCTAAGAAGACAGGTGAAAGTTCCAAAGAAAGTACAGGTACTTACACAGAGTTGCAGAAAGAAGTTACTATTAATGGAGATGATTCTGATTGCATTGTCATTGTATGTGAGGATGAGAGTAAAACTGAAAATGGCGTGACACCTCCAAATGTTAAAGAAGTTGAAACAGACAGTGATGCAAAAACTGTAGAGGTCGTCAACTTGAAAGACACAAAGAAAAAAGCTGGCATCAACAACAAGAACAGTGAGCTACACTTGGAATTAGATGACAAAACTGAAAAGATGGTTGTAAGTGTTTTATTACAGGACCCAGTAAAAGAGGACAATGATACAGTGAAGCATATCACAGAGGAAAAGTCAGGGCCAAAAAACTCTAAAAGAAATAATTTAAAAGTTCAAGATATGTTAAATTTGTTGAAGGAAGTTCAAGTTTGTGAGAAAATAGAAAAGAAGAAGAAAAGCAAACACAAAGTTGATAAACACAAGTCAAAAGACGTATATGAAATAAATATTGATGAAAATGGGAAAACTGATAGCACTGATGTAGTGGAAAGCTCTGATAAAATAACGACAAAGTATGAAGAAAGCAAAGCAGATACACATGAAAAAGATAAAGATACAAACAAATTGGTTGAAAAGAATAAAAAGTTAACTGACAGAAAAAAAAATAACAGTGTTGTTCACATTGTCAAGGACAGTAAAGCAGATGAAATTAATAATACTGACATAAATCATCATGAAATGTCATACAGTGAATTTCTAGCCAAGCTGAGTGAAAATGGTAATGAAGAAATGGAAATTGATGTGATTGATGTTGATAAGGAAATGAAGGATCATGACAAGTTTAAAAATCCCTCACTAGCGATAGGAACAGATGTAAAATTAGTTAAAAGTGAATCTGATAGGTCAATTACTAATTTCTTTAACTACACATCAACACCAGGTAAAGACAATATCTCAAATACAGAAACTAAAAGAAAAAAAGTTAGCAGTAATGAAAGCCTTAAAACAGAAATAAAAAGTGTAGACGTTTCTGAAGAAACCAAGACTAAAAAGAATAAGTTCTTACAAAGTAAAGCCAATGTTCCATCAAAAACTACCCAGGCAACCTTAAGTTTTGGATCAGATGGTTTTAAGGTGTCAAAGCAGAATTCAGATAAAGACGAAAAAGTGAAATCAATCGAGATTGGTAAATTGGATGCCCGGTGCAAAAACACAGATGAAAATGTTGAATTAGATATCAGTGAGTCTGCTTTCATGACACCAGTGAGAAAGAAATCAAAGAAGAGGAAAATGGCAGCTAAATTAGAACAGAGTACAGACTTCGACGAATCTGATCTCACAGATCAAGCTGAATCTGAGGGGCGTCGGAAATCTTTAAGAAAGAAATATAAGGTGACAGTTTTTCAAATGGATGAGGAAAAAAGAACACCGATCAAAATAAAGTTAAGACGGTATGTATATATATTTGTCTTATATACTTTAACCATTTTCCACATACAACAAATCTGCAGCAGACGAGTTTGAAAACATCTTGTTGTAATTTTATGTAAAAAAAAATCTCTCTTTTTAACATAAGCATGATTGATTTCTCCTTTTGCCGCAATATTTTTCAAAAGTCTCCTGCTACTCCAGGTAACAAATTCGTCAAAATGCATCTGCAGGTGTGAAAGGGTTAACCCTTTTCCTCATATAGACGCTTTCTGACGCCTCTGCAGCAGACAGCTTTTTGAAAATATAGTGACAAAAGAACATAAGCATGATTGATTTCTCCTTTTGCCACAATATTTTTCAAAAGTCTCCTGCTACACCAGGTAACAAACCCGTCAAATTTCATCTGGAGGTGGGAAAGGGTTTTAAGTAAAGTATATAATTTTTAGAAGCTTATATAAAGGTAGGTATTTTAACCCTTTTCCTCATATAAACGCTTTCGGACACCTCTGCAGCAGACGGCTTTTTGAAAACATAGTGACAAAAGAAGAATTTCTATGTTTTGACAAAATATGTTCAAAGTCGTCTGCTGCAGAATTGTCGTATGAGGGAAAGGGTTAAGCATATCCCAAGTACAACAAATCTATAGCAGAAGACTGATAACAGTTGGTAAAAAAAAGATGGAAAACCTATAAATTTTTAATTGAAGTATAATTATTGAAAACATGTACAATATACCTTCAAAAGTTTGTTACAGATGTTGAAATAGGCTGAACGAATTTGATATTTAGATTTTATCTTCTCACTGAAAGAAGCAACTTCTATGGGAGATTTTGGTATCATTGTCTAATAGACTTGCGATCAATCAAACTGGTTTCTTATCCTGGTTATAGTTAACTGTTTGCCTGATAAACATTTTAACCCTTTCCACATACAGCAATTCTGAAAATCTGACTGAAAATGTCCACTAAAAATATGGAAAATCTCGTTAATTGTAGGTATAATTACTGAAAAAAAGTTGAAAACATTGCAGCAAAGGGAGATATTGCTTGTTTTGGGCAATTTATCTTTTTGTCACAATGTTTTCAAAAGTCATCTGCTGTAGATGAGTCAAATTGCATCTGATATGTGGGAAAATGTTAACCCTCATCATGATATCAGTTGACTTTACATATGAAGTGAAATGGTCAAAATAAGACCTTTGTAGTTAACTCTTTCCCACATACGACAATTCTGCAGCAGACGACTTTGAACATATTTTGTCATGAAAAAGGAAAATCTCTTTAATTGAATGTATGAACCTATGACTAAAAGTGGAAAACATTGCGTCAAAAGGAGAAATTGCACGTTTTGTGCAATTTCTTCTTTTGTCGCTATGTTTTCAAAAAGCCGTCTGCTGCAGAGGCGTCAGAAAGCGTCTATATGAGGGAAAGGGGTGAAAGTTAAGTTTGATAAGTTACTATTTTTATAATTATTAATCCTTTCCCACATATTACAATTCTGCAGCAGACGACTTTGAACGTATTTTGTCAAAACATAGAAAATCTCAATAATTGAATGGATAACCTATGACTAAAAGTGGAAAACATTGTGGCAAAAGGAGAAATTGCACGTTTTGTGCAATTTCTTCTTTTGTCACTATGTTTTCAAAAAGCCGTCTGCTGCAGAGGTGTCCTTAAGCGTCTATATGAGGGAAAGGGTTAAAAGTTAAGTTTGATAAGTTACTATTTTTATAATTATTAATCCTTTCCCACATATTACATAAAGCTCTGCAGCAGACGACATTGACATCTGGACAAAATATGGAAAATCTGAAGAAAGTAATTTTAATTACCGGTAATGAATATAGTTAACCTTTTCCCTCATATAGACGCTTTCTGACGCTTTTGAAAACAAACTTTGAAAGTGACAAAAGAAGAAATTGCACAAAACGTGCAATTTCTCCTTTTGCCACAATGTTTTCCACTTTTTGTCATAGGTTATCCATTGATTCAATTATGGAGATTTTCTATGTTTTGACAAAATAGGTTCAAAGTCGTCTGCTGCAGAATTGTTTTATGAGGGAAAGGGTTAAAACATTCTGGCAAAAGGAAAATATTTTTCCTTTAGTTATTAATTTACCCCAAAACACATGTAATTTAATTCTTGTTTTAGATGTGCCAAAAGTAGTAGTAGTGGGAATGATGACTTTGAGAAGAGTGTTGAAAGAAGATTGAAGAAAGAAATGGTAATTTATTTTATAATCAGGGGTTTTTTTCTGAAAAAGGGGAAGGGGCCTGGGGCCTTTGAGAAGGGGAAAATTTCGCGGCGTTTTAGAAAAAAGGGGAAAAATTGTAAATTAGTATAATGTGCATGTTTAAGGCCATCTGTCTATTTTTCATGTTCTTGAACTCCTCCACTAGATTGTCATAATCCAGTTCACTTAAACTATACCACTGTCAAGGGTCGAAATTAGCAAGATTTTCTACTTGCATTTTTTCGCAAGTGCTATTTTTTGTTACTTGCTAAATGAGAAAACAACTTATTAGAACTTTAACTTTAAGCAATTTACACAATGTGAACTACAATAGTGCAATACACTGTTAATTATGGTCAATCATGAATGTAATGTAAACATGGTCCAAAACATGCTGTGAAAAGAAGCTGCTGAGACTGTCAGATATACAACATAGTCTAGAAACTGTGTTTCAATTTCTGGCTCCATATGGCAAAGTATGGGGTCTTTTCTGAATTAGTCAAGACAACATCCATCTTGTCACAGCAGTATTTGGGTCATATTCTCTAAGGGCAACATCAGCAACTTCAATTCTCATCAAAACATCAAGTATTTCAGCACCAAGCCTACACCTCGAGTCAAATTGTATTCTGTTCATTGTGGAAAGATAAATGAGATTTAAGCTATAAATGTTCAAAAGTTAAATATGGTAAAAAAAAAAAAAAAAAAAAAAAAAAATTTTTTTTTTTTTTTTTTTTTTATCCGAGGGGAATTTATATTTTTAGGGGAAAAACTATGCTTATTTTCCGGGGGGAAGGGGCCGTTAAACGGCCCCTTTTATATAAGGAAAAAAACCCCTGATAATCATTGACTTAGTAGACCTTTTAGCAGATCTCTCACTCTTTTGATTTAGATTTCTCTTTTCTCATCAATTCTTCCAACTATCCAAATGACAGAGAACAATTTCAATAATTTAAATTTTGCAACAAAGAATAAATAAATCTTTCTATTTCCCTGTTTTTCAGTACATAAGAAAAGTTATGGAGAAATGTATTATTTTTGACATGTTCTTGATATATATATGTTAATAATTATGATATTAAATGTAAAAAGATAGTTTCTCTCTCCATGTCAATAATAATATTTTTTTGGTGAGTATTTTAACCCTCTCCCTGATATAGATGCTTTCTGACGCCTCTGCAGCAGACAACTTTTAAAAAACCCATTGTGACAAAAGGAGAAATTGCATCAAAAGAGCAATTTCCCCTATTGTCGCAATGTTTTCAAATCTATTTAATAATTATACTTTCATTTATTGTGATTATTTAAAAAAAAAAGGCCAAGACAAATTATAGTCATCTGCTGCAGATTTATTGTATGTGGGAAAGGTTTGAAATTTATATTTATTGTGTGAAAAATGACCTGCCTTTCCATTCATGTAAAGGATATAAATGGATCTTGGATTTCTTGAATCCTTCTATGAGTCTGACTAATTTGCAAACGGTGCAGAGTCAGATTTGCAGACTTGCTGGCTGATCAGATCTAAATATACACTGATTGCAAATGCCTTTTGTAGAGCATAGCTCAAATGGTTAATGACTGATACAATGCACTCGTCGAGTGTATAAATTCTTCTTTAATAATTTTCTAGTAGATTAACAAAATTAACCAAGGAATATGGTATAGATAAGGGGGATTATTTTCCTCACATTTCTCTAATTTCCGAAACAATCCCTATGATTTTGGTTTTCAAAAGAGTTGTCCCTAGGAGACAATTTATTTGACGTTTCCCTCATATAGACCCTTTCTGACACCTCTGCAGCAGACAGCTTTTTGAAAACACAGTGACAAAAGAAGAAATTGCTCAGAACGAGCAATTTCTCCTTTTGCCACAATGTTTTCCACTTTTAGTCATTGGTTATCCATTCAATTAAAGAGATTTTCCAGTTTTCGACAAAATATGTTCAAAGTCGTCTGCTGCAGAATTGTTGTATGGGGGAAAGGTTTAAGGGTCAAATTTAATAAGGAAATGCATACCTTATCTAAAGCTCTCAATAAAAATTCATTCATTTTTTTAGTTTCTATTTTCCATATTGAAAGCAGATCTGCATAAAAAAATAAAAAAGCGTTACAAATTCATGTGTGTTTTTGAGACATTAGTTTATTGTTAGAAAAGGAGATATTGCTTAATTGCTATTAAACTTTTCTCCTGTCTCACAATGTTTTCTTTGACTGTTCCAAAGTCATTTGCATTAGGGAAATGGTTAAATATCTCAGTTTTTATTACAGACAAGAGGAAATGTTAAGCTAGCAAAAGCTCAAGCCCTCCTAGAGAAAGCTAAAAACAGAATACATAAAACAAAGATAAGGAAAAAGGGTGAAAAAGAAACAATTAAACCAATTAATAAATCATTAGAAATTATAAAAAAGATAGCAAAGAACAAAGAGTCGGTGGAAAAGAAAAAGAGAGGACCCAAGAAAAAGACGAAAACGTTTGAGAGTGAACCAGAAATTGCTCGCCGAATTTCTCGAAAGTGTAAAGTGAAGGTTTCAATGGAAGAAGTATCAATTGATAATATTCTCATATCATCAGATGAAGAGGACATGAGTAGTAAGACTAAAACACTTAAAAAGAAGAAAAGGAAAAGGGATACTACAGAAACTGTTCAAGCAAAGGAAAAATGTACCCCTGTAAAATCTGGCAAAGGGAAGAGTCCTACTAAAAAGTCCGGTAAGCATGCAGTTTCTCCTTCCCAAATTACTTCAAATCTGACTGAAAATTATGGAAAATCTCAGTGAATGAAGGTGAATACATTTTTAGATCAAACACAATCCCCATCTCTGTTTACTGCCAAGTGTGGTCATAGTTTCTTGGACGGAGCCAACTTGGCCCTTCTTTTCTGTAGCTTCTTTGAGAGCATGGGCTGCATTTTCCCTTAACTCCCATAGTTCGCCTCCATCAACTTCCTTTAGTGTTTGTGACAACCCTTGACTTTACATATATAAACGCTTTCTCACATACAGGTGCTTTCTGACACCTGCAGTAGACAAGTTCTGAAAACATTGTGGTAATAAAGACCTATTTTCATTAATTATATATCTTTCACATTTTTGCAAAGATATTTATAAAGTCGTCTGCTGCAGATGTGTCATATGTGGGCAAGGATTAACAAGATATTATTTAAAATTCTCTTCCGTTTGCTCTTTCCAAAGCACTGTAAACTCTGCTATAAATGATTGCTCTTCTAAGGGATTTGAACCACAAAACTGCCTTGTCGAATGTTGGTTTATGTTATTTCTTTGAGGAATTTGATTATTTTAACAAGGTTAAGTTCATACATAGTCCAAGTGTTGAGACTCTTGAAGAATATTGATGCTTAAAGGAATACGCTCGGCTAAAATTTAAACTATATGACTAAATAGCACTACAGTAATGTATCATTTTGATGTAATTACCTTTTTTTTACATGCTTGCACTACCAAGATATATGCTTTTAAAGTTTGTGTTTTCACGTCGGTATCGATCTCCTATGGGCGCCGCCATCTTTGCTTATAATCAACTTCCTGTGACGTCAGTTACCCACTTCCGATTAACACCGTATGGATTACTAAATTTTCAGGTCGCTATCTTATCTTAGGTTTAGGTCAAAATTGGCCGAATGCGTAAAAGGCCAGTCCAAAAAGGCCGATTATAGGTCCAGAAAGAAAGGCCAATTTCCCAAAATGTCTGGTACAAAAAGGCCGATTATGAGGAAGGACCACTTTTTGAAGTTTAATGGTGTAAATATTGTATACATGTATGTTTGTTTTAGATTATTAATTCATCATAGTGGGGCGGGCGGTAAATTGATACCTGTTATAATTGATTACAGTTTGCTTTGAATGTTTATTTAAACTTCCTTTATTAGATAATTTGAGAAGTTTGAGAACGTAATTGCCGTTAATTTAAGTTATCAGTAACAAAAAAGGCGATGGAAGGTAAACAAAAACACGACCTTGGCATGTGTAAAAAACATAGATATTAGGAAATTCTATAAAGTATAATCATTGCAAACATTTGAAAACATTACTGTAAAATGAGAAACTGCTAATTTTGAGCAATGTCCCCTTTATTCACGATGTTTTTCAATCGTCGTCTGCTACAAACGTGTCTTCAACAAGAAAATGGTCAACGTGTTCAATAAAAGGGTAAATTCATTTTTTTATATTTGACCAAACTTTCAAAAGATTTATTTGTTTGTTAAAGAATGAATTGTAAAATAATTTCTCACAAACCTGCATAAAAATCCCTTATAATCCAAATGAAATCGTCCAATTTCACAAACACAAAAGGTCACAGATTTTAACACCGAATTTTGGGAGAGCCTATGGGAAATGTTTACGTCATAGCGCGTGGGGATTTTACTCAAATGAACCGCGTCAGCACAAATTCCGCATTTGGATAGTTTCAGTGTTAATTTCATAATTAGATCAAATTGCATACTTGTGTGGTATTTTTTTGGTCATGAATCTTCCCAAGAAACAAACAGTGTGATTCACAACTAAAAAGCAAACACAACAATTCATGATCAGTCTGATCTCTGCCTCACAAGGTTTTTCCTCTTCTCTTTTCTGATTAATTGTTATCATGTCCACTATCCAGTAAGTTTTGAAAATGCCTGCCTATAGATCTTTTCACCTCATAAATATTTTCGCTGTTGTCGACCAAGGGTTTGAACATGGTCGATTAAAGCCAGTGCTGTCCTTGTTTGCATTTGATCATCAAATTCCTGACGTTTTGGGCAGTACAAGTTTCAACATAAGGCTGTGAAAGACGTAACAGTATTGCAGTTATTAATTATATAGGAAAAGCTAAATTGAATGTTTTCAAACGAACTGACGTCTTTTGACTGCTGTAACATTTTACACGCCTTGCATGATGGTCAATTAATTATTTTATTACCCCTAATTAGTTGACTTACTGTTTATTACCCCTAGTCGGCTGCTGCTCCTGATCATCAAAGCCTCGGCGGTGCTTTGTTGGTAGATCATAAGTAGTGTCTGATTGCTACCGGAAATATGATTGGGTTTTTAATTTTCGATTAATCTGTGAATTATGCCTTTTGTCACAACGTTTACAACTTTATTTATACATGTATTTGCTGTCATAGAGATTGTAGTGTTGTGTGGAGTGCCGGTGTAAGAAAGCCTTTATAGGCATGGCCGAAAATTGTTTTTGCTTTTGAGCGGTACAGTAAGCCTCTGCAGACGCATCCTGACGAAAAACCGACCATACAAATATGCAATTTGATCTTATTTGCAATTCACAAAATGACCTCCGAATTGCGATTTGTGTGTGACGTGGCTCATTTGTGTAAAAACATCTGAAGCTATGCTGTACTCATTCTTCATAAACTTTCCCGTGTCTTGTATTTGGAGGTAATGAATTGTGGTAAAATACATTCAACTAAAAACAAGTAACGATTTTAAAAATTGGACGATTTCATTTGGAATTAAAAGGGATATTTATACAGGTTTGAGAATTTTTCTTCAATATATAATATAAAAGTCTTACAACAAAAATCCTTTCGGAAATTTGGTCAAAATTAACCATTTCAATTCTCCCTTTTCAACATACACCAAATCTGCAGCAGATGACTAATATGGAAAATCTCTTTACCACCAACTGCAGAGTAGGGAATGGGTCGAATTATGTCTGCTCAAAAGACTCGCGGACAGATCCTATTACAGTAGCGTCCGACCTCTACCGGAAATTTGATTGTTTCTATGACCTTTGATTGTTCTACAAAAACGACGGTTCATTATGTCTAACGAGCTGTGAAATCATAACAAACAACTGTCAAATATATATACGAATGAAATTATTGTATAAATAAATGTTAAAACACATATATTTAATTGGCTGATAAATATTACACGAGTCAATTTCGAGTTTTCTATCCACCTACTATGGTTGGATACTTTTTACTATAAAACTTTATATAGATCTAGTAATACTATGATGTAATGCTTTGAATTTCATTTTGAATAATTGAAGTATAAGTTTGTAAACTTCCGGGGTTAATTTTCTTACGAAAAAGTATATTTTGTAATCCCTTTATAGTACCTCAGTCGTTCATTAGCTAACTCTATGTGTATGTTTTGTTTGGGACATAGCGGGTAAATGACGTCACAAATCTTTTCAGAATGTATCGAGACATTGCGATATGTAAACAATGGCCTCGCCCATGCTGCGCACCGATCAGCACAAATAGTCATCTTTAAATAGTAATATCTTTATTATTAGTTGTATGTTAATGAAATGCATAGTAAATAAATGTTCTTTAAGTCAATATTTTTCAATTCAAAGCGAGTTTTTTTCAGCCGAGCGTATTCCTTTAACTAATGAAGTTGACAGATTTTGTTGTTCTTCTTTGACAAAATTCTATCACTGACATGCTACTAAATATAAGCACGAATAAGTTCTATTGCATTGTTGAACTTGTTCATTTAAAAGTTACTTTTCTTATAAATATTGAAGGTCAATTCCAACCCACTTATAGTGACATCATGTTCTATATATATATAAAGGTGTTAAACTAGCCCCAATGTTCCTGGGGGGAAAGAAGAAAACGTTAGCTGCAGACTCCCCAGTTAAGCCTGCACTGGACCCAGAGCAAGCACGACAACGACAGGCGTTTTTAATGAGTGGTGTCCCGGATGAGCTGAAGAAACAGACAGCCGTGCGTCAGGCTAACACCATGCTTTTATCATACCCTCCCATACCAACTATAAACCATGTTCAACAGGTTTGTTAACACTTTTTCCACTTGTAGATGTATGCATTTGCAGTAGAGCACCTTTGAAAACATATTGGCAAGAAAACACTTGCATTGATAATTTTTTATACCCCCTTCAAAGAAGAGGGGGTATGTAGGAGTCACAGTGTCGGGCAGTCTGTCTGTCGGTCGGTCGGACGGAAGCCATATTTTGTCAAGCCTATTTCTTACAAACCACTGAGTGGAATTCAATAAAATTTTACATGAAGCTTCTATACCAAGAGGAGATGTGCATATCCTAAAGGGGCTACAATTGCATGTTATTTTACAGAGTTATGGCCCTTTTACTTATTAAGTTATGGTGTAGGTCAAGGTGCTGGTTAGGGGGTATTTATCATCTTCAGTGATAGTTCTAGTTCCTTTTACCACAATGTTTTCAATCCAATTAAATAATTATACTTTCATTTATAGATATTTCTATGTTTCAAAATAGTCTGCTGCAGATACCATTTATATGGAAAAGGATTAACTTTTGCCTTGTCAGCTTTGCCCATTGCCAACAAATAAAGAAGTGCAGTGACTGTAGAATATGAAGTTAAATAAATCATTGGTTGCATGTTAAAGTGGATTGAACCATAATTGCTTAAAACTTAGTCATATCTATTAGCTTGATTTTAATTAAACTATTTTATCACATAACTTGCACTCCAGGAGTGACATAAAGCAGTGACATAAATATCATATGTAACTTGTTACACAAATAGCCGACTCACAGCACGTACGTGACGTCACTCCAGTGTGACGTCACTTTAGATGACAGCATATTGACTTTGTTTACAATTGTTCTGAATTTCGGCATTTATTAGCTCGACTATTCGAAGAATATGAGAGCTTTACTACTCGCGTCGGCGTCGGCGTCCGGTTAAAGTTTTAGGGCAAGTTGGCATTTTCATTCATAATTATTTGTGCTAGGGCTTTCATATTTGAAATATAGTTACATCTTATACCTTTCTTTACATTGAATGCTGAAGATGCTGAGTTTGACCTTCTTTTTGGGGGAAAAACATGATTTTGTGTGGTTAAAGTTTTAGGGCAAGTTGGAATTTTATTTTAATTTTTAATTTTTTTCAATAAGTACTTGTGCTAGGGCTTTCATATTTGGAATATAATTACATATAATACCTTTCTTCACATTGAATGCTGAAGATGCTGAGTTTGACCTTCTTTTTGGGGTAAAAAACATGATTTTGGGTGGTTAAAGTTTTAGGGCAAGTTGGAATTTTATTTTAATTTTTAATTTTTCTCAATAAGTACTTGTGCTAGGGCTTTCATATTTGGAATATAATTACATATAATACCTTTCTTCACATTGAATGCTGAAGATGCTGAGTTTTACCTTCTTTTTGGGGTAAAAAACATGATTTTTGATGGTTAAAGTTTTAGGGCAAGTTGGAATTTTATTTTAATTTTTAATTTTTCTCAGTAAGTACTTGTGCTAGGGCTTTCATATTTGGAATATAATTACATATAATACCTTTCTTCACATTGAATGCTGAAGATGTTGAGTTTGACCTTCTTTTTGGGATAAAAAACATTATTTTTGATGGTTAAAGTTTTAGGGCAAGTTGGAATTTTATTTTAATTTTTAATTTTTCTCAGTAAGTACTTGTGCTAGGGCTTTCATATTTGGAATATAATTACATATAATACCTTTCTTCACATTGAATGCTGAAGATGTTGAGTTTGACCTTCTTTTTGGGATAAAAAACATTATTTTGGATGGTTAAAGTTTTAGGGCAAGTTGGAATTTTATTTTAATTTTTATTTTTTCTCAATAAGTACTTGTGCTAGGGCTTTCATATTTGGAATTTAATTACATATAATACCTTTCTTCACATTGAATGCTGAAGACGCTGAGTATGACCTTCTTTTTGGGGTAAAACACATGATTTTGGGTAGTTAAAGTTTTACGGCAAGTTGGAATTTTATTTTAATTTTTAATTTTTCTCAATAAGTACTTGTGCTAGGGCTTTCATATTTGGAATATAATTACATATAATACATTTCTTCACATTGAATGCTGAAGATGTTGAGTTTGACCTTCTTTTTGGGATAAAAAACATTATTTTGGATGGTTAAGGTTTTAGGGCAAGTTGGAATTTTATTTTAATTTTTAATTTTTCTCAATAAGTACTTGTGCTAGGGCTTTCATATTTGGAATTTAATTACATATAATACCTTTCTTCACATTGAATGCTGAAGATGCTGAGTATGACCTTCTTTTTGGGGTAAAAAACATGATTTTGGGTGGTTAAAGTTTTAGGGCAAGTTGGAATTTTATTTTAATTTTTAATTTTTCTCAATAAGTACTTGTGCTAGGGCTTTCATATTTGGAATATAATTACATCTAATACCTTTCATTCATGATTTTTAACTTTAATATGGAGTTATTGCCCTTGATTGACTTTTAAATGTATGTATCTATTCAGTTGCTTTTACATATAGAGTATATATAATTTAAAAGTACTTAAGTGCAATATAATGAAATAGTGCTTTATGTGAATAAGAGGCATATAGTCGAGCGCGCTGTCCTCCGACAGCTCTTGTTAAAAATATTGTTTAAAGAGAATAATTCTCGATAAATGAGATGTTATAAGTGCCTTGTTGCTAATTTTGTATAAAATCAAAAGGTTATTGATAGGGACTATGTTTTACAGTGGAAGTATGCATTAGAACTTCGGGGTGAACTTCGGTCAATGTTTATATGAGGACGAAGAAAGATCGATTTAAAGATTGAAAACAATCTATTTATGGTGTTATGTGATAAATAGAATCTTACATGAGTGCTTATTTGATATTGTTTTTATGAAACTCGTCGACTGAAACGAATATGACGCTCGGCAGAGCCTCGCGTCATATTATTTCAGTCGACTCGTTTCATAAAAACAATATCAAATAAGCACTCATGTAAGATCCTCTATATATGATAAGACAGACAACAATTAATGAAGATAGTTTCAAGTGATGTCACAATTAATGAAGATGGTTTCAAGTGGTGTCGTCCCTTTTACTTGATAGTCGT
The DNA here is from genome assembly GCA_031761405.1 of Serripes groenlandicus. Taxonomy (NCBI): domain Eukaryota; kingdom Metazoa; phylum Mollusca; class Bivalvia; order Cardiida; family Cardiidae; genus Serripes; species Serripes groenlandicus. Next base: position 69,238,263 of record JASEVX010000004.1, on the reverse strand, counting down.
TTTTTTCCACAAAATTTGCAAATGGGTCAACTACCATGGAAATTGTGAAAACAAATAACATGATATTATAAATAACTGAATAGTGTGCTAACATGATATTATAAAATACTGAAAAGTGTGCTTACATGATATTATAAATTACTGAATAGTGTGCTATCTTAAAATGCATGGCCCTCTTAAAACTACAGCTAACTTATGTAATCAAGTAATTTAAGCACATAGGGAAACACCAGTTGACACCAGAAACAACTTTAAGGCGTTTTTTTTATTTGTATCAACACACCATTTGCATAGGTAGTTGATGAAGTGTTTTATAACTTTTCCATACGATGTTGGGAATTTTTTTGCGTAATATTTACTGTTTTCCAACAGCACTGTCAGAATCAACAAGACACTTTAGTCTGTATCAACTAGTCGCTTTATCTATATATAGATGCATTTTTCTTCATTTAGTCAGCATCAACTAGACGCTCTTTAGAATGTGATCATTTTGATTCCTTCCATAAAGCACTGAAAACCTGTTAGTTCACTTCTTGAAAATGTTAACAACGATGCCTGGTGGAGAATTTAATAATCTGACAATCAGGGTAAAAAGATTGTAAATGTTCGTCAGACCCTGTCAGTCAAATTGCGAAGAGTCCGCGGTAATTGTGAATATGTCCGTTAATTAGTATCACTTATATTATGGGGGGAAAAAATCCCTGGTTGATGAACTTTTATTAGATCACCTAGAGCCGAAGGCTCAAGGTGAGCTATTCTGATCACTTTTTGTCCGTCGTCCGTCCGTCCGTCCGGCGTTAACTTTTAGCTTTAAACATCATCTCCTCCCAAACTCCAAGGACAATTTCCGTGAAACATCACAGGACTGTTCCTCTGGTTGGCCTCTTTCAAAGTTGTTCAAAGATTTAAATTCCATGGAGAACTTTGGTTGCTGCGGCATCAAAAAGGGGACAAAATGTCCAAACTTTAAAAATCTTCTCCTCCGAATCTGCCTGTCAGATTCAAATATAATTTGGTAGAAATGTTCCTTGGGTGACCCTCTATGAAAATTGTTCAAGCCATACTGATTGGTCGAAAAACATGGCAGTCAGGCGGCATCAGAAAAGGGGCAAAATGACAAAATTTGAAAATTCCATTTTTATGAAAGTGTTTGTCTGATTTTAAGAAAATATAAAACGAATTTTACTTTAATGATCCTCTATTTAATTTGTTAAAGCCGTTTTGATTGGTTACACAATCATAGCAACCAAGCGTCATCACATAGGGGTAAATTGAACTTTTAGCTACAAATGACAACCAATACCTGCCATTCCAATAGACCAATTACTACAAAACATCACAGGAATGATCCTTTTGTGGTCCTCTTTCAAAATTGTTCAAAGATTAAAATTCCAATAAGAACTTTGGTTGCTGCGGCATCAGAAAGGTGACAAAATGTCCAAACTTTAAAAATCTTCTCCTCCGAATCTGCCTGTCAGATTCAAATATAATTTGGTAGAAATGTTCCTTGGGTGACCCTCTATAAAAATTGTTCAAGCCATACTGATTGGTCGAAAAACATGGCAGTCAGGCGGCATCAGAAAAGGGGCAAAATGACAAAATTTGAAAATTCCATTTTTATGAAAGTGTTTGTCTGATTTTAAGTAAATATAATACGAATCTTACTGTAATGATCCTCTATTTAATTTGTTTAAGCCGTTTTGATTGGTTACGCAATCATATCAACCAGGTGTCATCACAAAAAGGGTAAATTGAACTTTTAGCTACAAGTGACATCCAACTCCTACCATTCCAATAGACCAATTTCCACAAAACATCACAAGAATGTTCCTTTGGTGGTCCTCTTTCAAAATTGTTCAAAGATTTAAATTCCATTGAGAACTTTGGATGCTGCGGCATCAGAGAGTGAGAAAAAATACCCAAATTTTAAAATCCTTTTCCTCCATAATCTACTTGTGCGATTGCAAGATAATTTGGTAGAAATGTTTCTTAAGTGACCCTCTAAATAAACTGTTGAAGCCATATTGATTTGGTTGAAAAACAGCGCAGCAAGGCGGCATCAGGAAAGGTGCAAAATGACAAAAACTTTATAATTCCATTCTTATTAAAGTTCTTGTTAGATTTCAAGATATAAATGGCCTTTACTGATAAGCTGTTTCTTGAGAAGTGTCCACTCCTTTCAGTTTCATTTGCACCTGATAAAATTTTCCAGATATTTGCAGTTAAATATTTGCTACTAATTTACTATCAATTAGGTGATCGATTTAGGGCCATCTTGGCCCTCTTGTTTTTAGACTTCTGCAAATTAAAATCTTTTCAAGAAAAGAATGGAAACTCGAAGCAGCGATAAAAGAAACTTTTTTAGCTTAAAGGCAATTTACTAAATGCTTGTATATTAACCTAAAATGTTAGCAAAGTAAAGATTATTGTCAACAGTCCTACATAGCCATTAAAGGCTAAACAGTTGGCTCAAATAGCTAATAATAATAATAATGCTTTATGTTAAATATCTAATCAATGTTTTAGGTACCAGAAGTAGCTGATGTGTCCAATTTAGAAGATTTAAATGTTTGGAAGTTAGAAAAGGTGTGTTTGAATTTAAAAGCATACACTCAAGAGATTCCGGTCCAACCAACCTGTAGGATTACAGATGTAGTTTTGAAGTTGAAAACTAATGAAACACCTCTGCAGGTAATCTAAAATTATATTTGTCATAAACAATTTGTTTCTTATATAGGCACTTACTCTGTAGGCCTTTCAGTGAAAACTTCTACAGAATTAATATAGATAAAAACCTAAAATCTTGACAAATGTAAATCTTGTTTTTGTGTCACCTGTCTTGGTAGGATAACTCATAGGAATTAACTTTGTGCTGTCCATCTGTCTGTCCGGCTTTTACTTACTGACATTTTGCCTGGCAAAACATGTATTCCTGTGAACAGAGTAGAAATATTGAGATGTCAAACAAATGGTAATTTCTCTCTCCCAAAGATTTTGATATTGATTTTTTTTTGCAGCTCAATTCAGGAGTTTTACTGAGAACAATTCTAGTCCATTTTGAATTTAAACAAGCTACATGTAAATATAGTATTTTGGAAACTGAATTAGACAACTTCTTTTGAAGAAATTATGTAAAGCAGCTCTTCAATTAAGCAGTGTGCATGCCACAATATGCAGTGTGACTTTTTTCAAGACAACTAAATGTTTCCATTAGGCTAGTACACCTGAAGCATAAATCAAAAGAAATCATGTTGATGTTTTCAGAATTATGACTTTCCTTTAAAAATTGTTAAAGCCAATACAGTATTGTTAATGTTTTATTCAAATTAAAAAATGGAAAAAATGATTCTATGCAATTAACTGAAACAGCTGCCATGAATAGCACTTTTTACCAATTTATTTTATCATTTACATTAAACAGAAATTTGAAAAACCCGAAGTTTTAGACGAGGGCACTGTCGACAAATGTTTGGATGAGATTATTGCATCAAATCCGTCGTATCCTGTTAGAGAAATGTACAAACTCATGAGAGAATCCAAGATGTTTGGAGAAGATGGACAAAACAAAGCAGGTTTGTTTACACATTGTTTAACCCTTTCCCTCATATAGACGCTTTCTGACACCTCTGCAGCAGAAGGATTTTTGAAAACATAGTGACAAAAGAAGAAATTGCACAAAACGTTCAATTTCTCCTTTTGCCACAATGTTTTCCACTTTTAGTCATAGGTTATCCATTCAATTATAGATATTTTCCATTTTTTTACAAAGTGTTTTCAAAGTTGTCTGCTGCAGAATTGTCATATGAGGGAAAGGGTTAACATATGATGTCAATGACAGTACTACATGTAGATATAATAACCTATTTCCACTTCTATAGCAGACAGCTTTTGCAATAAACGCTTGGGTTAAATAACCATATGCTCGGCTTCATTGTAAAATATTTTATATAGAATAATAGCAGTAACTGCCTACATCTATTCAGCAGATACTGAAGAACTCAAGACTGACATGAAAGGAATTTTGTCTGAAAATTATGGAAAGTCAGACATTGAACCAAAGAAAAAATCCAAAAGAAGTTTGAAACTGAACAAAGAAGATGGAGAGGTGGAAGCACAAGAAGACAAACCCATATCTACAGATTGTGCACAATCTGGTTTGTATCGTTTTAGTGTAGTTCCTCATACTTGCTTCATGTCATTGTTTATTATATAAATTATAAATATTGCATGGCTTCCAGTGTGACAGTACATATTGTCAACATGAGGAGATTCTGTTACCCAATGGCGAAGCCGAGGTTAACAGTTTAATACCTGAATGTTGACAATGTGTACTGTCACACTGGAAGCCATGCAATATTTATTTTATTATACTGAACAAAATTACATGTTTATTCAGTTTATTTTGTACCTTTGTATGGGAGGTGAACATGGTAGATATACTACAATGTAACACACACATATGAATATACCGGTTAACAGTATACTGTTACTCGGCACGCGCATCTAAAAGGTGACCTTATTGTTTGAAATTATGTTATGCACGTTCATAACCAACATTTTAACGCCCGTGCCATGTAACAGTATACTGTTAACCGGTCAAAAACGTACTGTTAGCATGAGACAGTAAGAAATTGCCCATGATGAGTATATGAGAATTTAACATTACAAAGTCATGTGAGGTATAATAACATTTATTAGGGGCCACTTTTATAACAAAGTTCTCTGACAAGCAGAGGACTAGATATGAGGGAGCGAACAGGTCTTTTCCCCACAATATTTCTCTTATTACTCAACCATATACAATGTTGTGGGAACTCAAAAGAAGGTTTAAATGTCAAAGACGGATTTTTGAACATGAAAAATGCCTCTTCTAGAGCTCTGAACAAGCCCTGTCTGTATTTTACAAGAACATGTTTAACCCTTTCCACATGTAACAAATCTGTTGAAGATTATTTAAAAAGATCTAGACAAAAATATGCAATAACTGTATGAAGGAAAGTCTAGTTATTTAATAGAGTTGAACAAATATTTGGGAAAAAGGAAAAATTGCTCATTATAGCCATATTCTTGTTTTGCCACAATATTTCCAAAAAACGTCTATTGCAAATGTGTCAAAATGTGTCTGAACAGGGGAAGGGATAAGGAAAATGAAATGACTCATGAGCAATTTCTCTTTTTGTCACAATGTTTTCAAAATTTGTTTGTTGCAAACGCGTCAAATTGTGTCTTCATGTCGGAAAGATTTGGGACAACAGGAGATATTGCTGATCATATTTTACATTCTTTTGAAAACAATAATGTATATTTTTCTTGCAAGGACTTTCCCAGGAATGCTTATAAATGTTGTCTCCTTGACAGCGTAAGCAAAATGTTGGTTCTGTTTTTAGCTCGCCTATGCACGAAGTGCAAGGTGAGCTATTGTGATCACATTTTGTCCGGCGTGCGTCATCAACATTTGAGCTTGTTAACACTCTACGGGCTACATTTTGCATCCAATTTTCATGAAAGTTTATCAGAACATTCATCTCCATAAAATCTTGGACAATTTCGAAACTGGGCCATATGAGGTCAAAAACTAGGTCACTAGGTCAAATTGAAGGGAAATCTTGTTAACACTGGAGGCCACATTTTCAACTTGAACATGTTGAAACTTCATCAGAATGTTTGTCTTGATGATATGTAGGTCAAGTTTGAACATGAGTCATGTCGGGTCAAAAAGTAGGTCACTAGGTCAAATTGAAGGAATATCTTGTTAACACACCAGAGGCCGCAATTTTTGCTTCAGCAGTTTGAAATGTTGTCAAAATGTTTGTCTTAAAAATATCTAGGTCAAGTTCGAATATGGGTCAAATTAGGTCAGAAACTAGGTCACTAGGCCAAATTGAAGTACACTTTGCATGCCACATTTTTTGCTTCAGCAGCTTGAAATTTGGTCAGAATGTTTGTCTTAAAGATATCTAGGTCAAATTTAAATATGGGTCATATTGGGTCAGAAACAAGGTCAATAAAGGAAAATATTGTTCAAACACCTGAGGCCGCATCTTTACTTTGAGCAAGTTGAAACTTTGTCAGAATGTTGTCTTGATGATATCTAGTCCATGTTGGAATACGGAATATATCAGGTAAAAAAATATAGATCAATAGGCCAAATGAAGGAAAACATTGTTAACACTGGTAGAGGTTGCATTCAGAATTTTGCATTGCATTGCAGTACATTGTACATTGTATAATTAAGGTGAGCGATCCAGGGCCATCATAGCCCTCTTGTTAATCAAGCCCCCGCCCCCTAATGGCAATCTATGCTTGCCTTTAGCAGCAAAGTCAGATAAATTGTGAAATATGTTTTGACTGAATCACTTGGAATGTAGCCTTTCTCATCTAGGACGAATCTGCAGCGAGCAATTAGAAAAACATATTGGCTTAAATAAGCAAAATCTCTGAAAGTATAAATATTGAGTAGTTATAAACATATTGGGAAAAAGGAGAAATTGTCCATTATTCGCAACTGCTCCTTTTGCCACAATGTTAACATATTTCATCTGCTGCACACAGGGTTAAAATGCATCTGCATCTAGTTATAAGTTATTTTATTTTTTATGTTTTATCAGTGCAACGAGGCTCCACTTTGTTATGGACAGACAAATATTTCCCTGCCAAGTCATCAGAAATTCTGGGTAATGGGGCAAGTCTTAAAAAGCTGAAAGAGTGGTTGTTAGAATGGAAGCAAGTCCTTGACAGAGAAGCAAAAAAGGCCCGCAAATTGCTGCTGAAAAAGAATAAAGGGAAAATGGAAGCCTCTAAAGGTAGTTAATGTTATTTTTCTGAATTTGTTTTATGTAAAACCGATCAGATTTTGATATGTATATTTTTTGCAGTTACTCAAGTCATTTTTGCAACTAAGTTTAATATGGAGCAGGGTTCGACACTAACTTTTTTTTCAACTAGCCCGGTCGGGCTAGTAGATGCAGAACCTACTAGCCCTGACCCAAGTTTCATGTGCCCTGACCAAGTTATATTAAAATCTTTATATTTATTATGCAACTTGTTATCTTTTTGCTATTGTTTTTTAATTGGAAACAGGAATCTAGAGTATCATTTTCGATTCCTGCTTGGAATCATTTTGCTAGGATCGAATGTTTTGAAAACTAATATGAATGTTGACATATAAATCGTACAAGCTGCCCTGTTTCAGTGACTGACCTAAATCGGTGACCTTGTTGTTTTTCATATGCTATCAATTTGAAGAGGTCTATGGTATCAATGTTTTTTGTGGTCTCAAGTGTAAACATATAAATACAGAAATGATTTTTTGGATAGGTCACAGCCCTTTTTATCATGTAGAGGGCGTGCTTTAAGTGCAAAAACATCCATTTCTTCTATCTCCGTAGAGAAATACAATTTGGGAAAACCCAAAATACACACGTGACCATTATAGCCAATCGTATTTGCGATATGTAAATCAAAACTACTTCCAGGGGCCCAAATGTATGCAGTAAACGTCATCAATATTGGGGCCGTTGAATAGGCATGCGCACAAGACATGTATCGATTGTAAACTTCCGCTAATATTGCAAAACTGGAAGCCACTCGCTCTCGAAAATCCACTGCAATTACCGCGATTTGTCAAAGAAATAACCCTGTTAAAAGATCGACGATTAGAAATGCGTATTATTAGCGAGTATGCAAGCTTAAATTCGAACCCTGTAAACATGTATCGCATGGATGAATATATGAGAAACTCTTTGCTGTGTAGTAGATTTCCAAATAAGGAGATGTTTACTACAGCTTCAAGAAAGCGCGCGAAAAGAATCACGTGATCTGTATATGCCTGCGAAAATATCACGTGGTGTTATTTCTTCAAGTAGAAAGCAGCTCCATTGGATGAAGCTCTCCTTTTAACTGTCTCGCGAGATTACAAATTAGCAAAGCAACAAATACATACTGATCACGTGGTCAACATACTAGCTAGTAGCTACAGTATTTGAGTAAGTTATTTATAGAAAGGTCTACACATCCAGGTTTATCTTTCATTCTCTCATGATTGTTGACATTACAATTTGCCGAAAATCGTTCAGATTTGTTTTATTTATATGAAAACTATCGTTAACAATCGATAGTTGAAAAAACTATTGCGATAGTTATCGACTTGAAAATATTCTATCGACTTATTGCTATCGAGAGCAAAGCTATCGCAATACATCGATAAGTCGACCTATCGTTACACCACTAGAGTTAACTCCCTTTACAGTTAGTTCTATCGCTGCATGGAGAATTCTGGAAAACCCGCGTGTTATAAATAATTCGGCAGAAGCCGTCGCGCATGCGCATTACATTAGGTGAATCTTTTTTGTAAAAACAAACTACGGCTTCATCGTTTTTGTGAAAGTGAAACGTATTTTACACGCAGAACTAAATGGAATTTTAAAAGAACATTTCTTATGGGTAAATGTCCCGTTCTTATTGCACACGACCGGTCGGGCATGTTCCTGGGACATTCGCAAGCCCGGACCTGTGTACAGGCAGTGAATGTCGTTCGGACGTGCCTTAGTGTCGAACCCTGTGGAGCTATGACTCGTTTTGAGAAATTTCTTCTTTTCTTTTCAAACAATGTTGTATTGGCTCGCCTGTGCACAAAGTGTTCAAGGTGAGCTATTGTGATCACATTTTTTCTGAATTTGTTTTATGTAAAACCGATCAGATTTTGATATGTATATTTTTTGCAGTTACTCAAGTCATTTTTGCTACTAAGTTTAATATGGAGCTATGACTCGTTTTGAGAAATTTCTTCTTTTCTTTTCAAACAATGTTGTATTGGCTCGCCTGTGCACAAAGTGTTCAAGGTGAGCTATTGTGATCACATTTTGTCCGGCATCCGTCCTGCGTGCGATGTGTGTTGTCATCAATTGCCTTGTTAACACTCTACAGGCTACATTTTGCGTCAGATCTTCATGAAAGTTTATCAGAACATTCATCTCCATCAAATGTTGGACAAGCTTGAAATTGGGCCATTTGAGGTCGAAACATTGTCACTAGGTCAAATTGAAGGAAAATCTGGTAAACACTCTAGAGGCCTCATTATTTACTTGAGCATGTTTAAACTTTATCAGAATTTTTGTCTTCATGATATGTAGGTGAAATTCGAATATGGGTCATGTCGGGTCAAAAAGAAGGTCACTAGGCCAAATTAAAGGAAAATCTTGTTAACGCTATAGAGGCTGTAATTTTTAAACTTGGAACATGTTGAAACTTTATCAGAATGTTTGTCTTGATGATATGTAGGCCAAGTTCAAAAATGGGTCATATTGGGTCAAAAACTAGGTCACTTGGTCAAATTTAAGGAAAATCTTGTTAACACTTTAAAGGCCGCAATTTTTGCTTCAGCAGCTTAAAATTTTATCAGAATGTTTGTCTTGATATGTAGACCAATTTTGAAAATGGGGTCATGTCCAGTCAAAAACAAGGTCACTAGGTCAAATTGATGAAAACTCGAGAGGCCGCAACTTGAAAAAATTTCAGAATGTTTGTCTCAATGATATCTAGGTCCAGTTTGAATATGGGTCATATTGGGTCAAAAACTAGGTCACAAGGTCAAACTGGAGGCTGCATTTTTAACTTGAAAATATTGAAACTTCATCAGTATTTGTCTTGATGATATGTAGGCCAAATTTAACGAAAATTTTATGAAGTCCACATTTTTTGCTTCAGCAGCTTGAAATTCTGTCTTAATGATATCTAGGGAAAGTTTGAATATGGGTCAGATTGACTCTAAAACAAGGTCACTAGGCCAATTTAAAGGAAAATCTTGTTAACACTCTGGAGACAGATTTTTTTTTTCCAGCAGTTTGAGACTTTGTCATGTGTTTTGCATTAGAAATCTAATTGCATAACTCAGGTGATTGATCTAGGGTCATCATGGCTCTCAAACTTTTATTTTCCATTGTTTGAATTATCACTTTATCAGCCTTTGAACTATGACTAATACTTATGTTTTATATATTTCATATTTTAATGAAACTTTATAGATACACAGTCATAATTAGTTTTGTATCATATTTTTGCAAGCTTTTCATTAAGTAAATGACATGTTTTTTTTGGACAAACTACTTTTTCCGTATTTAATTCAATTACATAAAATTCATGTGTTGAAGATAAACAAGTTGTTATTTTGTGTTAGCGGGTAATTGGGCAATAATGCATTCTATTTAATTTTTCTGTTTGCTTGAAGCTCAAAGTCACACTTCAAGGTCAAATGTTAAATTTAATCTGGTTATTAAATGCAAAAGTAGATGGATGCATAAAAAGCTAGGTTCATAAATCTTGTGTAGTGAAAGCGCATTTAGCAGATTGTCATCATTACTAGACATGTGATTTGTTTTTTCTGTTTGCATGAATATCACAGCTTCACTTCAAGATCAAAGGTAAACAGTCTGGGATCCGATATTTCTCATAACTTCATTACTTTAAAAACCTGTTTTTCTTGGGGTAGTATTGGTTTTCAATTATTTCCTGTGGATTTTTCTCATTTCGAAAAAGGCACTATACACATATAATCAGGTAATAGGGCTGTTACATTGTGTTTGTGTATTTTAGGTAACACCTGGGGTGGGGACAGTGATTTTGACAGCGACTTTGATATGGATAGTGATGACAGTGACGACGATTCATCTCTGTGTAACACTACACTGTTATTTGGACCACACGGATGTGGAAAAACAAGCTCGGTGTATGCTCTCGGACAGGAATTGGGTTTTAAGGTAAATTGTTTAGTACCAAGCTTCAGGTCAGTGTTTTGGTCTATGTTCTCCCTTCTACCTCAGTGGTGTGATGGTAAGAAGGTTTGATCCCCAGTTGGGTCATGCCAAAGACTTTAAAAATGGTTGTAGTGGCTATGCTCCTTGGTGCTCAGGGTTGATTAGCATTACGACTGCTGTGCTGATGTGAGGATTAATGATAACTACTACTACTGTTTATTTACCAAAGATGTGCTGTGATGACACTGTAATACTGTTGAAAGTGGCGTAAAAGGCTATCTAAACAATCTGTACTAAAAAATTATAGACAAGAGACAAAGATTAATTATTCGGTCTTTAATTAGTCATTTTAATTTTCCCCAAATGTTGAACAATTTAGACATTGCTATGGAAGACATGAAATGTGAGGCATTTTTTTGGTCTCCTAAATAAGCAGTTTTCTAATGATTTGTTGTCAGGCTGTTCCAGGAAAATTGACTACGGGCAGAGGAACAACAAGCTTTTTTTATTTGGTGGGAGGGGTATTTTTCAATTAAAATTAAAATGAGTGCCCAAAAAATAAGTAACATTTGATAGGTGGTACCCTAAAAAATGGTGGTAGTTCCTCAAAGGCATTTTTCCTGAAACAGCCTGACAGTAGAAATTGTTTAAAATGAGTGAAATTTCCTTATGGTGCCTAAAATGTTGTGATAATGCAGTGAATAGTGTTATTTTGAGTGCATATGGATAATTCTACAATCTCTTGATGGACAGGTACATGAGGTAAACGCATCATCATCTCGGTCAGGAAGACACATTCTGTCACAGCTACAAGAAGCAACACAGTCTCATCAGGTATCAAGTCATGGTTGTCATACACCAAGTAAAAAGAAAGGATTTATAGGTATTTTCTTAACCCATAATATTAAATACTATTTATTACACTCTTTCTAACCGAAAAATAGAAAAAATAAAAACTTTAACAAATTTATATTATCTACATTTTTACAAGCATCAACAAAATATCTAAAAGAAATATTTAACAGAAGTGTTCTTTGCATATCTACATATATTGATAAAGCAATATCATTGGTGGGAAAAACGGGGTTATACTAGCTTACCTCAAATGTCTATATTGGAAATTTTTCTCCTCTGAAACTGAGTTGTTCAAAATGATTATATACAGAATATTTTTCACGCCTTAATTGATAAGTTGATAAACCTAATTGCCAGGGAAAGGGAATAGTTTCCCTTATATGCTTATTGTGCAAACTTTGAAAAATCTGCTCTTTCAATATTAATTCACTGAAATGTATCATAGAAACTAAGTTGTGACAGCTCAGTCAGTAATTATAAGGGTTATCAATACAGGAGTTGTAACCAAGGCTCGACCATTGATTCTTTCTGATTATCTATCCTCATTCATCTTCCTAAAAGTCTTATGTGAAATATTGTGTGGAGTACTCAGGGTTATATTTTGGCATTTTTATAGCCGGTATTCGGTTATGTTCCCAATAACAAAAAGTAAGTTCTTTCCCAAAATTTCAATGAAAATATCCCAATCGGAAGTTTTAAAAATTTCGAGAGAAAAATTTAAAGAAAGAAAGAAGAAAATATAAACAAAGCAGTTATTTTCCATACACACAAGCCTCTATCTACAGAGACTTACAATCCAGGTTTAATATCCGGTTCCCGGTACCGTAGTATCCCTTTATTAGTATTAATGGAAAAAAAACAATTTTTCTCAAAAAGACCCCCCCAAAAAAAAGATATGAGTGAAAAATGTTCAAAACAATCAATTCTTTATACGTTGTATTAAGATGAGCAAGAAGGGTGGGTTATCATGGCTAGGATATAATTGTGTTTTACTTTTTCAGAAAAAACCCATGATGAGGCTACTCAACCTAAGAGTAAGATGGCACTATCATTTACAAATCTATTAAATAAACCAACAAAAGACAAGACAAAATCAAAGGAGAGTAAAGCTGATGCAAATTCAAAGAAATCAAAGAAACAGAAAATAGATAAAGGTGCGTATACCATGTGAATATTCCTCCACTTGAGGTTTAGTTTAAACATTTTGTCTTACATTGATTGCTGAACAAGCGTTCAGCTTATATTGATCACGCTTGCTATCTTATTCCTTAACCCTTTCCCACATACAACAAATCTGCAGCAGACAACTTTGAAAAAATATTCACAAAAATACGGAAAATCTCTGTAAAAGTTGAAAACTTTGTGCCAAAAGAAGAAATAACAATTTCTCCTTTTGGCAATGTTTTCAAAAGTCATCTGCTGCAGATTTAACCCTTTACATAAAGATGCTTTCTGATGCCTCTGCAGCAGATGACTTTTGAAAACATAATTACATGGTGACAAAAGAATTTGCTCAATCAGAGCTATTCCTCTTTTTTCCACAATGTTGTTCAACGTTTTTTAGATCACCTTAGCCGAAGGCTGAAGGTGAGCTATTCTGATCACTTTTTGTCCGTCGTCCGTCGTCCGTCCGGTGTTAACTTTTAGCTTTAAACATCAACTCCTCCCAAACTCCAAGGACAATTTTCGTGAAACATCACAGGACTGTTCCTCTGGTTGGCCTCTTTTAAAGTTGTTCAAAGATTTAAATTCCATTGAGAACTTTGGTTGCTGCGGCATCAGAAAGGGGACAAAATGTCCAAACTTTGAAAATCTTCTCCTCCGAATCTGCCTGTCAGATTCAAATATAATTTGGTAGAAATGTTCCTTGGGTGACCCTCTATAAAAATTGTTCAAGCCATACTGATTGGTCGAAAAACATGGCAGTCAGGCGGCATCAAAAAAGGGGCAAAATGACAATACTTTAATAAAGTACAGTCAAACTTGTGTGAGCGGTCACATGCGATCAGCGGTCACCGGCGTTAAACGGTCACTTTAAATCCCTCCCAACCAATTATACTCTATAAACTGCCTTGATCAGCGGTCCCCTTTGAAACGCGGCCAGCGGCCACACTAATTGGTCGAGATTAACTGTAATCTTATTGTGTTCAACGGTCAATCAACCAACACATGACTTGGATTTGCAAGGTGTTAAATGATCGGTGTTTAATACATACAGGTAATAAAGCATACTGTGACAATCACATTATCGGTTTTTTCATACGCGTAATCTGTTTACATGTTAGATCTAGGTTACCGAAAACAGCCGACGTGTGCCGAATGATAGTTGTATGATTCATCAACAAGAAGTTGCGATTTTGGTTTATTTTATGTTTACGATGTCGGGCAAAATTGATAAATTGAAAAAGACATTTATGAGCGATTTAGACCGGAAGACAGTACATTTATATGTTAAAACGAAAGTTAATGTCCACTTGAAGCCCCAAGTCAATTTATATTGCCATTTCCATTTTAAATCTAAAGATTATAGAGTAAAACTTTCTGCAAGAAGTAGACGAAGATTCGGACGCTATTTTTTCCGGATATGTTATTCGGTGAATTTCAAAGTGAAGTAAAAAAATATTTGATAGTCACGTTAGTTGTAAACGTCGGTTAAAACTAAATAATAGATAGCACAATGAAATATTTGATAGAAAAAAGCTACAAATCTTCATAACAATGTTTAAATACAAGTTTATAAAGACAATTTACTATTTGTAATGTAATGACTATTCCTAACAGTTACATATGTAATATTATGTCAACTGACTTGAACAAATCCGACCAAGTCATGAAACTTGTGATAAGCAGCCACCTGTCTTAAGCAGCCAGTTTCATCATGTCCCTTGGGTGGCTGCTGATCGCAAGTTTGACTGTATCCTTATAAAAGTGCTTGTCTGATTTAAAGATAGTTTTGTAGAAATGTTCTTTCATTGATCATCTACATACTTTGTCAAGCCATATTGATTTGTTGAAAGGCATAGCAACCAAGCAGCATCAGAAAAGGAGTAAAATTAACTTTTTGCTTCAAATGACATATGGTTATTAGATTGATGGTCTAAGGGAGGTAACACTTGGCAGAGTATTATGCAAGGGCAATCTCCTTCGCAGAGTTGTCGTTCCTTACACTCACCATACACTATCAATCAGGTGATCGATTTAATGTCCAAACTTTAAAAATCTTCTCCTCCGAATCTGCCTGTCAGATTCAAATATAATTTGGTAGAAATGTTCCTTGGGTGACCCTCTATAAAATGTGTTCAAGCCATACTGATTGGTCGAAAAACATGGCAGTCAGGCGGCATCAGAAAAGGGGCAAAATGACAAAATTTGAAAATTCCATTTTTTATGAAAGTGTTTGTCTGATTTTAAGAAAATATAATACGAATCTTACTGTAATGATCCTCTATTTAATTTATTTAAGCCGTTTTGATTGGTTACACAATCATATCAACCAGGCGTCGTCACAAAAAGGGTAAATTGAACTTTTAGCTACAAATGACAACCAACTCCTACCATTCCAATAGACCAATTTCCACAAAACATCACAAGAATGTTCCTTTGGTGGTCCTCTTTCAAAATTGTTCAAAGATTTAAATTCCATTGATAACTTTGGTTGCTGCGGCATCAGAAAGTGAGAAAAATACCCAAATTTTAAAATCCTTTTCCTCCATAATCTACTTGTGCGATTGCAAGATAATTTGGTAGAAATGTTCCTTAAGTGACCCTCTAAATAAACTGTTGAAGCCATATTGATTTCGTTGAAAAACAGGGCAACAAGGCGGCATCAGGAAAGGTGCAAAATGACAAAAACTTTATAATTCCATTCTTATTAAAGTTCTTGTTAGATTTCAAGATATAAATGGCCTTTACTGATAAGCTGTTTCTTGAGAAGTGTCCACTCCTTTGCAGTTTCATTTGCATTCCCTGATAAAATTTTCCAAGATATTTGCAGTTAAATATTTGCTACTAATTTACTATCAATTAGGTGATCGATTTAGGGCCATCTTGGCCCTCTTGTTAGTAATAATACCTTCATTTAAAGAGATTTCTGTGTTTTTGACAACATTTGTTTAAAGTAATCTGTTACAGATTTGTTGTATGAGTGAAAGGGTGAACTTTTACTTGTGCTGTTTTAGTGGAAACATCCCAAAGGCAAAACCTGGTCATGACTGGATTCAAAGCCAGGACCTTTGGTGCGATTGAAACATGCTCTACCACTTCACCAATAGCTTCAACTCTAAATTAATTCCTAATAATAGTTTTTGTCTTTGTCTAGATTATTCATTCTTTCCTAAATGGGAAGATTATTGTTGACCCCTTTGTTTGTGTATATATATCAGTGTCCAAAATAAGGCAAAGTTTCTAAACAATATACATTGACACTATGCAAAGCGTTATAAAAAAGCAAAGATTTCTCCACATAGTTATCTGTTTTTAACCATCTTCAACATACAATCTGCAGCTGAAGACTTCGAAAACAAAACAACAAAAATTTGGAAGAATCAGGGTTGTCAAAATGTTTTGTTATAACAGATCAAATGAGAAAAGTAACCGATGAGGCTTGGGGTCAGGTCAAGGACAAATCCCTGGTAGGGGGCCAAGGGGAGCAAACTATTAGATCAAAAAGAGTTTTTAACAGATCATTTTGATCGGGAAACGGTTAATTTTGAAAACCCTGAAGAATAGACATGAGTAATTTCTCTTTTTGCCACAATGCTTTCAAAATTTGTATGCAACGGAGGAATCTGAATGGCAGAAAGGGTTAAAGACGCAGCATGGTTTGTCAGAACTCTAGTACGTTCTAAAATCCTTATTTAGCCCTATGTTGTTCGTACTCAAAAGAATCGTCTCATTGATTTGGATGGATAATAAGTGAGATATCGTGGGTAAAAGAGCTGTACATCCCTCCTTATCTGGACCTCTGGTTTGTTTGTGATAGGAGGACCTGTTTCAAGGAGCATCCGTTGGGTTTATAAGCATGTCTGTTTTTTGAAGAAAAAAGTTGCTCTATTTTGATGCCCTAGAAACAATTCAATGTCTATTATACCAAGTCACATAACTCTGGCTTTAGTAATTATTCAGTTATGCCCCTTTTTGTGTCACCCTGCGAAACATGGTATGCACTTATGGATTACTTTTTTTTTTGTCCGGCATCTGTCCGTCACACTTTTCATCACACTTTCAATGAGCAGGTGCAGGTGACACACATGCTCCGAGGAGCACTCCATTCTAGCTTGACAAAGAAATTCATACAAAAAGTGTAGCCTTGCCCATAACTATAAAAGCCGTTCACATGTTCATAGGAACAATACACATGTCTTTACCAATTTGCATAACTATCCCGTCATATTTCTTCTTTGACTTAGATAAAAACAGATGAGCGTTGGCAATCGTTCTGCGGCGCCTTGTTAATACATAAAATTTCCTTGTTTATTTAATCCTTAAGATGTTTTAGAAGATGATTTAAAAAATAAAATGCATAATGAATTATAAGCTTTAGTTTACTTTCACCTTTTCCCTCATATAGATGCTTTTCTGACGCCTCTGCAATAGACTGCTTTTTGAAAACCTAGTGACAAAAGAATAATTTGCTCAAAACGAGCAATTTCTCCTTTTGCCACCATGTTTTCAACTTTTAATCATAGGTTATCCATTCAGTTATAGAGATTTTCTATTTTTTAACAAAATATGTTCAGTCGTCTGCTGCAGAATTGTCGTATGAGGGAAAGGGTTATCGGCCTTGGTTATGTAGTCTGTAGTGGTAAAGAAGGAGCGGGAGATAGAGGATTCCGTCCTAGACAGATAATACCAAAGACCTTAAAAATGGTTGAAATTGCCACATTCCTTGGTGCCCAGGATTGTGGAGATGGCATAACGACTGACTCTTGAATGTCAGGATCAATGGACCATTAGAACAAGAAATTTACACCTTGATAAACCTGGATTTTTTTTTTTAACCCTTTCCCTCATATAGACGCTTTCTGACGCCTCTGCAGCAGACGGCTTTTTGAAAACATAGTGACAAAAGAAAAAATTGCACAAAACGTGCAATTTCTCCTTTTTGCCACAATGTTTTCCACTTTTTGTCATGGGTTATCCATTCAATTTTGGAGATTTTCTATTTGTTGACAAAATACGTTCAAATTCGTCTGCTGCAGAATTGCCGTATGAGGGAAAGGGTTAAAGCAGCGTTAAGCACCATACAAAGTACATTTGAACAAAATGCATCTGCATGTCACTATGAGAATGGTTTTATAAGTTAGAAGTGTATTACATTGATTTTAAGGTGATAAGGTAGAGAAGAACACACAGCCTAAGAAAGTGAAGAACAAACAGATGGCAGCTATAATATCAGAAGATTCTTGTTCACAGAGTATGGCCCCCAGTATTAATCTGTCTCGGACCACTCTCATACTGTTTGAGGAGGTAGGTTATATCGATGTACTTCAGGGGCCTAGATAAGGGCAAGTTAACGGATCTTTTCCCACAATATCTCTCTTACTTCTCAATCAAATGCTATGTTGTGAGTAGTCTAAAAGAATCGTCTCACTGAGACGATTCTTTTGAGTGCACACAACATAGAGTTTGAGTATTAAAAAAAAGGATTTTAGAACATGAAAGATAGCTCTTATCATAAGCTGTAATGTCCCTTTTGTGTCACTTGCTTTGGCAGGGGGACAAATATGGATCGTTTCTCTGTTGTCTGTCTGCTATCTTTTCATTTACTGAATCATTTGCAAGCGACACATGTTTTTCTTTAAATAATCTATTTACTCAGTTAATTTTGACTCCTAAGCCATTCATATGGCATGATAATACTATAGTTATACCCCCAAAAAACAAAGTTTTGGGGGGTATATAGGAGTCACTGTGTCAGTCGGTCGGTCAGTCAGTCGGAAGCCATATTTTGTCCTGCCTATTTCTTACAAACCACTGGGTGGAATTCAATAAATTTTTACATGAAGCTTCTATACCAAGAGGCGATGTGCATACCCTAAAGGTCTTACAATTGCATGTTATTTTACAGAGTTATAGCCCTTTTATGTCTGTCTGTCAGTCCCACCTAACCTTGTTCGGCCCACATCTAAACCATGCATCATAGGATTTGAACGAAACTTGGCACAAACGTTCACCATGATGAGGCGGCGTGTCGCGCACAAGACCCAGGCCTGTACCTCAAATGTCAAGGTCACACTTAAAGGTCAAAATGAGTACTATTTGATAGAACTGTACCTTGTCCGGCCTGCATTTCAACCATGCATCATAGGATTTCAAAGAAACTTGGCACAAACGTTCACCATGATGAGGTGGCTTGCCGCACACAAGACCCAGGCCTGTACCTCAAATGTCAAGGTTACATGTCAAAGGTTGAAATGAGTACTATTTGAAAGGACTGTACCTTGTCCGGCTCACATTTCAACCATGCATTATAGGATTTCAAAGAAACTTGGCACAAACGTTCACCATGATGAGGTGGAGTGTCACGCACAAGACCCAGGCCTGTACCTCAACGGTCAAGGTCAAACGTCAAAATGAGTGCTGTTTGATAGGACTACCTTGTCCGGCCCGCATCTCAACCATGCATCTTAGGATTCTCAAGTTACTGGACACACATGTTTACCATGATGAGATGGCTTGTACCTCAAAGGTGAAGGTCACACTCAGAGGTCAAAGGGTCAAAGGTCAAAAGAGTACTGTTTGATAGGATTACCTTGTCCGGCCCGCATCTCAACCATGCATCTTAGGATTCTCAAGTTACTGGACACACATGGTCACCATGATGAGGTGGCTTGTACCTCAAAGGTAAAGGTCACACTCAGAGGTCAAAGGTCAAAATGAGTACTGTTTGATAGGACTACCTATCGGTCGGAAGCCATATTTTGAGTCAAGGTGCTGTTTTGGGGGTATTTATCATCTTCAGTGATAGTTCTAGTTATTTAAAAACTCATGGATTGTTATGATTTTAAAATTGATACCCCCCCCCCCAGAACCGGTATAAACATGCTCATGTCTATCATAACGTCATTGTTTAGCGTTAACCAGTAACTACATAGCAAAAATCTAGCCCCAAAAAATGAAAATCTTTATTAATCCTAATATAATTATGGAATAAGTTGAAAGCACATTGGAAATTATGAACAATTTCACCATTTTCCACAATGTTTTCAAAAGTCTTCTGCTTCAGAGTGGTCAGACAGCCACTGTACGTGAGAAGGGGGTTAAACTTTCTTAAAGATTTCTCTTCTCCTCATTCTATTGATGTTTATTCAATCAGGTGGATGTGGCATTTGAGGAGGACAGAGGGTTTATAGCAGCTGTACAGACATTCATGGCCACCACCAAAATTCCTATCATCCTTACCAGCACCAAGAGATCATTCTCGCAAAGTTTTGATGGGCGACTGGAAGTCATCAGTTTAAAAAGGCCATCTGTTGTAAGTTCATTTTCATGCATAGCGATTGAACGTATGTGTTTATTCCTTTCCCACATACAACAAATCTGCAGAAGACGTCTTTAAAAACATACCCAAACGAATTTGGAAACTACCTTTAAATGAAAGTACAATAATAGAATAGAGTTGAAAACACGGGGACAAAGGGAGGAATTGCTCATATGAGAAACTTCTTCTTTTGTCGCCATGTTTTCAAAAAGCTGTCTGCTGTAGATGCGTCAAAAAGGGTCTGTATGAGGGAAAGAGTTAAGTCTATAAATGTTGGCTTAGATGTACATGTAGTTCAGAAATAGTACGAAAGAATGATAGGAAAATATTTTGTTAAATTTTTTTTTTTTAGTAATGCTCTTTTCCCGTATACAACAAATCTCAAGCAGACTTAAAAAATATGAACAATTTCTCTTAAACAAAACATTGTGTCAAAAAGGAATATCTGCTCATTAAAACCTATTGCTAGAATGATTTCAAAAGTCGTCTGCTGCAGATGCATGAAAATGCAACTGTATTTGGTAAAGGTTTAAAAAGATGATCTCAATGTTGTGTTCAATGATATTTACACTTTCCGACCTGCAGACGCATTTTGACTCGATAGCAGCAGACGACTTTTGAAAACATTGTGGCCAAAGGTGAAATTGCTCATGATGCTTTTATTTAACAATTAAGCTATCTTTTCAAAGTCTTCTGCTGCAGATTTGTTGTATTTGGGAAAGTGTTAAAGAAAATGTTTTCCATTGGACGCAAAAATTGTTTGACCATCTTTATATTTTCACCTAGCTTTTATGGATTTCCTTCATAATTTGCTAGTTATTCCCAGTTGAAGCCTGAAGGAACGGCTTAATTATACTTTAAGAAGATATCATTTTAAGCTTGTCTGTTTTTCGAAGAAAAAGGTCGGCTATTTTAATACCCTTAGAGGCATCGTCACAAAACTTTAATTTACCTGATAACTCTAAAATAATTATACATATTCCAGTGAAACTTAGTACCCATGTTCCTAGAAACAATACGCATGTTTATACTAAGGTACATAACTCTCTGGCTTTGATAATTATTCAGTTATGCCCCTAATTCATGAAAAAACAGACCATCGTTGGCGTTCACTCCGGGACGCTCTTGTTGTGTTGTCTGATTGCCTTCGCATCTGTTTGTGCATCACACAGACTTTGAAAGGTGACATATGTGTTCCTTTTAAATACTTAAAGAATATTTTTAATTGATTAAAATTGTTTGGCAACTGTTATTTCCTGAAGTCCCATGAAAACTGTTGATAAAACTTGATAGAATACTATGCAGTAAGTCCAGTTGTGCGTTCTCAAATGATGGCTAAATCACAACCTGAAATTGAGAGAAAGACAAACAATATTTAAATTGATTATTGATTTACGAAACATCTTAAATGTGGCAGACTATGGTGGAAAAATTAGTGGAAAACCTTGTAAAAACCTTTACGTCATTTGATAATGAAACTAGGCTGTTACTTGCTAATGTTACAAACTCTCTTGTTCATTAACCCTTTCCCACATACAACAAATTTGCAGCAGACGACTTTGAAAACATATTGACAAATTATATAAAACCTCCATAAATCAGAGATCAATTATTAAAAGAGTTGAAAACATTGTGGCAAAAGTTGTCTACTGCAGAGGCATCAGAAAGTGTCTGTATGTGGGAAAGGATTAACCCTTTCTCTCATATAGATGCTTTCTGACGCCTCTGCAGCAGACGGCTTTTTGAAAACTGACAAAAGAAGAAATTGCACAAAATGTGCAATTTCTCCTTTTGCCACAATGTTTTCCACTCTTTGTCATAGGTTATCCATTCAATTATGGAGATTTTCTATTATTTGACAAAACATGTTCAAAGTCGTCTGCTGCAGAATTGTCATATGAGGGAAAGGGTTAAAAGAGTTGAAAACATTGTGGCAAAAGTTGTCTGCTGCAGTGGCATCAGAAAGTGTCTGTATTTGGGAAAGGGTCTTTTTTATTCCTTTACATATTTATATATGATTGCTTATTTTTACACTTTACAGTCTGCTGTAACAAGTCACCTTCAAACCATTGCATTAGCAGAAGACATGAGAACAGACTTTGTTAAATTGTCAGAACTGGTCAAAATAAACGAAAGGGACGTTCGACGGAGCATATTAACGCTACAGTTACTTGTTAAATCTGGTGGTACCGCAGATCAATCACATAGTGTGCTGGGAGAAGTTTCAGTGGCTCCAAATGTTATCAAAGTAGAAAATATTGTGAACACGGTTTCAGATGTGAATGTGGACAAGTCAGACGATGACTTGGATGATTTTATTGTGTTAAAAACACGTCAGAATAAGCGGCGGAGAATTCTAGACGATCAAGATTCTAATTCGGGTGAAGTTTCCACAACTCAAGTTTCACTAGTGTCTACAGGCCATAGTAACTTTAATCAGAATGAGGCCCTCAAGTGTCCAGTAGTATATGGATTAGGACTGAAGTGTATTATACCAGGGCTGTTACAGGGTTTAAAACATTCTAATGCAGATTGTATAAATGAATACTTGCAGGTTTGTACAATTTATTAGTTTTTTGACAATGACAAAGACATTAAGCCTTCTAGGCCACCGGCCTTTAATACAAAATGTTCAACAAATGTAACATACATTATTCATTATATAACACCATTAGAGTTATCAAGCAGTCTCAATTATATCTTGTGTGCTTTAAAAACCTTGATCATGCACATCAAAATGCATATACAGTCAAACTTGTGTTAGCGGTCACCTCTGTTAAGCAGTCAACTTGTATTAAGTAGCCACTTGAAGATTAATCCAAACAATATGTTCTTCTATATTTGTTTTGTATTGAGCAGCCACATTACTCTCCTCTGGGTGGCTGCTTAAGACAAGTTTAACTGTATACAGTCGAACCTCGTTAAACCGGACGCCGTTTATCCGGAAATTCGCAATCCGGAAAAAACAAACGGATTTTTTATGCTTAATTATTCTCCGTTAATACGGAAATTCGCGTTCCGGAACCGGACAAAAAAAATCGGGAACGGACTGACCATTTACACATATAATCCGTTTCGTTAGTCCGGAAGTCCAAACAGTAATGTACATGACTGTACAGCATACAGAAAACATAGACAGTATATATGTTTTTACTCAATTAGTCTGTGTCATTGTTTTCTGTAGTGTCCGTTTGTCCTAAAAGGTGTTAAAGCTGTATACAATGTAATAGCCTAAGGCTGTTCAATAATCTGCAAGCGTGTGTCATTGTTTAATTTGATTAGCAGCCATAAAATAGCAGCCAAATTGTCAAAACAGATCTAAACTGATTTTGAGACTAAAATTTCGATATTTTGACCCAGAGACAAGTGTAGATCTGACAAAAATAATAAGTTGTTCAATATTTTTATATTTTGACGTTCATTTTTTCAAAAACGTACATGTTTACGTACTGCTTATCTATGTGTTGTAAATCTCATGATAAAGCTTTGCTTACGACAAACAGTATCTATAGGTAAATGGTAAATACAATATCGCTGACAGTTTGCAAAGCTATTTTGAATGAATTTCCCTCAATTATAATCATGTATCCGCGCAATATCTGGGGAAATATTGGGTCCCATTCTTTGACTCCTATTGTTATGCTAAGAGGAAAATTTGGCGTAGGCAAAATAAGAAATCGTTAATCCGGAAGATTCGCAATCCGGACTTTTTTCTCTGGGAACCAAAGTGTCCGGATTAACGAGGTTAATGTATACATAAATACAGACATATTATATATTATTTAGTTAGCAATAAGTTTATTAATAGCCTTCCCTTCTTTAAACCCTTTCTCTCATACAAAAAATCTTCAGCAGACGACTTTAAATGCCAACAAATAGAAAAACTCGATAAATGAATGGATAACCTATGACTAAAAGTGGAAAACATTGTGGCAAAAGAAAAAATTGCTTGTTTTGAGCAATTTCTTTTTTTGTCACTATGTTTTCAAAAAGAGGTCTTCTGCAGAGACGTCAGAAAGCGTCTATACGAAGGAAAGGGTTTAGATAACTTTTTAAACAACATTATGAATAAGTATTACACATTAAACATGGAACAGATGTCCAAAATGGAATTGATTCATTTTCACTGATTGTGTAGGCAAAAATTAAAATATCTTTTCAGTATAATTAAATAATCATGCTGAAAGCTTTGTGGCAAAACAATTTCAAGAGTTGTCTGCTACAGAGGCACCAGAAAGCGTCTGTATTTGGGAAAAGGGTTAAATTGTCTGAAGGTACAATCACAGTTGCATTGTCTACAGTTTTTGTGTCACCCTGCGTAGCATGGTAGGCAATTAGGGATTACTTTTTTTTTTGTCCGGCGTCTGTCTGTCCATCACACTTTCAATGAGCCGTGCAGGTGACATACGTGCACCGTGGAGCACTCCATTCTATTTTTTTTTTTTTAACTCTTTCCCACCTGCAGATGCATTTTAACGCATATGCAGCAGACGACTTTTGAAAACATTGTGACAACAAAAAGAAATTGCTCAAACGAGCAATTTCTCATTTTGCCAGAATGTTTTCAACTCTTTTCAGTTTTCATACCTACTTTATTAGATCTTTACCATGTTTTTGTCTGGATGATTTCAAAGTCATCTACTGCAGCTTTGTTGTATGAGGGAAATGGTTAAAATATTTTGGAAAGTCACCATGCTAATGACATCCCAAAATAAAGTTTTCATTTGATTTTCTAATGTTTAGATCTTGAATAATAGTACACAATTTACGGTACACTTGTAATTTACATGTGAATTTTGTCTTTTCTATAGGATGTGTCGACTCGGCCTGTAGAAGAATTGATAGAAATCTGTCGAGTATTCAAAGACCTGACAAGGGCCAGTCTGTTTTACAGCAACATGCATTTATTACTCCCTCTGTCTTTCAATGTCTGTGACAATATCAAACAGCTACCTCAAGCCAAGGAAACTACAAACAAAAAAGGTAAAA
This sequence comes from Serripes groenlandicus, assembly GCA_031761405.1. Lineage (NCBI taxonomy): Eukaryota > Metazoa > Mollusca > Bivalvia > Cardiida > Cardiidae > Serripes > Serripes groenlandicus. The sequence continues at coordinate 69,213,186 of JASEVX010000004.1, read as the reverse complement.
AAAGAAAACGGATACATTCAGACTTGTATGACAGCGAAGGCTCAGACAATGAAGATGTCCCCGCAGAAACAACTCAGGAAACTGACAATGGTATAAAAGACTGTACTGATGAAGATCAAATCTCAAAGATAGAAAAAGCATGTGTGATAAAAAGTTTATCGTCTTTTGCCAATTTTTATGATACCATGGCAGCATTGGATGTAATGAGAACTTGTAGTGATATGAAAGTTGAAGACAGAATTTGTTCTCGTGGCTCGATCAAGTCCCAGACAAGACTCCCTGCAGGATTGAGTGATGAGTTATGCAAGTTTCCAATTGTTTGCGAACGGGACATGGAAACAGCACATGATTTAGAGGCGTGTATAGAAACTAGGGCCTTCTTAAGGTTTACAAGGAACATTGGCCATGTTAAGGACGAACTAGAGAAAATAGGGGATACACATTCTGACAAATGGGACAATTTCACTCTACCGGTGACTCAAGGAATGGAAGAATTTCAGCTAAAAGAAGCTAGCTCATTAAGGTAAAATGTTTTTATATATAAGTTTTCACCCTTTCCCACATGCAACAAATCTGCAGCAGAGTGTTTTGAAAACATGTTGGCAAAAATAAGGAAAACCCTGCAAATGAAAGTATAATGATTAAATAATGTTGAAAACATTTGGGCAAAACTGAAAAGGAGAAATTGCTTATAATGAGCAATTTCTTCTTTTGCCACAATGTTTTCCAATGGCATCATTAATCGGCTGTATGTCATGTGTGAAAGTGTTGAAGTGGCAGTAATAGTATTATCTTTCCATATTTCATTATGTGAGTCCTTCGAACTCATAAACTGACTTTCTGTAGAAAACAACGATTGTCCCCTGACACTATATATATATTTACACACCCTTTCTCACATACATCAAATCTGCATCCCACGCCTTGAAAATGTCTAATGTTGGAAAATTTCTTTAACCCTTTACCTCATATAGACGCTTTCTGACGCCTCTGCAGCAGACGGCGTTTTGAAAACATAGTGACAAAAAAAGAAATTGCTCAAAACAAGCAATTTCTCCTTTTGATACAATGTTTCCACTTTTAGTCATAGGTCATCCATCCATTCAATTATAGAGATTTTCTATTTTCTGACAAAATGTGTTCAAAGTCGTCTGCTGCAGAATTGTTGTAGGAGGGAAAAGGTTAAATGGCAGTGAAGTTATTAAAAAGAGATAAATGAAAACATTGTGTCAAAAAACGTAGAAATTGCCCATGATAAAGTTTAAACAATTCCTCCTTAAGTTCTTTTGTCACAATATTTTCAAAAGTCGTCTGCATATGGAAAAGGGTGAAGGATTCAAAAGTTGCGAGTCTCAGTGACTCAGACTTCACTGATACAGTCTGAGAGTACATGACATGGGACTCAAAGGAAGGGAAATGACTGATGATATTTATTCATATGAACTTGGATTTTTTTTTCCGCCAAATAGTTCATTCTGCACAGCGTGGGTAAACAAAATCAAATAATAAATAAATAATTTCTAAACAGACATGACAAAATTTTGACTTCAGGGTTGAAATCATAATATAAACAAATTATCAAAAGCAATTATCAATGTTGAGTATTTTTAGCTCTTTCCCTGATACAGAGTTCATTATATTGTTCAGGCTAAAAAAAAAAAAAGGTGTGGTTCAGGTAACATTGGTCAAAGAAAAAGGGTAGGTAGGTACGCTTTTTTTTGTGTTTTTTTTTTTCTTAACCCTTTACCTCATACAACAATTCTGCAGCAGACGACTTTGAACATATTTTGTCAAAAAATAGAAAATCTCTATAATTGAATGGATAACAACAATTTGTGGCAAAAGAAGAAATTGCACGTTTTGTGCAATTTCTTCTTTTGTCACTATGTTTTCAAAAAGCCATCTGCTGCAGAGGCGTTAAAAAGTGTCTATGTGAGGGAAAGGGTTAACCCTAATGTTTTCAAGAGTCCTGCTGATTTCAAATGTTGTATGTACATGTATCGGGGAAATTTCTGTTGCTCATAACCAAAATTTATGTTTAATTTCAGCACAACCCTTGAGGTACAAAGGGCCGTGAATGATATAAAGGATAATCTACCCTACACAATAAACAAAAATACTAGATGTATTCATGTGGATTACATTCCCACTCTCAGGCAAATCTGTCACACTGAAAACTGTAGACTGACTGCAAATACGAAAAGAAGGTAAAATTTATGTCCAATGATCCCAAAGCTGCAACATTCTATATTTAATACCTCTGGTGCAGATCTCTTTGTATCAAAGTTGTCTCAAAATGATAAAATTGCTTAAAAGGATTAATTTCTCCTTTTCTCACAGTGATTTCAACTTTATAGCACATCCATATCCTCAGTGGTACAGATGTAAAGAGGTCTGTCCTATTAAGACCCAATTATTTTTCATTGGATGTTAAGAAAGTAGGGAGTAAAACAATTGATGTTTCACACATAAATTTAAATGTGCCTGACTTGTAGATGAACCCTATTTATTTTGAGGTCAAAGGTCAAGGTCATAGTGACCTTGAACACAAAAAGCTTGTCCGAGTGATAACTCAACAATGCCTGGACCTAGGGTCCTCAAACTTCACTTGGAGGTTAGGCCTGACCAGTAGATTGACCCTATTTATTTTGAGGTCATTAGGTCAAAGGTAAACGTCACAGTGACCTTGAACACAAAAACCTTTTTTAAGCTTGTCCAAGTGATAACTCAACAATGCCTGGACCTAGGGTCCTTAAACTTGACTTGGAGGTTGGGCCTGACCAGTAGATGGACCCTATTTATTTTGAGGTCATTGAGTCACTGGTCAAGGTCACAGCCACCATGAACATAAAAACCTTTTTTAAGGTTGTCTGAGTGATAATTCAACAATGCTTGGACCTGGAGGATACATGTTTATCTGCAAATATCAGTCATCATCACAATGTGATTAAGCACTGTACCAACCATCCTCAAACTTTGAATGAACATAATGTTCATAATATTAAAACTGACTCATAGACATCCAATGTGAAATGACAAATCAGCTGGCATTTCGGTCCATGCAAATTTTATTCAATTGTCCAAATATTCCTGACAACATGGCGCTCAGGGGGAGCATAATGTTTGACAAACATCTCTTGTTATACCTACATTTGTAGACCTTTTCCGTGTTTTTGCCTGGTAGTTTTCAATGACGTCTGCTGCAGATTAGTTATACGTGGGAAAGGGTTAATTATTATTTATTTATTTTCTGTCCGACAGGTTTCAACACTATTTTGACACCATTACACTGCCTTTAAAAGACAAGACCATGAATATACTGGCAACAACATTATCTTGAGAAGCAACATGGAAACAGATACTGAGAAATACTACACAAAGAAAAAAGTTATACTGAAAGAAGAAATTATATGAGACGCACCGAGAGATTTGATGTTTTGACACATACCGTATGCGTTTATTGAGAGCTGATGGGTCTGTGTGCTATGCATCTGCCCAGTCTCGCCAGTCTTCGCTTTCAGCCTTAACCCTTTCCCTCATACGACAATTCTGCAGCAGACGACTTTGAACATATTTTGTCAAAAATTAGAAAATCTCTAAATGAGAGTATAATTACAGAAAAAAATTGAAATCATTGGTGCAAAAAGGGAAATTGCTCGTTTTGAGTAATTTCTCCTTTTGTTACTATGTTTTCAAAAGTCGTCTGCTGCAGAGGCGTCATAAAGCGTCTATTTGTGGGAAAGGGGGGGGTTAAATGATGTCAAACCAGAGACTCAGGAACGCAAATCACAAGACGCAATTTATTTTATATATTTAAAATATGAGACAAAACATGGGAACACTGACCTTCAGGACTCTGCAATCAGCAAAGAGCTTATTAAACCTTTCCCTCTTACAACAAATCTGCAGCAGACAACTTTGAAAACATCTAGTTTTTTAGAACATTTTGTATTTGTGTCCAGTCTAATACTCTATAACTTCTGAATGTGCATTATTTGAATTTTAAAAAAAAAATGGAACAGAAGTGTCAACCATGACTTCGATGTGTTGCATGAAAGAGACTGGTTGATAAGATCAAGGACAATGTCAATGTTTTCTATAAACCTATTTATTTTTGTAGTTCAAGTCCATTTTATAATTTCTTCGTGCATCATTTGAAATTGAATTGCGTAAAGCCAAGTTGATCCTTCAATGCCATTGTTATTCCCCCAGATACGTAGTATATGGGGACTATATAGGAGTCATGCTTGTCGGTCGGTCAGTTGGTCACTCGGTCGGTCTGTAGACATTTCTTATGAACACTATTTCTCAGCAACCCTTAGTCACAATTCAATATAACTTCACAAGAACGATTGATACCAAGCCTAGTTGTGCATATTGTGGGCTTGTACACTGGAATTATTTTTAAATGAGTTATGGCCCCTTAAATTTCTCATACATATTACATATATGTCCATATTTTGTGAACACTATTTCTCATTCTCAGCAACCCTTGGTCACAATTCAATATAACTTCACAAGAATGATTGATACCAAGCCTAGTTGTGCATATTGTCGGCGTGTTGCACTGGAATTATTTTTAATGAGTTATGGCCCCTTGAATTTCTCATACATGTGTATATTGTCAGGCACCAGCTGGGGGTATTCATCACCTTCAGTGATATTTCTAGTTTCTGTCTGCTCTTTAACTTTAACCCTTTCCCTCATACAACAATTCTGCCGCAGCGACTTTGAACAAATTATGTCAAAAATAAAAAATCTATAATTGAATGGATAACCTAAAAGTGGAAAACATTGTGGCAAAAGGAGAAATTGCTTGTTTTGAGCAATTTCTTCTTTTGTCGCTATGTTTTTAAAAAGCCGTCTGCTGCAGAGGTGTCAGAAAGTGTCTATATGAGGGAAAGGGTTAATAGTAGTCATTGGAATTTGAAATAGTTTGTTATTTGTGTCGGTTCTTTTAACTTTTCTGTGCAGTGTTGGAATTTTATATCATTTGGCAGAATTGTTCATGACCTAACGATGTGTCGCATGAAAAAATGTTGATTTTAACCCTGCCATTGTTTCTTAAAATAGACATTTTATGAATAGACCAGTCTAGGTCTCCAGTGAACAGATTTTGAATGTGACTAATATCAGTTGGATGGTTGTTTTGCAATAAAAAAAAATCTTAAGATAAGTTTAAAATAAAATGACGAAAAAAAATCTAAAAATACTACAAATAATCACTCTTATCAAACAGCCTTGAATTCTTACACAACTGAAGGTCGTTTTATTTTTGACTTGGCAAACAATCTATTTGTAATTTGTATTCATAAATATTTATATTGGTTTCCAAACTTGACCTCGAGCATTTGGACGTTTCATCACTTTGCTAGAGGTCTATATGTATATCGGATTCATCATACTATATTTACTATTTTAGTTATTAGTTATTATGAACTAAAGCGTCCAGGCTGACAACTGTAAAACGTGTGTTGTATAATTTTTATATAGTACCTAAAGCGTTCTGGGAAAAGGAGGAATTGCTCATTTTAAAGTATTTTCACGTTTGTATGGGGGGCATGTCAGTACTTTTCATTGTTTCTGTATCGCCTGTCTTGGCATGGAGAAACACACGGATCACCTCTACCTCGTCTGTCTGTCAGTCTGTCATGCTTACTGACATATTGCCAGTTGACAAGTGTTTCTTCAAACAATCCTATTTATTACCCGGACTTTGCATGAGTGAATTAATTTGTATTTAACATTATTTTCTGTATTATTTTCCACCATATTTATTTTGACAATTGTGAATATTTTTACTTTGAAAATAAAGAAGATAGTATATATAAAACTTGTCTTGTGTTTGAATTGAATAATCAACTGGTTATCGTGTTGATTTATACTACGACTTTGTGAGTGATACAATTAGATTTCATACATATGGGGATTATTTATTGCATATTCCCTCAATATTATGAGCCAAAGCCCTGCTATCTTTTGGTAATATTGATAGCCATTCCTAGTTGTGACCGTCTTTGTGGTGTAGAGGTAGAGCGTCCACCTTGGGTGCGGGAGGTCGCGGTTCGATCCCCGGTAGGGTCATACCAAAGACATGAATGGCTGCCCTCCTTGGCGCTCGTGATTGCGGGCTTAGCATAACAAATGACCGGCGGGTGTTAGGACAAACGGACCAGTAGTACTGGTAACATACTCACGAAATGCCGAGATAAAACTAAAACATTGTTGAAAGCGGCGTCAAACGCCAGACAATCGATGGTATATGTGGTTAGATATTCCGACATAACAAGAGTTATGTTTGTAATACAATGAGGGTAGAGGTATAGAGGTATACATGTGAGATATTAGATCCATGAGGGTATAACTATATACAGGATATCACATGTATACGGCGCCAGCCCTGTAGTATATAAATGTATGTTTTTGTGAGAGCGAGAGAGAGATTTGCATAGATAGAGAGACATGCAGAGATAGGGAGGAGAGGTATAGGCTCTCTGGGGAGAGTCAGAGAGGATGGACAGGCCTGAGAGAGAGAGTCGTGAGACTAGTTTACCTATTTAAATAAATAAATGTATCACTATACGATCTCATTTATTTACCTGTGTTTTCCTCGTGGACAATTTGATGTAGCTGGCCAGAGTGCTAGATGTTCCCTTTCATGCATTTTTCAATGTGCGATTCTAACAAACTAGTTTGAGCTAAATTCACGCCACACTCAACATATTTAAACCATAGTGATCGCCATATGATGATTATGATTACAAGATCCTCGAAGTAGATGCAATGCAAACAACTTCGGGTATTTCTCATTTTTTTTTGCATTTTTAGCTCGACTTTTGAAAAAAACATGAGCTGTTGTCATGACCCTGGTGTCGGCGGCGGCATGGTCGTCCGGTTAAGGTTTTTTGTTTAGCTCGCCTATGCACGAAGTGCAAGGTGAGCTATTGTGATCACATTTTGTTCGGCGTCCGTCCGTCGTGCGTCGTCAACATTTGAGCTGTTAACACTCTACGGGCTACATTTTGCATCCAATCTTCATGAAAGTTTATCAGAACGTTCATCTCCATAAAATCTTGGACAAGTTCGAAACTGGGCCATATGAGGTCAAAAACTAGGTCACTAGGTCGAATTGAAGGAAAATCTTGTTAACACTCTGGAGGCCACATTTTCAACTTGAGCATGTTGAAACTTTATCAGAATGTTTGTCTTGATGATATGTAGGTCAAGTTCGAACATGGGTCACGTTGGGTCAAAAAGTAGGTCACTAGGTCAAATTGAAGGAAAATCTTGTAAACACTCCAGAGGCCGCAATTTTTGCTTCAGAATGTTTGTATTAAAAATATCTAGGTCAAGTTCAAATATGGGTCATATTGGGTGAGAAACTAGGTCACTAGGTCAAATTGAGGGAAAATCTTGTTAGCTCTGTAGAAGCCGCATGTTTTGCTTCAGCGGCTTAAAATTTGTTCAGAATGTTGAGCTGAATGATATCTAGGCGAAGTTCGAATATGGGTTATGCCGGGTCAAAAACTAGGTCACTAGGCCAAATTGAAGGAAAATCTTGTTAACACTGGATGCCACATTTTTTGCTTCAGCAGCTTGAAATTTGGTCAGAATGTTTGTCTAAATGATATCTAGGCCAAGTTCGGATATGGGTCATGCCGGGTTAAAACTAGATCACTAGGCCAAATTGAAGGGTAATCTTGTTGACACTGGATACTGCATTTTTAATTTCAGCATGATTAAACTTTATCAGAATGTTTTTCTTGATGATATGTAGGCCAAGTTCGAATATGGGACATGCTGGGACATGCTGGGTCAAAAACTAGGTCACTAGATCAAATTGAAGGAAAATCTTGTGAACACTTTGGATGCCGCAATTTTTGCTTCAGCAGCTTGATGTTTGGTCAAAATGTTTGTCTGAATTATATCTGGGTCAATAAAGGAAAATATTGTTTAAACTCCGGAGGCCGCATTTTTACTTTGAGCAAGTTGAAACTTTGTCAGAATGTTGTCTTGATGATATCTAGTCCATGTTGGAATATGGGTCATATCAGGTAAACAAATATAGATCACTAGGCCAAATGAAGGAAAATATTGTTAACACTGTGGAGGTTACATTCAGATTAATTGTCTTGATGTGTTTTGCATTGCAGTACATTGTATTATTTAGGTGAGCGATCCAGGGCCATCATGGCCCTCTTGTTTTATTTTGTGTTCTCCCTATCAGTCGAGCGTCTTTGCCATACGCGGTGCTCTTGTTTATATTCTAGCTGTCAATAATTTTATAACAATATTCTACATGTTACATGCAGCTAACATGCTTCTAAGTTGTATTTTTTGAAAATATACGAGGTTATAGCCCTTTCCCAAACAACACATTTGATGCAAAAACAAAATAATCGAATGGAATTGAGGCATTTAGTGACTATTGCTTATTGGACAATTTGCAACCACCGAACATGGTTTAACCCTTTCCCTCATATAAACGCTTTCTGACCCCTCTGCTGCAGACCATGTTTGAAAACATTGTGACAAAATGGAGATATTGCTCAAAATTAGTTATTTCGAGTCAAACTCTTAGTCGATTGCTGCGTCAGCGTTTACAATTTCTAGTTGGGAGCATAACTCCTCGAGTATCGAACCCTTCCAATTTAATCCTTTCCCACATATAGACGCTTTTTAACGCCTCTGCAGCAGACGACTTTTGAAAACATTGTGATAAAAGTAGAAATTGCTCAATTCTCCATTTGCCACAATGTTCTCTACTGTTTGCAGTAATCATACCTTCATTTATATAGATTTTTGTCAAAATGCTTCCAAAGTAGTCTGCTGCAGGTTTGCTGTATGTGGGAAATGGTTAAACATGTTTAAAGACCAATGAAACGCATCTCCGCTCTCATTAACAATTGCGTCAAAATGAAAAACAGAGCCTGATGTAAATATCTTCAACTGACGGCTCAGTGTTACAAGACGTAGTCGAGTCTTGTTATATTTTGTATTTCGCAATATTCCACGGTTTAGACTCAGACTGCAGAAACGTCTATATGAGGGACAGGGTTAAATAGAACCGCATCGAGATGTTTCATAGTTTGGCTTCAGGCGTGCTGTTAGGCAGTGAGGTCGTTGCAGTCCCCCTCCTGGTTCGAGTACCAGCATGGTCATGTCAATATGGTCACACTCTCTTCCCCCCAAATGGCGCAAATAGAAAGTACTATAGATAAGCCTAACGCCAACTGTGGGAGAAAATTAGAATAATTATATTTATATTTACCATGAAAAAACCCTTGCTATAACCGAAATGCAGCTTAACCCTTTCCCACATACAGACGCATTTGCAGCAAGCTAGCAATTTCTCCTTTTGCCACAATGTTTTCAACTCTAATTTGTGGAGATATTTCACATTTTTGCCAATATATTTTCAAAGTCGTCTGCTGCATAATTGTCGTTATGCGGGAAAGGGTTAAAGCGGTGTTAAACAGAAACCAGCGAAGGATCCAACGTCCATCTATTACGATACACTAGATAATGCAATAAAGGAACCAGCGTCATGACCATAATTAACAATAACCCTCTAGAGAAATACGTGTTACATATGAAATTATTGGGCTCCCAGACATTTGAAAATAAACATTCGAACATCTGCTCTCAAGTCAGATCCGCCTGTATGTACGCACAGTCCGATCAGCATCTGCACTTCAAGCTATCAAGTCACTGGGGGTATTGAATACTGTTATAGTGAAGAGTGGAGAGGCTATACGAATCTGTGGACTGCTCTTAACTCATAATTGAGCCATCCCGCGAAAAAAACAAAACATCATAGCCTCTGCGTAATGTATCGACCCAGATCAGCGTGCGCAGTCCGGGCCGACACATTCCGTCTCAGGGGGATAAAGGTATACAGTAATGATTCTTGAAACAGAAAATCCACAGGAGGCGAAAAGTATATATCCGGGTAAGCCTGCGCGGGATGCTTAGGCTGATCCCGGTCGATACTTTACGCAGAGTCAACAATGTTGGTTTTCTCGCGGGACAGCTGATATTGGCAAATATCTTTAATGTCCGCTTTCTTACGTCGACATCTATTAATACTTTCTGAGATGCCAATAAATAACGCTTGACAAGACGGGTTTAGTAACAGCCGTTTGGAAGACAGCAATTCATATATCGTTAACCCTTTCCAACATACTACACATTTTAAAACATCTGGTTAGAAATATGGTAAACCTCTATGAATAAGATTTTTACTATCGAATAAAGTTGAACATATTGTGACAAAAGGAGAAATTAGTCATCTTGAGCATTTTTTTCTTTTTGTCACAATGTTTTCTAAAGTCCTTTATTGCAAATGTGTCATAATGCCTCTGGTAGAGCATCGGCCTCTTGTACCAAAGGTCCCCGGTCCGAATCCCGTGATGAGCTGGTTCGGCCTTTGGGATTTTTCCACACAAACGGCGCGAGCACTGGTTAAATATCCAGAAACCAGACATCGAGCGTGATTAATATAAGCTTAAAGCTTGTTTCGGAAATCGATGTAAAATAAATAAGTTTCAACTAAAATGCCCCTGCCTTTGGGAAAGTGTTTTAAAATAACATATTTTGACGTGCAAGTTTTACAACTTACGGAAATGAATGTTCTTGCTTTCCGTGTCGAAGAATGATCTATACAACTCTTTTCTTCATAAAACGGATCACCTAGAGGCGTCAATAATAACCGAAAAAGACGATAAATTCACACGGTCAAAAACCAATAGATCTGCACCTATTCAACGCTGGACACAACCGAAATGAGAATTATTTCGATAGACCACTTCCATAAAGATGTAACTATGCATTGTTGGGAGGTACTGTCCAAGTCTTTGTTGAATGGAAGTAAGGGTCTTGTTAGTATTGGAATTCCGTTGGGGGACACTCGCTTTTTAGCCTGGAAATAAATCGATACAATACGGCATCGCATTACACAGGGAAAAATATGGTAGTGAAATCTCGGGAACTATAATAAACATTGTAGAGGGCGGCTGTGAGATATACGTCATTAGTGTAAATTAACTTCATTTTTCATTTGTGTAAATTAAATTTAATCTTATAAACTTATGATAGATTATCGTTTGGAGATACTGCGTTTTTCTGTGTGATTTTTTTTTCTTTTCTTCAAAGAAGATTTGTTTGATCCTGTTTCTAATAACTGATTAATGGCGTCACTATGACACATAGCGTTTATGAAGATACTGGCGTTTAATGGGTAAGTCGTTATTGATTATTCAACATTTCACATATACATGCACACCGAAATCAGCTGCAGAATTCAAGCATAGTTATTGAAAAGAGTTGAAAATATTGTGGCAAAAGGAGAAATTGCTCATCATGAGCAATTTCTCCTGTCACAATGTTTTCAAAAGACGTCTGCTGCAGCTAGCTAGACGCGTCAGAGAGCGTCTGTATGTGTTACATGGCTTTCAACTGTATACCACTTACATCACAGCGTTTAGTGTAAACTTATTTATATTACATCGATTGCGAAACAAGCTTACAGCTTATATTAATCACGTTCGATGACTTAATCAGTAATCGCGCCACTTGTGTGGAAATATCCCAAAAGGCCAAACCCTTTCATCACTGCCTTGTCTGTCTACTTGCCCGTAACACGGAGACTAAGTTAATAATGACACCGGATTCAGTCGTAAACACTAAGCACCCATAATGTACTTGCCACCTGAACAGTCTTGATATTAACCGATCAGGGATCGAAAGAAGGTACTCGTAATCAATTGGGGACGATGTGATTATGTACATTTAAAGGTAACAACACTTGTTTTTAGAAAACTATAGAAAAACAATGCAAAGGAAGCTTGCTGCTTATTATTTGTTCTTTCATTTGACAGCAACATATCGATTGTTAAAACCCATTTAATCTAACTATGAGTTTCCTTGAAATATCAACCCTTTCCACCCACCCACATCCGATTGAATATAATCCTGGGGTCGTCAGTTCGAACTCAACACTCTTATCGGCGGCATTTGTCTTACACCAATGGGTTAACAGTCAATGTACACACGCAGCCAGTTACTTGGAAAGACTGTTGTGTGGATAACTGGTGTGAGGAAATACGTGAGATGGTGAACTGACCGCGGTCATGTAATAACAAAATGTTGTAAACGACGTTAAACCCTAATCGATCAATTTGATTGTATACTTTATATATTTTGAGATCTGATTACTAGCCCTAACCATATACCAAAAGTCTGCAGTAAGCAACTTAAATCACATCTATGAAAAATGAAAAGTCTCTATAAACAAAAGCTTTAGATTTATTATTGAATAGAGCTGAACAGAGTTGTGACAACAATAGGAATTGGTCAGTACAATGTTTTCGAAAGTGCGTCGAAATGCGTCTGCATATTCTATAAGTTAATTAGTTAATTGATTGTTTGGATTCTACCCAGTTTGTAACAGTATTTCATTTGAATCGCGTCTAACGATTTGACTCTGAACGCATCTGCGTACAGTAAAGACTCGGCGGGCGAGCCTGGGCGGCCACACAGTCTCGTCAGAGTATTCCGCTTATAATGTTATGTAGACACAAATTCATCTTCTGCTATAAAAAACTAGATTAATTGTTTGGTGTTTTACACCGCTTTCAACAGTTTTTGAGTTATATCACGGCGTTTCCTGGGTAAGTTACCAGTTCTACTGGTCCAGTTATCCTGACACCTGCCAGCCAGCCCTGAGCGCCAAGGAGGGCGGCCAATACAACCATTTTTAAAGTGTTTGGTATGACCTTACCTGGGATCGAACCCATTGACCTACCGCACCCGAGGCGAACGCTCTACCACTACAATAAGGGGCGGTCGCAAAAACAACACTAGAAGTGTAACCCTACTAAGTATACGATAGAGTTGCTTTAGATTATAAGATCCCAGATCGTTAGATACGGTTCATTGTTATCACCGCGAAAGGATCCCCCTAACTGACTTAACCGGAACTAGGGTAGGGATTGGGATATTGCCCAACGATCCCCGCTCGCGTCGATCATGGTTGAATGCCCGCTTGGACGAGGCAGATTTGCTAGCATTGTACTGCTTTGTTTACCCAGGGATAACGAATAAGGGCTCTGTCGCCGTAATATAACGGAAATATTGTTGCAAATGACATATAACTGCAAATAAGCATTGCGCAAACGCACTCAACATTTACCGCCAATATCTTGAAAAATGTTTTATCAGACGAAATAGAGTTTTCCAACAAGACTAGATACACTGTTAATGAATGTTAATGCCCTCTTTAATGTTACGCAAAGGAGAACGAGATATCGGTGATCGGGTTCTGCCTCTGGGATTTATCCACACAAACGGTGCGAGAACTGCTGTTGTCTCCAAGAAGCAGACATCGAACGTGATTAATATAAGCTTAAAGCTTGTTTCGCAATCGATGTAAAATAAATAAGTTTAAACTAAAACCGGCCGGGTCATACAACAGTTTTTAAAAATGGTAATACTTGCTCCCTCCCTTGCGCTCAGTGTTGCGGGGTTAGCATTACAACTGACTGGCTGGTGTCAGGATAAATGGACCAGTAGTACTAATAACTTACCGAGTTAACACTTGCTATAAATGAACAATCGTTGTAAGCAGCGTAAAGCACCAAACAATCACTCAATCTGTGTTGCCATTTAATTTCTTGGATTACTATTCATGTCAACAACGCATTAACTGTACGAAATGAATAATTCTACTGTAAAGTTCTTGTTGATTATCAATTATAAATGACATAGGAAATACATGCAGAATGTAAATGACCAACGTCTGGCGTTTTGGTGTCATGTTGAATCGGCGAACAATGAAGACTCAGATGAGCTGGTGTATACGTTCAATCTCACCCGAGTCGTTACTGTCAGCCTGTATTTAATATAGACTAAAATGCCACATGTTGTCACACAAAATGGAATAGTGTTACCCAATAGTTATTAATTTTGCTCAATGTGTTCACTTGTTATATTATTTTACCTCTTTTTCTTAACGAAACTATTCTAAGTACATTCTTCTTTCACACAGTTATTAGCTCGCCGGGACATCGATTAATTTATAGATATAGTAATCACCCGGTGGGCTATGCTGTTTTGCCCGGATTTTTAATTCAAAAATGAAGGTTTTCGCATTTCCACAAGATATACACGTGTAGATAGAGTACTTGATACAATTTCAAGAACTTACAAAAGAAAAATGAAGCCCAACCGAAATTAGGTGCAATAAGGGTTCAATGTGTTAACTGGGCGCTTCACACACAAAATGACATTTCACGGAGGACCCAGATTAACATACGTATACCACACAATGACATTCACGGAGGACCCAGATTAACATACGTATACCACAAAATACTATCAGGACTTTCTCACCACTTTTAACCCTTTCCCTCATATAGACGCTTTATGACGCCTCTGCAGCAGATGGCTTTTTGAAAACATAGTAACAAAAGAAGAAATTGCACAAAACGTGCAATTTCTCCTTTTGTCACAATGTTTTCCACATTTAATCATAGGTTATCCATTCAATTATAGAGATTTTCCATCTTTTTTCAAAGTCGTCTGCTGCAGAATTGTCGTATGAGGGAAAGGGTTAATCGTAATGTCACCCGCTATTAACCTACAGAGAAGTGTTTGATGTTTGCTCAAAGATCGACTAAATACGTATACGATCCGATCGTAGTCGCTTTGAATTGAACAACTTACGAAGGTCGGGTTTCGTTTGACGTGGCTCAAATGGCACTTGATGTCGAGAAACCTTTTAAGCAGATGGTTATAAATTACGTGTCAAAGTTTGCCGGCTCTTTGAGATAAAAAACCTTTAATTGCATTGATTAATTTAGGTAAAACCTATTAATTTCATATCGATTGAATGCAACGCTGTCTATTTATTCCCATTCATGCTGAACCCTGTTCTCATAACACTACCTTTACCACCTGTGTAGGGGATATTTGAAACCTTGGTAAAATGGGAAATAGTTTTTTTCTTTTCCCACAAAGTTTTCCAATCCACAGCAGTTAATAACATCAATTTATCACATGGAAGGTTTAACATAATCAATAATTCATAACTACCTTGCCCCGAGTTGCAAGCTATTTCTGAATTCCCATATCCGACTTCAAAACAAGCAGAAATAAATCTTGAAAATAGAAGGAATCGATTGTTATTTCATTGTTAAAAATTGCCCTTCAAATGTTACAGCGGCAGCCTTCATTAGCGTAGAACCAAATCGAAGGTTGGGTCTACGGATGTAGCGAAAGATAATACTAATAATCTGACCCGTTCCACGAGAAAATCAACATTGTGGGTGGACTCGGCGTAAAGTATCGACTCGGGTCAAACTAAGCATGCCGAGCAGGTTAACCCGGACAGACACTTTTCGCCTCAAGTCGATTTTCTGTTTCATGAATCATTTCTCTATACCTCAATCTCCCCTGAGACGGAATGTGTCGGCCGGATCAGTCTGCGCGGACAGCGCAGGCTGATCTGGTCGATACATTACGCAGATGTGTACCGCCGCAGCTGCATTTTGGGGCATTTTTAGAAAAAAGGCAGGGATTAGCCTGCGCGGATTGCGCAGGTTGATCTGTGTCTATACATAACGCAGAGTCCAAAATGTTGGTTTTCTCGAGGAACGGCTCATTTTCGCCGGGCTTCTCTTCTTGGCCTTCAATATCTCGGTGATAGCACATTGACTAGTGCGCTGATGCCAGGACAAACTTGACCTGTAGTTCTGAGTGCAAGTCTACCAACATAACATAGCGCTAAGTAACACTTTTAAAAATACTTAAAAGCATATTTCACCATTTTTGTTTCCCTTATAAAAAATAAAAATGTCATTTTTTTCGATTTTAAATAAGTATTATTAGTCAGCAATGTAACTATTTATGTCAACGTATTCATTTACTTAAATACATTCCACTATTCATGTTTTACAAAATATTAAGGAAACACAAATGATTAGAACTACCAGGAACACTATATGTAATATAGTGTCCCTGGTATTACTAAGCACGAAGTAAGGTTGATGGAATTGGGCCCTGATCAGTTATAAAATGAAGCGACATTATATAACTCAAACAAAAACTATTGAAAGCGGTTGTAAACGCACACCCTCAAACAAACAGATATATTAATCGCACCAGCCACCCATCATACTCGTCAGGGTCACCAGAGATATGTGAATCGCGTCTATAGACAATTCGTCTTATCCTACGTTGGATATGTGAAGACCAGGCCACGGTTACACGAAACTACGTTAGTAGATACTCAGTTGTATTGTGGTCTAAGGTATGGACCGTTCCACGAGATAACCAACAGTGTGGCCTCTGCGTAATGTATCGACCCAGATCAGCCTGCGCAGTCTGCGCAGGCTAATCCGGGCCGAAACATTCCGTCTCTGGGAGAAAGAGGTATAGAGTAATGATTCCTGAAACAGAAAATCCATATGAGGTGAAAAGCTGTCAGTCCGGGATAGCCTGCGCGGCATGCTTAGGCTGATCCGGGTCGATACTTTACGCAGAGTTCTCACTGTTGGTTTTCTTGTGGGACGGCTGATATAAAAAAAAATCCTTGATATTTAAGTTCAATATGTAGTCAACACATTTTCTAACTGCACACACTGAATTTATTTCACAGCTAACTTAATCATTGTGTCGACCATGTTACACGCACAACAAAACATTTTATTATTTGAACATTTAACAACAACGGAAGGAAATTCAATAAACCGTGACCGTTATGCTGCGGTTGTTTGAAAATAAAAAAAAGTTACGAAAGAGCACATCATTATCCAGTGTGACCGCAGATTACCCTTTTGTTACTGTGCCACGTACGTTATTTCTGTAGATCTTTGCCGACGTTTGGATGTCACATGTCTACGAGTGCGTCTGCGTCCGTCTGCGTCCGTCGGCAACGTCACCAACGTGTAAACGTAGCCACGAGGTTTGTAATGGTTTTGACGTCGCTACCAAAGAACCTAGCGACCTGTAAAGTAGAACCAGAGAAACTAACCTCAGATTAGGCGGTGCAGTTTATTCGTGGACTAAAAGACAAGGATTTTATCCTTTCCCACATACAACGAATCTGCAGCTGACGACGTTAACAATGTCTGCTAAAAAATATGGAAAATAATTGTAGGTATTTTTACTGTTAAAAGTTGAAAACTTTGTGGCAAAAGGAGAAATTGCTCGTTGTTGTTTTTTATCCAAATTGTCTCAAATTAAAATCGGACGCCTATGCTTTTATTCCGACACCGGTACTTCCATCATTATGTTATCCACGCAATCCGTTGTGACTAGGATGGAAAACAATACTGCCATTTGCATAGTCGATGCATGTAAACATGTACTCTCGACGTTCTCACGGCAATAAATCATTCATTTCTCACGACGTTGCGTGAAATTAGCGAGACTTTCGGTTGATCTCGTTTTTTTTTCCACGGTCTCTTTAATTTCACGCTACACCGGTATGAACCGACCGGTGATCGATCTCGGGTCTCTAGCTCATAAGGCCGGTAATTTAACCATTATAACACTGAGTCGATTTGTCAAATACAGTCAAACATGTGCTAAACACCACCTTTGTATAGCAATTCACTGTATAGCAACCACACTTTTAATTTCCCATTACTTCCTTTCTGCATAAATGACCCTGAAATTAAAGACCACATGTGCACACAGACCAGCTTATTCTCTTCCCATGGGTAGTCTTTGAACACAGGTTGGACTAGGTTGCATTGGGAGATTGGAGAAAATACATTCAGCAGAATAAGGGTTTTAGTGATCGACATCTTATCCTATGAGCGAGAAATGCAAGCTACGTCTGTGAATAGATTAATAGTCTGCTAACATAACGTGCCTATCTCGACCAAGTTTTCTCCTCAATTCATCTTTTCTCGTATAGCTTTACAACAAAATGATGTTCAAAACCCATGTTGGAGAAAGCAGCAGTCGTATGATATGAGCAGTTGTTCCCCTTTCCCCACTTTAATTTAAGTCATTCATCAAAATAAAGGAGATATCACAGTTTATTCAAATTCTAAATAGAGTCATTGTTGATAGCTGTAAGGATAGTGTATAGGATCGTTTTTTGTTTGTTAATTGTTTAGTAAAAAGCCGAGTGGTAGAAGTGAAGGATGTAGAATTCCAATATTGACATTGTCTCCCTCTTTCATTCTGTTATATCAATATAAGGGCGGGTCACACGATGTTATAACCGCCCTTTCTTTGTGTGAACGGTAAACACGGATTTTTACGAGACCACGTTTCTTAGCAATACATCTATTGTGTCTTTTGAGTTCTTCCACTGACCCAGATATGTAATGGTCAGCGCTTCAGTTGTCCAGGGCGGTAGACGTTCATTCAATACCAAGTCGGTTCATACTTAGAACTTGACCCTTTCAGCGCCGAATTGTTTAAAGTAGACTCTTCCATGTTCAAACTCGGACAACTCTATTTTCATGTTATAGGATTTTTTGGAATAGTTTTATAACTCACAGCCAAATAATGCAGCTCGTTACAAGCTGACTCACCTGAATCTGTATTGTTTGCAAAAAGCTCAATATTGCCTTTGGCGCTGAAAGAGTTAAATTGTTTTTAGTATTAGCTTCATGTGTCAATGATTGTGAGCGGGACAACATAACAACCGATGCCCAGGTTTCAGGATTATCTCGTATTATTACTACTGGTAATTGAGTTAGTCTGTTTGTTTTATTGGGGTTTTACGCCGCTTTCAACATTATTTCAGTTATATCACGGCGACAGTTCTTTAATTCATGATCCCTGGGTAAACAAACTAGTACAATGCTAGAAAATGTGTCTTGTCCATGGGCACTCCACCATGACCGTCGTGCTGCGAGTGGGGATCGAACCAGGGACACCCGGTTTCAAATCCCCGACGTTACCACTCGACCACGGCGGATTCCTAATTGACTTAGTAAACGTCCTGATACAACTGAGGCACTGTTCAAAGTTGTGAAAAACATCATTAGTATCGCGTTCAGATCACGATACACTAAATACAATCCTTCTTTGTTTCCATGTACATCAACCAGCTTCATCCCTCAATAGTCTCACTTGCTGAGCATTTCTTGGGTAGAACACCCTATATCATTGAAAAGAGTTACCTCTAAGCTTTAAAATAGTCCAAAGAAAATGGGGTGTCATGCATTTCGCAAGAATGAATTCACTCCACACAAATTGTTACCGTCATTTTGGACGAAATTGGGCTGGAACGAAACGGGGTTTTCACATTCTCTACTTTCACTTTTAAACACGGTCAAAATTCAAAAAAATTATAAAATTAATCATTTCCACTATACCTACAATGAATTTAAACTCGTAAATTCAATGCATACACTCATTTCTACGCAAACAGTTTTTGTAGGGACCATTTGGCGTAATTTGGCCTTCAGGTTACCCTGAAATACTTTGGTCGTAGATGTCCGAGTCAGGTCGATTGTTAGCTTCTATAGGCCCATTTGAAAGTGTTCACATTTTCATGTGCCAGCATCTGACAGGTGCATATGATTCAAGCGACATGTTTAGATACAAGGTAGTCCGTTGCGATACCTTAGATCCGAAAAGACCACTTAGTCCTTTAACAGTTAACGTACTCACCGATACACGCGAGACACTTTTTATTGGAAAGGAAAGTTCTTGAACTATAGTTGTATCGTCGACACTAAAACGCAACAACGAAATATCTAGATCTCGGACCTCTGGATTGACAGTCTAGCGTGTTAACCACTAGACCAGCGGGCCACTAGAACTCATGTCATTTGCGAACATTATCAACCTAAAAAAAAGGATCTACACCTTTCTCAAATTAATTATAGAACTATTTAAAAGGTTCTCGTGATTGTGTCGATTTAGGTAAGACTAAGCAGATGAATAGTTTGATCCAAACATACGTCATTCATGAATACGAAACTCTGCATTGTCGCACGAACATGACTATATATGTGTCGCCAGAGGAAAAAATACAGAAGACTTTGAAAGCATGTAGACAAACATAAGAAAACAGCTCTATTAATGGAAGTATAACTGTTGAATGAAGTTGAAAACATTGTGACAAAAGGAAAAATTGCTCCTTTGTTTTAAATAGGAATTTCTCTTTTTTGTCACAAGGCTTGCAAACGTCGTCTGCAGCAAAGGCGTCAGAAAGTGTCTATATGTGGGAAAGGATTAAGGGTATATATCGTAATAAGGATGCAGCCACTTCACCTGTCTTTTAATTCTATACTTGAATAAAAGTGTCATCAATATGCTTAACCCTTTCCCTCATATAGACGCTCTACAGAAGACGGCTTTTTGAAAACATAGTGACAAAAGAAGAAATTGCTCAAAACGTGCAATTTCTCCTTTTGCCACCGTTGAATTTTTAAACTTTTAGTCATAGGTTATCCATTCAATTATAGAGATTGTCTATTTTTGGACAACATATTATTACTATATACTATTATTAACTAAAATGTATCTAAATTACTAACTGTTATATGATTGCTGAACGCAAACAAATGTCATTAAGATAATCCCTAGATGTGCAAAGGACCTTATTTAGCCTAGCACAGACGTCCAAATAATTCTGACAATAACTTTATTACGGAATCGTCAGGCCCCGGTAACTCAGTCGGTGACGTGGGCTTTCAATCCAAGTGATGTGAGTTCGAACCACAGCTCGAGATTTCACTCCGACGGCAATGCGACAAGCGTCAGTCGTCTTTCATCAATGGGCTTATTGTATATGTGGAAAAGCAGCCATTTGCTTGGAAAGGCTGCTATGTGGAGTACTGGTATGAGAAAGCCATGAAACACAGGAGTAGGTGAGCTGGCTGCCGTTATATGACTAGAAAACTGTTAAAAGCGGCGTTAAATCCCAACAAATAAACGGAAATTACCTCAATAAATTACTAAAGCCCCTAACCGTATATATTATACTGTGCACTTAGTCCAATACATGTTTGTGGTCATGTTGACAGATATGACGGGGGCCAAGTAACACGAACAACGAAACTCGGGGCCTTTGTCTGCAGTAGACGAATTAAAAAAACTGCGTAGTATAAATTCAGAAAATCTCAATTAATGAAAGTATAATTATTGCATAGAGTTGAAAATTGTGTGGCAAAAGGAGAAATTGTACATCGTGAGCAATTTCTCCTTTTGTCACAGTGTTTTCAATAGTCGTCTGCATTACTTAAAGGTGACGGAAAGCATCTGTATTTGGGAAAGGGTTAACAATTATTGGCAAATTGCATTTATGTATGGTTGTTTATAGATCATTCACCCTTTCCCACATATAGACGCTTTCTGACGCATCTACAGCAGACGACTTTTGAAAACATTGTGACAAAATGAGAAATTTATCAAAATGAGCAAGAACAATTTCTCCTTTTGCCACAAAGTTTTCAACTATTTTCAATAATCATTTATAGAGATTTTCTATATTTTTTGCGGAAAAGTTTTCAAAGTCGTCTGCTGAAGATTTGCTATAAGTGGGAAAGGGTTAACTGGTACAAAGAGGTTTCCTGTGTCTATGAGCGACCAGGTATGGAGAAGACCCTGATCAGATTTCTCGAAGACGTAGGATAATCTTGAATATCGCCCGGCGCAGTGTCCCAACATTCGATTTTCTTGAGGAGTGGGCACACGTTTGATATATGATGCCCCTGCCGGGTAATCGGACCTCACTCAACTATATCCGAGAAACTAGAGTGTATCAATTAATCCGAAGAATCCCAAATGGAACCTTGGTTACGGAGACATATGAGCCGGCCCGCGAGAAAACCAACCGTTATGGCGTCTGCGTAATGTATCGACCCAGATCAGCCTGCGCAGTCCGCGCAGACTGATCCGGGCCGACACATTCCGTCTCAGAGGAATAGAAGTATAGAGTAATGATTTCTGAAACAGAAAATCCAGAAGAGGCGAAAAGTGTCTTTCCGGGTCAGCCTCCGCGGCATGGTTTAGGCTGATCCGGTTCGATACTTTACGCAGAGTCAACACATTTGGATTTTCTCGCGGGACGGCTCAAATCAACAAACTTCATTCATGCAGATCGTTGACTAAACGCTTGGTTTTATTTGTTTAACTCCTGGAAAAAATAGTCATTGGTCATATGGTGGCGAACTTATCATGATATTTTCAGGGCGTATGAAGTCTTTCAATGCCGAATTTCACAAAGTCGACTCTTCTATGTTGAGAATTGGACAACACCTTTTTTCGTTAAACTGGGAATTTGTTAGAGAAATAGCTACGAGCTGTCTTACCTGAATCTGCAATGTTTGCAGAAGCCTTTAATTGCCTTTTGCAGTCAAATGCTTAAGGCAAAGCTAAATCGAAATAGTATGGAATAAAAAAAGTAAATATGATGTCCATAATAGTGTATACTATGTTTAATTAATCCTGGTCTTAACCCTTTCCCTCATATAGACGCTTTCTGACGCCTCTGCAGCAGACGGATTTTTGAAAACATAGCGACAAAAGAAGAAATTGCACAACACGTGCAATTTCTCCTTTTGCCACAATGTTTTCCACTTTTTGTCATAGGTTGTCCATTAAATTATGGAGATTTTCTATTTTTTGATAAAATACGTTCAAAGTCGTCTGCTGCAGAATTGCCGTATGAGGGAAAGGGTTAAAGGAACCGAATTCCATAACGAGCAATTTCTCCTTTTCCCAAACATGTTTGCAACGGTGTAATATATATATTGCCCTCTCTCATGTGTTACTGTTTTCCCAACACACTTTCAAAACAAACGATTATTAAAAATGATCAATGGTAAAGAGTTCACGGAAGGTTCTATAAAGACCGTTTTCGATTGACTTGCTGTAATGAGACCAAAATGCACTCGCCTAAGACACTGATACTACTTTATGGCCCCAGTGTGACCATATGTAATGCATGTTTTATTGTTTTGCATGTCGAATTTAATAACTCCCTTAACCCTTTACCTCATATAGACGCTTTCTGACGCCTCTGCAACAGACAGCTTTTTGAAAACATAGCGACAAAAGAAGAAATTGCACAAAACGTGCAATTTCTCCTTTTGCCACAATGTTTTCCACTTTTTGTCATAGGTTGTCCATTAAATTATGGAGATTTTCTATTTTTTGATAAAATACGTTCAAAGTCGTCTGCTGCATAATTGCCGTATGAGGGAAAGGGTTAAAGGAACCGAATTCCATAACGAGCAATTTCTCCTTTTGACACAATGTTTTCTACTTTTAGTCATAGGTTTTCCATTCAATTATAGAGATTTTCAATTTTTTGACGAAGTATGTTCAAAGTCGTCTGCTGCAGAATTGTCGTATGAGGTTAACAGATCAGGGGAAATTGGTCGTATTATGGCGAACTTATCATTCCAACAGTTTCTTTCAGGACATATTCGGGTATAAGTAAATCGATGTCCATAACGATGTTCGCTATGTTGATTTATTTCAGGTCTTTAAGGAACCGAATTCCGCCTTTTGTTAACTGTCACCATGGAAAACCTCCAGGATTTGTTACTGGAACATATGGTACCGGATCAGACGGGCATGCTGGGGAAGATTCAGTATAACTTTACAGAGTATGTATGCATTTTTACAACGGCCATAACAAACGTTATTTTCTGACATATTTAGGCTCGTTTTAATTTCGATATGAACAATTAACCCCCCCCCCCCCCCCCCCCCCCCCCCCCCCCCCCCCCCCTTTCCCACATACAACACATGTACAGCAGACAACTTTGTAAACGTCTAGACAAAACTATGGAAATGTCTATAAGCACAACTACTGAATACATTTGAGTAGATTGTGGCAAAAGGAGAAATTGCCAATAATAAGCAATTTCTATTTTGCAAGTGTTTGCAAAAGTCGTATGCTAAAGAGGCGTCAAAAGAGTCCTTTTTATAAAGGAATGGTGGAATTCTGGTTACGTTTCAATTACTTACCTGTACTAATTTAATCGCTAAGTATCCAAGTGTCTTTCAAACGCCAATGCACGTATAGTCAACACAATGTTAACTTCTTTTTGTATGGCTGTGCGCTACTCGCAAATTTAACACAGATCGATTGAAAGGGGCTTCTTATAAACATTGTACACTTGGAGTGTTTGTCTTAATGTAAATCAGATGTGTGTCTACACTTGTTATACCTACGCTTAGGTTTGTTTTCCTTCAACACCAATCTCCCATTTAGATCTCTAGATAAGGAGCTTTGTGCATGTTCTAAAATCCCTTTCCGAGCATAAAACCCTATGTATTAGGTATTCAAAAGACTCAGTGAGACAATTCGTTTGAGTAACCACACCATAGTGTTTGGTTGGATAATAAGAGAAATATTGCGGGGGAAAATAGCGGTAAAACCCCTCCTTATCCGGATCTCTGTCCTATTGTAGCCCTCCATAATTGATGTATACGTGGTGTCTCAACCCCTGTGCTATATCTTAAACCCTTTGCCTAATACAGACGAACCGGACGCCTTATGCAACAGGCGTCTTTTAACCCTTTCAGCGCCGAATTGTTTAAAGTCGACTCTTCCATGTTCAAACTCGGCCGACTCTATTTTCATGTTATAGGATTTTTGGAATAGTTTTATAACTCACAGCCAAACAGCCAAACAGCCGGATGTCCCCGTACGATCCCAGATTACCCGGGTTAGTTCCCGGTTTGTTTCCCGGACCAGCCCGGCATAACCCAGTGTCACCCTGGTCGCGTCACCGTGGCCGCAGGTTTAACTCGGTATAACCCCGGTCATGCGCCGGTGGAGTCACAGTATCACCCGTTTGTAACCGGATAATGTATAAAACGAGGCAACCGCAGATTACCACGGACTATCAGGGTAGAGCCACGGTAGAGACCAGACCATGCACCTGCGTATACCGGCATTGTGCCGAACATGCCCGGCATGCGCCGGTTCTGGATATTTCTTCCGGTGTCTCCCGGTGTCACCCAGATGTATTAAACATTTTAAACATCCGATTTGGTCTGCCGGATCGAGCCGAAACAACGGGGCTCATAACGGATCATCCCGAAATTCTACGGTGCCGCCGAGGTTGTCTTCCCGGTTTGACAAGGTTTCTCCCGAACCATCACCCGGAAAGTACCGGGGCGCCATCCCGGGATAGTGAGCATGGGGCTTTAAGATGGTTTTATGAAGGCCGTTTTCGATGTACTTGCTGTAAGGAGACGGAAATGCAATCGACTAAGACAGTGATACCACTTTATGGCCCCAGTGCGACCATATTTAATGTTATTTTATTGTGTTGCAAGTCGAATCCAATAACTCCTGTAACAGATTAAGACGCCCGTCAATGTAATTACGCAATTTTATGCAAGATTACGAGAAATTCGTCGCTAGAGAACTGGCCTTTATTAGCGCAATATTGTAATTCTCTATATTCCTTTGCAAGTATAGCGACGTGCCGCTAACAGTGCGTTCAAACACCCCTTGCGTTAACTTACACCAGCGAATCAATCAAATAAATATTAAAGTTACATTGAACATACATTTGTATTTTAATTTGTGGTTTTATTAGCGTTAGCTAGCATGAAGTGTAACTTAGCCCTTGCCCGCATACAACAGTGCTGCAGCGGACGAAACTGAAACTATTTAGTCAAACATATGGAACTTATGAAAGAACAATTAATGAAAATAATGAGAAAAGGTTGAAAACATGTTTGGCAAAACTCAAACCATTAGACAATATGTCCTATATGATTGTTTAAGACGATACTTATGTTCTATTTGTCTCCAGAATGAAGATTGTTCAAGTACATTGGCCGAAAGTTTCCTCGGTGGACGGTTTGTTTGTGGCTACCAATGGTGCTCTACGATTACAAGGGAAATATCAGCTACACAGAGCTGGCGTGTAAGTGTTTCATCTGTAGTTACGTTCATATACATGTCATAGTAGTAAGCCCCGCCACTTATTATACCCCCTTCGAAGAAGAGGGGGTATATAGGAGTCACTGTGTCGGGCTGTCTGTCTGTCTGTCGGTCGAAAACCCATATTTTATGTCATAGTAGTAAGCCCCGCCACTAATTATACCCCCTTCGAAGATCGAAGAAGAGGGGGTATATATTAGTCACTGTGTCGGGCTGTCTGTCTGTCTGTCGGTCGGAAGCCATATTTTATGTCATAGTAGTAAGCCCCGCCACTAATTATACCCCCTTCGAAGATCGAAGAAGAGGGGGTATATATTAGTCACTGTGTCGGGCTGTCTGTCTGTCTGTCTGTCGGTTGGAAGCCATATTTTGTCCGGCCTATTTCTTACAAACCACTGGGTGGAATTCAATACTATTTTACATGAAGCTTCTATACCAAAAGGGTTACAATTGCATATCATTTTACAGAGTTATGGCCCTTTTACATATTAAGTTATGGCAGAGACATATATATATATGTATATATATGTCTCTGGTTATGGTGTAGGTCAAGGTGCTGTTTAGGGGGGATTTATCATCTTCAGTGATAGTTCTAGTTTGTAATAGATAACAAGTGTTTGTTTTAGTTTAAACTCATCTATTTTACATTGATTGCGAAACAATCTTTCAGTTTATATTAATCAAGCTCGACGTCTGCTTCCCGGAGACTCGCACCGTTTATGCTGAAAATCCCAGAGGCCGAACCCGCGCATGACGGTATTCGAACCCGGGACATTTGGTACGAGTGGCGGACGTTCTACCACTGCACCACTGTCTCCCAAATGATTATTTATCATTTTGTTTAGAGGGGTTAACCCTTTTCCCTCATACGACAATTCTGCAGCAGACGACTTTGAACATATTTTGTCAACAACATATTTTGTCAGAAAATCTCTATAATTGAATGGATAACCTATGACTAAAAGTGGAAAACATTGTGGCAAAAGGAGAAATTGCTCGTTTTGAGCAATTTCTTCTTTTGTCACTATGTTTTCAAAAAGCCGTCTGCTGCAGAGGCGTCAGAAATCGTTTATATGAGGGAAAGGGTTAAGTCATGTGTTATATTTGGTAACATTACTATGCATGGAAGTTCAGATATGTTTGGTGTGGTTTCTAATTAATGTTACCCATTTTGAAACCATTGAATTTAAAAATTGAACTTGATATGATCTGAATCATGCCAAAATGGACAATGTTGCATTTCCATTTTCATGATTGGCTTCATAGGAACACCACACATATTCTACTTGGCACTTCTTTTTTTAAATAAAAGTCAATGTGAGACTGTGTTTGTGCAGAGGTTCATGCGAGTCTTCAACATTTCCTCATATGAGCCGTCCCGCGAGAAAACCAACAATGTGGACTCTGCGTAAAGTATCGACCCGGATCAGCCTAAGCACGCCGCGCAGGCTTACTCGGATAGACACTTTGCGCTCCTTGTGGATTTTCTGCTTCAGGAATCGTTACTCCATACCTCTATCCCCCCGAGACGGAATGTGTCGGCCCGGATCAGTCTGCGCGGACTATGCAGGCTGATCTGGATCGATACTTTACGCGGAGTCCATACTTTTAGTTTTCTCGCGGGACGGCTCAATTATAGTAAGGCCTCATTTTCTCCCGGACTTCGGGACTCATATATATGAAGATGTATTGTAATCTATTATCTTTCTGATGTAAGAAAAAATGAGTAATTCACGACCAACGAGTGGACATAAGTCTGAAGATTAACTCTTTTCCACATGCAGACACATTTAGACTAATCTGCAGCAGACGACTGTTACCATTTGCCAGAATGCTTTCAACTTAATACAATACAAAGTTTTCATATCGAGAGATTTTCCATATGTTGCCAAGATGTTCTCAAGGACGTCTGCTGAAGATTTGCTTTGAGGACAAATGAGCCGAATTACGAGAAAACCAACACTGTGGACTCTGCGCAAAGCATCGACCCGGATAAGCCTAAGCATGGCGCGCAGGCTAACCCGGACAGAAACTTTTCGTCTCCTGTGAATTTTCTGTTTCAGGAATCATTATTCTATACATCTGCACAGGCTGTTCTAGGTCGATACATTACGCAGAGTCCATCGTGTTGGTTTTCTTGTGGAACGGCTCAAATGAGTTATTTAACAGTTAAAACAAAAAAAAAAACAGATTTCCAGAAAAAGAAACATGACTGCGGTCGGCCACCGCTCTCTAATACGTTTGATATTTAGAAACTGGAAATAAGAAAGGCAATTTGAGACAGGGAAATCGTAAATTGCAAATAATAACATACGTCACAGGGGCGTAGCTCCATTTAGGCACAGTAGGCACGTGCCTACACATTTTTTCTAAAAATGCCCCAAAATGCAGCTGCGGCGATACACATCTGCGTAATGTATCGACCAAATCAGCCTGCGCTGTCCGCGCAGACTGATCCGGTCGACACATTCCGTCTAAGGGGGGATAGATAGAGTAGTGAGTCCTGAAACAGAAAATCCACAGGAGGCGAAAAGTGTTTATCCGGTTACGCCTGTGTGGCATGCTTAGGCTGATCCGGACGATACTTTACGCAGAGTCTATCATGTTGATTTTCTCAGGAGACGGCCTACATATTGATTATTGCCAAGCTACGCCCCTGGCAGAGTTCATCCTGTTGTTTTTCTCGTGGAACGTCTCAAATGAGGTTTTTTTACAGTTAAAAAAACCCTAACCAGATTGCTAGAAAAAGAAACATGACTGCGTTTGTGGCCAGCGGTCTCTAATACGTTTGATATTTAGAAAATGGAAATAAGAAAGGCAATTTGAGACAGGGAAATCGTAAATTGCAAATAATAACATACATCACACAGAAAATTGATGACTTGTACAGAAATCCAATTAATCACGTTGTAAAGGAGTAGAAAACTGGTGTTTAACCCTTTTCCTCATACTACAATTCTGCAGCAGACTTATTTTGTCAAAAAGTGGAAAATCTCTATAATTGAATGGATAACCTATGACTAAAAGTGGAAAACATTGTGGCAAAAGGAGAAATTGCACGTTTTGTGCAATTTATTCTTTTGTCACTATGTTTTCAAAACGCCGTCTGCTGCAGAGGCATCAGAAAGCGTCTATATGAGGGAAAGAGTTAAATTAAGCACCGTCAGAATGTTGAGGAATAAAACCTAGGCTCTAATAATTGATTCGTCTTTTCAATCAACAAAAAAAAGGTTTTTATGGTGCTTTATGCCGATTTCAACAATGTTTAGTAATATCACGGCGTTTACTTGGTCAGTTACCGATACAGCCGGTCCATCCTGATACCAGTAGGTCGGTCGTAATGCTATCCCCTTTTTCCGGCGATAGTGAGGGAAGGTCAATTACCTCAATGTCTTTGATATGATGGCAACCAAAATGGAACGTCTTTATATTTTCATATATCATTTTATCGTTAACATTTTAGCCGTCCCACGAGAAAACCAACACTATGTAATGTATCGATCTATATCAGCCTGCGCAGTCCGCGCAGGCTAATCCGGGCCGACACATTCCGTCTAAGAGGGATAGGTATAGAGAAATGATTCATGAAACAGAAAATCCAGAGGAATCGAAGCGTGTCTGATAGGGTTAGCCTGCGCGGCGTGCTTATATTGATCCGGGTCGATATGATACTTTACCTCTGTTTGTTTTCTTGCGGGACGGCTCAAACTATGTCCTAGTATGTTAATTTTGAATTCAGAATTAGAATCCCTTGATCAGCTTGGCCAACATTCTTTCCGACGTTTGACAAATGTCACCGCGACATGCGTCATTCGTCTTTAGCCAATGGGCTATGTGGAAAAGAAGCCAGTTGCTTGGAAAGTATGTTGCGTTGAGTACTGGTTTGAGAAAGTCACGAAACGTATGAGTAGGTGAACTGGCCGCCGTGATATGAAATATATGAAATTGTTGAAAACGGCGTTAAATCCTAATCAATCAATCAATAAAACCCCAACCAGTAATACTCGTTGATGTAGGAATATCCCGATAATGGACCCGGCTTTCAATGGGTGTCGAATCTTTGCTCTTCTTCAGAGTTTCGTCTCCATATGTTGAAGGGACGTTAAACTCTACTAGCTCTTTTATGTTAACCCTTTCCCTCATACGACAATTCTGCAGCAGACGACTTTGAACGTATTTTGTCAAAACATAGTAAATCTCCATAATTGAATGAATAACCTATGACAAAAAGTGGAAAACATTGTGGCAAAAGGAGAAATTGCAGGTTTTGTGCAATTTCTTCTTTTGTCACTATGTTTTCAAAAAGCCGTCTGCTGCAGAGGCGTCCGAAAGCGTTTATATGAGGGAAAGGGTTAATTAAGTGGTAGAGCGTCGGCCTTGAGATCCAAATGCGCTCAGGGTTGCAGGATTAGCATTACGGACTGACTGGCTGGTGTCAGGATAAGTGGACCAGTATTACTGGTAACTTACTTAGGAAACGCCGGAATATAACTGAACACTTGTTGAAAGCGGCGTAAAACACCTAACAATGAATCGAATATTGAGACTGCGGGATGACACAGTTGGGACCTTCCAACACGATCGGTGTCAGTCACTTGTTTTAAGTTATGCAGGAAGAAGACATCGAGAGAAAATAATGCAATAACAACATATTATATCTGAGCTGGGCATAGCAAAATCCAGTGAAACATGTACAGGAATTTCGTCGTCCTTTAGGTTTGCAAGAATACGATATCGTAAGATCTCGCAAGAATACGATTTATCCCCGAATGATATTACAGTTGACGAGCGAAAACTCGAAGTCGAAAGGCACTCATAAATTACTTCGAGTTATCGACGAGTTAGAGGGATGCTTAATTAATTTATATATTTTAAACTTCGCAATTTATTAGAAAAACAGCAGAGCACCGTTTCTGAACATACTCGTCTGAGCAATCAGACCTGCTGTTACACAGTTATCAAACTACAGATCAGTTCCAGAAATTGGTTCAAGTTTAACAATGTATTCGAATTATCTACTGTATACAGTGCAAAAAATGCCTGACTGGACACACTGTAGTGTTGTTGTATCACTACATTGTTGTTTTATTGTGTTGCCATTCATGTTATTTTCTTTCATTCACAGATTGGGGTATACTAAATGTGGTAGTTTTGTATTCGATCTAGGTGCCATATATTTGTCAATAAAGGATTCAACGTCTTCAGGTTCAGGTAAATGGGCTTATCTAGTTTAACCCGTGACCCGCGTCATGCGATAACCGTCCTTATTGCATCAGCGAACTGTGAGGACCGACACGAGCCTGTGTAAACACACGTTATATTTCCCCTGTCCGCATACGTATATGGTAGTTTAGCCACATTTGGACCAGGCTTCATAATTACCGACCTTTTGGGTTTTGGAGGCAGAACAGGATCTTCCCTGTTCGCCATCTAGTCCGTCAAGCATCAATGAAGCCTCCCGAAAACCTCCCGATCAGTATGTAATTAGATCATTGATGCTTTTAATGTCAATACTTCCGAAGGTTGGTTTTCGCATGACGCTACACATTTGTTTACCTTCTATAGCCATTTACTTAATGAAATATGTTCGCCATTAAGGCTTAATAAAATGTTCGATAAACATGGTATCTTGTATCTGATGGCAGCGTCGCTGAACTTAATATTTGCTTACTATACATATACTAAGGTTCGGTTTCCTAGACTACAGCGCATATATCTTTATAGGTCCAACGTCACAGCCAAACTCAGGTCGGCGTAACCCTAACGACCGTAACCAGGACGTCATGTGCAATGTAGGTCACATCAAGGTCAAATTTCAAGGAGGGGCAGCAATGATATGTCAATTGTTGACCACTATGTATATAAAAATGTATAGACGACATTTAGAAGCTCAGGTTGGTGGATTTCTTTTTAAACGTTTACTTGATATGGTATATAAAGTGTTGTCTTCTTTGTAAACAACTGATGAGGTTATTTTATATAGATATTGCATTGCCCATGATGAGTATATGAGAATTTAACATTACAAAGTTACGTGAGGTATAATAATAGCAGATGTATGATTGTGATACAGAGATAACATATCACCTTGCAAAGGGAGAAATTGCTGGCTTGAATACAGGCGTCCGAGTTTTAATTTGAAAACATTTAGACAAAATCCCACATAATGACCGAGCTAAGGTTCTACAAATTGTCTATTTATATGGTTCATATACTATGTTAAACTATAATGAAGGTTATGTCTTCGTTTGGATCATTATTATGATAGTATATGACCAATATAGAGAGACTATTTATAGTAACATGGTTCTGTGACGGGCTTTCGTAATTTTCTCAAACGAAAACAATACCTTCATTATTGTGATAGGTTATGAAACTTATAGAGATACTATTTATAGTAACATGATTCTGTGTCGGTTTTTCCAAATGTTCTCAAACGAAAACAATACCTTCAATATTATGATAGTATATGAACTTTGTAGTGATACTATTTATAGTAACACGGTTCCGTGTCGGTTTTTTTTAAACGAAAACAATACCGTCTTTATTATTATTGTACATGAACCATATAGAAAGATTATAAGTAGTAACTTAATATTGTATTATGTGGATTCTTTCTATATTCTCAAATAAAAATTCAGACGCCTGTGGTTTAAGACAGTTTTCCTATATTCAAAGTAGTTTCATCTTCTGCACACGGCCGCTATATTCGTCTGTTACACGATAAGTGTTATTGTTTTCAATAACATTTCAATTACACCATATAGACAACATAACTGTGACAACGGAAACATTGTAACATAGACATAAAAAGGCGGGAGAGGGTACTGTTACCATTTATAAAGGTACGTATGACCTGATCGAATCTCGAATACCCGAATTACCATTTATAAAGGTCCGTATGACCTGATTTAAGCACTTTCTCGTGTTGATATTTTCTCCCTTTTCATTTCCAACAATGATTTCAAAAGTCGTCTGCCATAAAGGTCGCACATGCGTCGAATGTTGGTTGTATCAATAGAAGGGTAGATAATCTCGTGATTCTATGTATTTTTCAGATTGCCTCAGTGATTTTAGAGACTATAAAAGACGATAGACAACTCTTGTTGTCCGCGCTCACAGGTATGCACATGAGTTAGCCATAATGATTTGTTAAACAATTTCTTGATTCTAATGTTGGTTTTACGTCGGTTATAAACGACATTGGTTAATTAAGTACATTACGTTGACATACTAGGGTAACATCACATGAAACCGGACATGCGAAGGTTCTTATCAGTCCGCACCTTCACATAATCTGTTCAGTATCTTCCGATAATATCACAAATCAACGAACATGCATACATTATGATCTCGTGATTTAGGTGGCGCCTGTAGCTTTATTATGCTTTTTCAAGGAAGACTTGTCTAATTGTTTAAAGGCATTCTATGCTTTTCAGACGTTTAACCATTTCCCACCTTTAAACACATTTTAACGCCTCTGCGACTGAAAACATTGTGACAAAAGGAGAAATTGCTCAAAACAAGCCACAATGTTTTCAACTCTTTTCAATAATCAACATTTCATATAAAGAGATATATTACATTTTTGCTTAGATGTTTTTAAAGTCGTCTGCTGCAGATTTGTTGTATGTGGGAAAGGATTAAAACGCCAGATATACTGTCGCGCTCCGATATAATGTCGCGTTCCGATATACTGTCGTAATCCGATATAATGTCGTAATCCGATATAATGTCGTAATCCGATATAATGTCGCGTTCCGATATACTGTCGTAATCCGATATACTGTCGCGCTCAGATATACTCGCCAAATAGTTAATTCAGCACCGAGATGGCAAACAAATGCATCTTGCCTTCCTGAGCTTCGGTTTTTTATCTTTATATTTACCTTTTATTATTTTAAGATAAAAACATATTACATTGTTTGTTTACAGTAATGGCGGCCATGGGAGGAGGCGGGTCAGATCCACCTGTCAATCAATCCACAACAACCAATCATCGTCATTCCTCAACCTCATCAGGTAATTACAGTTAATTGTGACGACATAGCAATATGCGTCTTTACTTGGTTTTGAAATCTCTGCCACACTTTACATGTTCTATTATACTGAGTTTACCGATTACCCGATTTGAGAGTTTAACCTTTCCCCTGATACAAGACATCTGCAACAGACGACATTGAAAGCACCTTAGCAAAACATTTGAAAAATGACATAAAGGAAAGTTTTGTTATCAATTAGATTTGAA
The DNA here is from genome assembly GCA_031761405.1 of Serripes groenlandicus. Taxonomy (NCBI): domain Eukaryota; kingdom Metazoa; phylum Mollusca; class Bivalvia; order Cardiida; family Cardiidae; genus Serripes; species Serripes groenlandicus. Next base: position 69,179,050 of record JASEVX010000004.1, on the reverse strand, counting down.
CACATTGTGGCAAATGAAGAAATTACTCATTATGAACAACATTGAAAACACAATGAAAAAAATCATACGTTATATATTTCTACTCATTTAGCAGTACACTCTTTTTCACAATGTTTCTAAAAGTCGTTGAAAGACGGGTTTCTTGTCTCTTGGTTCCCGTTTTCTGCGCAAATCACCAATGGTTAGTTTTAGCTCATATGCGGCAATCTCCAAGAAAGCCAACATTACGTTTGTTGTGACAGGTGTATGTACATTGTAATGTAGATAAAGATCTGAATGGGAATTTATCCAAGTGCATATTGTATGACAGAAGCCTCGTGAAACCTTCGGTGAATAATAGTTGAACCGTGAAAATACTAATCAGACTGTAGGAATAACCAGGCGGATCTTGATATAAACTGGTGGTTGTTGAATTTAATGCGTTTTCATTGAAACCAGACCCAAAAACTTCGCAATATACACATGTATATCTACATTCTATTTTCATTGAAACCAGACCCAAATACTTCGCAATATATACATGTATATTTACATTATATCCTCATTGAAACCAGACCCAAATACTTTGCAATATACACATGTATATTTACATTCTATCCTCATTGAAACCAGACCCAAATACTTCGCAACATAAACATGTATATTTACATTCTATCCGCATTGAAACCAGACCCAAATACTTCGCAATATACACATGCATATTTACATTCTATCCTCATTGAAACCAGACCCAAATACTTCGCAATATACACATGTATATTTACATTCTGTCCTCATTGAAACCAGACCCAAATACTTCGCAATATACACATGTATATTTACATTCTATCCTCATTAAAACCAGACCCAAATACTTCGCAATATACACATGTATATTTACATTCTATTTTCATTGAAACCAGACCCAAATACTTCGCTATATACACATGTATATTTACATTCTATCCTCATTGAAACCAGACCCAAATACTTCGCTATATACACATGTATATTCATATTATATCCGACGACACCGCATACAAGGTCGTCTCGAATTGAAACTATATATCCAAATGTATTTAAATTATTCATGGATTCTATATTGTCGAACCAATCAGCAATCACCGCTTCTCTATCTCTATCTCAGGATATATACATGGGTTATCTCCCCTGTTGATACGATATATACATGGGCTATATCCCCTGTTGATACGATATATACATGGGCTATCTCCCCCTATTGATACATATCGACTTTCTAACGCAAAGGTCAATCTGAGATGACCTGTAATAGGCAGTCATCAGATATATAAGAGAAATTGCTACTACAGCGATTGTATTGGGTTTCATGAAGCCCCACTCATGTATTGATGACGTTATTGGTTTTATTTTCTCCAGATGTAACCGAGTCACCGGGTCGAATGCAGAGATTTTTAGATTCTTTTAAAAGACGACCTTCAGCCCAGACCTGAAAGGCCCCTCCAACATATTCTGCCATCTTCATGTTCCGATAATGACACATCAATAAGCAAATAGTCCAAACAGCATAGCAAAGCGGTGTTGTTCGATAAACAGTTTAAGACATAGACACCAAATACAGGATCAACACCTAGTGTACAGTCACTTCCACTCGATATTGTTCAGACTAATTTTCGGTGTAGCTAAAACAATGATGAAGCCTCCTCCAGACTAATTGGATCTTGTTTCATACGCGAACAGTTAAGTCTAAGGGTAGCCTACAGTCAGCCTACATTGAAGCATGTACATGCACTAAGGTACAAACCAGGACTTTATAAACAGTATGAATCCGAACCAGCAAGCCCATCCACACAGTCTGATCAAGATCTACACCTTTCGCAAATTAGATTCAAATGTGTTTTTGACATTTCTAGCGAGTTGTGGAGATTTTGGTAAAAACTTAAAAGAAGCACAGGCTGATATGAACATAAACAATTGACAAATGCCAACTTGTACCTTTTGGCAAATACACGCTTATTAATAACAGCCATTGTTGTACAATGTAAAGAAACTGCGTGAACTATTACCCGTATGGGATGCTTAATCGAGGATGCATAATAAAGTTAGTCTGTCAAGTTGAAGTCATAGTACCGGAAGTGCTTGGTTCCCTGTAGTTTATGTTAATTATGTAATGAAGACAGGGTACCGGTTGACTGTTAAAGTTGTGTCAACATCAAACTTCTACATTAGTATACATCTTTTTTTTTAAACGTTAATTTAAATTTTATTTCAATTGTCTTAGTTAGACTAAGCAACATGTCACTATACATACCAATAACTTTAGCTCTTGTGTACGCCGATCAGATAACCATCCCCACATAACACGACAAGTCTGCAGCAGACGACGGTGACAACATCTCTATACACTTAATAAATATTGGAAAATGTTGTAAACATTGTGGTAAAAGGATTCAAGATATATTCAATCTCCCCTTTTGTCACAATGTTTTCAAAATGTTTACAAAGCTCGTCCGCTGCAGATGCGTAAGAATGCGTCTGCACGTGGGAACAGATTAAGACGAGGACAATAACATGAGTATATTGATTTGATCTTCTCTATGGACAAGTCGTTATCCTATATGATTAATCTCTATACATTAGACAGATATCTTTCTGACTTAAGAGACATCTCTTAGTTAAACATGTCTTCTTTGAATTAAGATCTAAAATTGGAACGGTTTGTCTTTATCATATAATCGCACAGAAATCTCTCTGATAATCATTTTATGCACTTTATTGCAGTGGTGGAGCATATATTAGAAAGTCAAATAATTTTAATCTGGTCAAAACACTCATGAAAAAGAAAGTAAGCAGTGAACACTATTTTCTTTTCCCACGATGGAAAATACGTATTTTCTTGGCAAAACGTTATCCAACCGAGTTCTTACTTCTAAACGTGATGCTTTAAATTATGTATACAGGCTCCTACGAAATATGATCATGCTGTTTGAAATTGACTAAAGTAGCCTGGTTCAAATTGCACCAGTATAGATTGATATATTATTGAATCAAGGTCAGTTCTGATATTGACACAGTATTAGTGAGTCGTCATGTAAAGTAAATATATACGTTTAATCGATGACTGGTTACGATATATTCTTTTGGAATTGGGGCAAATAATTCCAACAATATTGCGTTAACAAAGTAAACACCAAGACTAGTGGTCTAAGGGAAATAACAATTGTGTGAAAAAATGAAAGGCAATATCAGAAAAAGTTATTCCCCATTATTGAAAAAAGGAAAAAGATGTCCATAGTTTAGTTATAATTCACTTATACATAAATCTACTTCTTCAGGCATTAAACCCGTTCCCTCATATAGACGCTTTCTGACGCCTCTGCAGCAGACGTCTTTTGGAAAACATAGTGACAAAAGAAGAAATTGCTCAAAACGAGCAATTTCTCCTTTTGCCACAATGTTTTCCAGTTTTAGTCATAGGCTACCCATTCAATTATAGAGATTTTCTATTTTTTAACAAAATATGTTTAAAGTCGTCTGCTCAAGAATTGTCGTATGAGGGAAAGGGTATATATACAGAGGACTCCCGATAACTCGAACATGGGAAAAGTCGACTAGTTCGTTTATCTCGAATCATTTTCCTGGAACAGATCTATCTTTCGAAAAGGTGTAGCAGCATTTCTCATTGCTCATATGCCTAAATTTCTCCAATTTTAAAAAAATAATATCAAATACTCACATACCTATTTATTTAACCATTTCCCGCATACCACACATCTGCAGCAGACGACTTTTAAAACATAGTGACACAACCTGACAAATCTCCATAAAAGAAAGCTTACTAAGGAGAAAAGAGAAAATGCGTCTGCAGGTGGTAAAGGTTTAATCAGTTCAAATCAGTGAATACGTGATTGATCAATAGATTATCTCGGCCATTTAACAACCGTATGAAAACAGTGTGAAAACATTTTGTTATACAAATGTATATACTAATTGTGTCACTTCTTTTGTGAAATGTAGCAAAGAAATAGAAATAAAGTAAAGCTAAATATGTATATGTATATTAACGTAAAATGGATTTATAGATATATGCAATACTCATTTGACGAACATAATCATGTGACAGCAATATTTCAATGTGTAGGAGATATACTTAGTTAGTCAGTAACCAGTTATGTTTTGTGCATATGTAACAGTAGCGTGTTATGTTATGTACACAGGAGTTTGTAATCAGTTGCAAGTTATGTTGTGTATATACATGTATGTAATCAATAACCAGTTATGTTGTGTATATACATGTATGTAATCAATAACCAGTTATGTTGTGTATATACATGTATGTTATCAATAACCAGTTATGTTGTGTACATGTATGTTATCAATAACCAGTTATGTTGTGTACATGTATGTAATCAATAACCAGTTATGTTGTGTACATGTATGTTATCAATAACCAGTTATGTTGTGTACATGTATGTAATCAATAACCAGTTATGTTGTGTATATACATGTATGTAATCAATAACCAGTTATGTTGTGTACATGTATGTTATTAATAACCAGTTATGTTGTGTACATGAATGTACTTAATAACCAGTTATGTTGTGTACATGTATGTAATCAATAACCAGTTATGTTGTGTATATACATGTATGTAATCGATAACCAGTTATGTTGTGTATATACATGTATGTAATCAATAACCAGTTATGTTGTGTACATGTATGTAATCGATAGCCAGTTATGTTGTGTACATTTGTAATTTGTAACTAGTTATATAATGTACATATGTAATCAGTAACCAGTTATGTTGTGTACATTTGTAATTTGTAACTAGTTCTATAATGTACATATGTAATCAATAACCAGTTATGTTGTGTACATTTGTAATTTGTAACTAGTTATATAATGTACATATGTAATCAGTAACACATTATGTTACTTACATAAGTACTCGGTGAAGTGACGAGTATTAGTATCTTCATATTCAATCTGTTACCAATTAGCTTATGAACATCATCATAGTCAATCGGTCACAAGATATGTGATGTACACATTAAATCTAGTTATGTTATGAACATAACCAACTTGTATAAAAGAATTCTATAACAAACAGTTTTCCTTGTTTATTTGTGTCCTTTGTGTTACTGAACATCGGCATTTTAACGCAATAGCAGCAGACGACTTTTGAAAACATTGTGGCCAAATGATGAGCAATTTCACCTTTGGTCACAATGTTTTCCACTTATAGTCATTGGTTATCCATTCAATTATAGAGGTTTTCCATTTTTTAACAAAATATGTTCAAAGTCGTCTGCTGCAGAATTGTCGTATGAGGGAAAGGGTTAAGAGTCGTCAGGTTGGAAATCACGCGGGTCGAACGGCAGAACTTTTGAACATTTGGATACAGATTTGAAAACCTTGACATAAAGGAAGCCTATCTTAATCATAGCTCCACTGACAAGTCAAACGTGTCCTACTTTTTCCCCTGCAACCACATTGCACCTTGTGTAAAGTGTAACGGGTACTTCATGGGGTTAAGCACCGTTTTTTCCCCATCCAAGCACTTACCGCGATTTACTTTGATTAACTTCGTGAACAGATTAAGCAATCTACCAACGTCGCTATAAATATCAGCTTCTTCAGCAAGGCTGTAGAAGTGGTATTTGTACTTATGCCACATTCCCGTTATGTTTCTCCCTCGTTTCTCTTGACTCCGACCGGAAGTCACAAACCTGCTCACTAGCAGTTAACCAAAGCAGAGCCTATGTAACATTCGTGGGAACCACCGGGATCCGGGATGGTGGTGATATCACCTCAAAATCACACCACTGCAACCATGTGTTAATGGTCCTTTACTGGGTCAACCACTCAGAAGTTAACTGCGATGTTCGTTGCTTAATTTTGTGAAATAGACAACCACTCTGCAAACGTCGCTATAAAAGTCGGCTTCTACAGCACGGCTGAAGAAATTGTGTTTGTGCTAATGCCTAATTCCCGTCATATTTCTCCCTCTTTTCTTTGGAGTTCGACCGGAAGTCACACAACTTCAAACTAGCAGTACACCAGAACAGAGCCTACGTAACATCACTGGAAACCACCGGGGTCCAAGAAAGATGGGGATGTCACTCTAAAATCCGCCTAACTTTTGTAACGTGTACCGGGTCCTTCACGAAGTAAAGCAAAACTGGGTCAACCACCCAGAAGCTAACCGCGATGTACGTTGCTTAACTTTATGAAAAGCCAACCACTCTGCAAACATCGTTATAAAAGCCGGCTTCTACAGCAAGGCTGTAGAAATTTTATTAAATGTTGTACTAATGCCCCATTCCCGTTATATTTCTCCCCTTTTGTTTATCTTGATGATGGTGATATCCCCCAAAAAAATCCTCCGCTGCCACCCTTTGCAACGTGTAAAGGGTATACCACGGAGTAAGGCCACACTGGGTCAACCATCCAGATACTAACCGCGATGTACGTTTCGAAACTTTTTGAAAAAGCCAACCACACTGCAAACGTCGCTATAAAAGCCGGCGTCTACAGCGGAAGTGGTATTTTTACCTAAACCCCATTCCCGTTACATTTGTATGAACAATGCTAAGAAAGAATCATTACAATGTCCTCTCTTAAATCAAACCAAAAAAAACCATTCAAAGCTTTTGATACTTGCCAAAAAACAGGATGCCATCTTTGAACATCCTTTTATTGACCCGACATTCAAATATGTCATGTCATAGACATCCTCTATCAGTTTATGTTGATTCGCGAAAAAATCCACATTGCCACCAGGGGCTTTATTGTTTGTAAATTATGCCAAATCTATTGCTAAACTCATATAGGGCTGATTGTTTCTGATGAAAACAGTTTAAAGCTTTCGCTATAGGCATATGGGGAAAATACTTTCTTGGGAACGGCTAGGCTAAATAAAAAAAACCCTGCTTAATTGTCCGAGCTTACTTCATTCAGATAAATATCAAGTTCTAGATGTGAGATTTTGCCTCTGTCATGGATTGGTATATTTTACAACTAGAGTTTAACATTAATTAATCCTAATCGATGCACAAGTATGGCCCCATTCCACCAACGATAATTAGCGCTTAGTTAGCTTATAATTTTGTTTATATAATTTTAGTTTTCCATGTAAAATGGTTAAATATTTCATTGCTTCTTGACACGTTTTGTTGGTCAGTAACTTTTCATGTCACGATAGTGATTTGCGTTTACCCAATAACATTGAGAGGAGTGGATTTGAATTGTAAAACATGACTGCTGGAATTTGCTCCAACGTTGTTTATTTAAGATTTTAGATATAACATAGCTCTAAGTATTGTTGATGGAATTTGAGCAGGGTCTACTGCTTGCCTGTTTGAATGTTGATATCAATTGAAGATGTCTAACACGAGACCATTTGTTTAGAACCCACCATTATACGAACATGCAACGTCTTTAAAAAAAAAAAACACGCATTTTAATATTTAACCATACGACTAAATATAATTCTTTGAAACTAAACGCTAAATAATTTGGATTCTAAAGCATCGTCTAGGATTCTTAACCACAACCTTTTTGAATTTCTTCGACTGATAACACATTCATATTTATTGTATTGATAAGACTTTACAGCCTATCAGGTTGATTTTAACCTTCGGTTTAGTTTTAACTTATTTATTTTTACATCGATTTCGAAACAAACGTTCAGCTTAGTTTAATCAAGCTCGATGTCTGCTTCCTTTAGTCTTAACCAGAACTCACGACCAAAGGCAGAACCCGCTCATCACCGGAATCGAACCCGTGGTCTTTAGTACGAGGGCCCCAAACTTTAAAAGGGCGTGTTTAAAAGAAAAGGAAATGTTTTAAAAACCACATAACTTGACAAGGGGTAAGTCAAAGATCAAAACAGCTTCACTGTCTATTGGTGTAAGGGATATGGGTGGAGAGCGGTGTTTAATTACTAACATGTGTAACAATTTATCTTGTAACGGGCCTTCATTGGACAAATTAAACGGAACAATGAAACCTGAAGATAGTTTATTAACCGGAACTAATTCCCGATTAAGATAAGAGGTAGTTGTTTGTTTTTGCTCTGTTTATATACCAAGATAGATTTCTATATTACATCATAGGTATTTGAGATTTACCCCTTCCCACATACAGACAATGTATAACGCCCCTGCAGCAGACGACCTTTGAAAACGTTGTGACAAAAGGAGTAATTACTAATATTTAGCAAATTTAGCTTTAGCCACAACGTTTTCAACGTTATTAAATGTTTGTTGTTTCATTTATAGAGAGTATCCATATAGGTTTGACTAAATTGTATTCACAGTCGTCTGATATTAATTGTTTGTATGACAAGGCTACGCAGTTGAGGTTAGGTGGTTTCTTTTTCTGACAGTTTTCTGAAAGATCTGCGACCGATATAGATCCAGACCAGATTTTGCGTCCATAAAGGTTGATATGACTGTACTAGTAACAAATAAATTATCCCTTTGCAACGTACAGCAAATATGCAGCAGACGCTCTTGAAAATATGAATCCGGGACAAAATGCCACAGGACATAATGTCCACGGACAAAATGCAACAATATAATTGTAATTTTAAAGCAGCACACCATACGTGGCAACAGTAATTGAGTGAAACAGTTCATGATCTATCACTTGTATCAGCTATCCGCACATCTCATTTAACATCCTTTCAAAATGAATCTATAATTATTGAATAACGTTGTAAACAGTATGGCAATTGAAGGAAGAAAATTGTTCTATATGAGTAATTTCTCCATTTTTCATAATGTTCTTTTAAAATCGACTGCTGCAGATGCGTCAGAAAGCGTTTATTTGTGGAAAAGGGTTACAGATGCACTCAAGGAACTCCTGGCAAGCAGCGTACATATGACAAATACATGTTCACTAATATTAGCTGGAGACCCATTACCCTATACATAGAATATTAAACAGTACTACTTTAATAGAAATATTGGATTAATCAATTCCAGAATAAAGGTAAAAGAAATAAACTCTGCGTGTTAAAATGTCAATTCGTTCACGACCAGGTCCCGAAACTGTAACAAGAGGGCCACGATGGCCTTTGATCGTTATGATATGTGATAGATCATGCCAACCACAATAACTCATCTTTTTACCAATTAACAAGGCTTGAAGTAATCTCGCAGAAGGTCACCCAAGGAAAATTCTTCAACATTATTTGGAAATTGGCCGTATACGTTCAGGAAAGAAGTTTCTACTATAACCATCTAAAGCAAGACAGCCCAATCTGACTAAAGTACACGATCTGACCAAATTATGCTTAGCGTTAATAGGAGATGATTTTAATGCGATTGCAAGACAGCCCCACCCCCTGTCATCCATGTTGTTATACCAAACAATCATTATGGCCTGAAGGAATCTGAAATAGTGTCACCCTAAAAATATTTCTACCAAATTATTTGGAAGACGGTTAAATAATTAGGTGGAGAAATCTTTTCATTTTAGCCATATAATGCAAAATCAGCCCCACAATCACTTGCAACCAGGGTTTTCGGTCAATCAAAATGGTTTGAAGGAACCAGTAAGAAGTTCACCCAATGAGCATTACTAAAAAGTTATTTGTAAATCGGCAAGACATTTTAAAAGAAAAAGATTCTTTAAGTTTTCACTATAGCCATATTAGGCATAACAGCCCCGCTCCGTCATTTTCGACTTATTTTCGACAAATCAACATGCCTTGAAGGAATCTGAAAGAATTCGCCCAAGTAACATTATTTCAAAATTATTTAAAAATAGGTCAAATGTTTAAGGAGCAGAAACAATTTTAAGTTTATTCTTTCGATTGCCATGGAAACAAGAATTCTGCATGTATCAAAATAATTTGTGGACATTTTTGTGAGGACATTGAGAGGATGCTTTCCGTGATAATCAATCCAAATTGACCCGCTGGTTAGAGAGGAGAAGATGTTGACGGCCGACGCACGGCGGACGATGAACGACACATGACGGACGCACGACATATTGCGATCATATTAAACCATCTTCAGCACTTCGTGCTTAGGTGATCTAAAATGTACTCAGAAATGCTCGGAAATGATCCCCATGCATGAAATAAATTAAGACTTGTGATTGGTCAGTTAGGAGAATAAATTTGCTTCTCACTTTTTAGTTTTGAAGCCTGCTTTCTGCTTGGCGTGGAATGGTTGAAAGCGAATTTTTATTGAATGTCATCTTCGTGCGGATAAAACACTCTTTAAAACACCGAATCTCTATAAATGCTATATACAAAGAGTAAATGCAATTCAGATACGTAAAAAGTGTGATTTATAATCATGACGTTTTAATTCCAAAAATTAATGCCCATGATTATTTGCTGATTACTAGATATAGTTCCAGATAACCACCATGCTCCTCCCATACCATTCACCGAGAAAGAAAACCCATACAGGTATTTTACTGTAGTTTATTGTCAGAATTCTTACCATACAATGTAGGCACGACATTTAGGATCAATTTCAGCTCAAAATAAGAATCGGATGAAAATCGGATTTCTAAAGGAAAGTATGTTTCAAAATTAGTTTATTTTCGCCATTTTTATTAAAATTTTCCACCAAAGCCACGCTTCCTGCAATCTCTTTAAAATAATCTCCTATTAACGCTACGCTTACATTTGGTCAGATCGCGTACTTTAGTCAGATTGCGCTTCCTGTTGCCATAATGTCCGTTTAGCAAGCTCAAATGGCTATAAGTTGCACGAAATTATAACAATTATTTCAGTTTGTCGATATCCATAAACAAAGTGCAACAATGAAAAAGATGTTTTGGACACATATGCATTTATCCCAATTAAAATGTTTTATAAAAGTATTATAAAATTCCCCCAAAATACACCTTTTGTGCTCGTCAAATGTAAACAAACCGTGACTGAGAACCAAGAGAGCTAACTTAAAAAACCCAACATTAATCGAGAAAGTTTATTTTCCCGCTCAACAAATTTATACAGCGCCCGTTTTTATCAAAATAAAGTTGGTAAAATGACTAGGTCAAAAATGATATCAGACAACCGGAAAAAAGGTGGATGCAGATTTTCAACGCTAGACAGTGGTTTTGGTGCAAGTTTGTTAATCATTTTACGATCAAAATACTTTATCACGAGAAGCAAGTTTCGGTTTCAATGTCAAACTCATTTCGTGAACACACGTGAATTTTGTTAAGAGTCAACATTTAAAGGAACCCCACATTCAAGTAAAAAATACATATACCAAATATATCAATATGGACACCCATACACATAGAAGAAGCAATATGTGGTCCATGCTTCATGAGCATCACTGTACACACGACATCTCATACTGGTTAGTGTGCGACGGCGTGTCCCACTAGATACGCTGCGCCATTCTTCTTACAATGCCTGTCAAAGAGCTGGCAAAGTGTTGCAGCGCTGGAGGCTATTCCGATTACGGAAACCTAATGTTACCAAAATGTGGTTGATAGACGATTTCATTGGACAAGTCAACATTCTGACACATTGCTGCCACAGAAAGTCGGCAGAAACGCGAGCTCCGATCGTGCATGCATTGTCATCTAAGAATTCAAAGTTCCGACCAGGGCGCCGAGTAGATGGTGCGACCACTTTACGTAAAGCATAACTTTGTCCGAGCGTGTTGCCTTGTACGATTGTTAATACCATCATATTGTCGTGTTTGATGCCCGTCCAGACCCTGACGATGCCACCCCCATAAATATCGTTCCGCTTGACTGCTGCCGGACGGTCCTTAACCCCGATCCGCCTGTTAACACGTATTCTCCCATCTGTATATGTTAAACAGATGCTCAAGTCAAAAAATATAACATAGTGAAATAGGTGGGAACTGCAGACTGAAAAACATTGCGTATCGACAACTGGTGCTGAAATGAGCACATTTCAACGGAATGTTGCGTAAATTCCGATTCTGCTGGGGAGTGGTCTTTGAAGCTGACCTCTTCCTTCCCGAAACTTAACCCCATCCGCTTAAAGAGATCGTGTAACCAGTCTGGAAATCACTTTATATATAATTTACTTCAGCCTACAGTATACATTCAACTTGTTTCAAAGATATGTAAACTTCGTTCCTTCTATAAGAATGCCATTTATTCTTATCTTCACTCTTTAATCACGATTTATATAGAAATCAACAAATGTATGCAGCTGCAATACATTCTGTAAGTTTACAGAAGAATTCATGGAATATTTTGAAAACTATTTCTGTTGATTTACCCCCATTTGATCTGGATTTTATAACACAGATTACCACCTAAGGATTCGGATGACCTATTTAAAAATACGGCCACGCCAAAAGAAACCTATGGGCTTTTTAGAGTGAATAACCTTCTCTCACGGTCTATTTGGCACATTGGTTTGAAGACGAATTATCCTACTCACAAAGCCTATTGACAATCATCGGAACTAACGAATGTCAGAGGTGGAGTTCACACCGAGTAATGTCGGCTCGACACTAATGAATGGAAGACAACATAGCTTATTTTTACAAACAAAGGTTCTTCTTTTTAAATGTCAAAAACAAAAATTCTTCTTTTAAATGTTACAACCAAATATTCTTGTTTTTAAATTTTACAAGAAAAGATATTTATTTTTAAATGTTACAAACAAAGATGCTTCTCTTTAAATATTACAAACAAAGACTCTTCTTTTGAAACGTTACACACACAGATTCTTCTTTTAAAATGTTACACACAAACATTCTTCTTTTGAAACATTACACACAAAGATTCTTCTTTTTAAATGTTACACACAAATATTCTTCTTTTTACATGTTACAAACAAATATTTTTCTGTTTACATATTACGCACAAAGATTCTACTGTTTAAATGTTACACAAAAAGATTCTTCTTTTTACATGTTACACACAATGATTCTTCTTTTTAAATGTTACACACAAACATTTTTCTTTTTAAATGTTACACAAAAAGATTCTTCTTTTTACATGTTACACACAAAGATTCTACTGTTTAAATGTTACACACAAAGATTCTTCATTTTACATGTTACACACACAGATTCTTCTTTTTAAATGTTACACACAAACATTCTTCTTTTTAAATGTTACACAAAAAGATTCTTCTTTTTACATGTTACACACAAAGATTCTTCTTTTTACATGTCACACACAAAGATTCTTCTTTTTAAATGTTACACACAAAGATTCTTCTTTTTACATGTTACAAACAAATATTTTTCTGTTTACATGTTACAAACAAAGATTCTTCTTTTGAAACGTTACACACAAAGATTCTTCTTTTTAAATGTTACACACACAGATTCTTCTTTTTACATGTTACAAACAAATATTTTTCTGTTTACATGTTACGCACAATGGATTCTTCTTTTTAAATGTTACACACACAAATTCTTCTTTTGAAACGTTACACACAAACGTTACACGCAAAGATTCTTCTTTTTAAATGTTACACGCAAATATCTTTTCTTTTAAAAAAACAGATTGTTCTTTTTAAATGTTACAAACTAAAGATCTCTTTAAATATTACAAACAAAGACTCTTCTTTTGAAACGTTACACAACAAGATTCTCTTTTTAAATATTAAAATATGTTTCTGTTTACATGTTACGCACAAAGATTCTTCTTTTTAAATGTTACACACACAGATTCTTCTTTTTACATGTTACAAACAAATATTTTTCTGTTTACATGTTACGCACAAAGATTCTTCTTTTTAAATGTTACATACAAAGATTCTTCTTTTGAAACGTTACACACAAATATTCTTCTTTTTAAATGTTACACACAAAGATACTTCTTTTCAAATGTTAAAATCAAATATTTTTACTTTTAAATGTTACAAACACAGATTGTTCTTTTTAAATGTTACAAACTAAAGATTCTTCTCTTTAAATATTACAACTCTTCTTTTGAAACGTTACACAACAAGATTATCTTTTTAAATATTAAAACCACAGATTGTTCTTTTTAAATGTTACACACAAAGATTCTTCTTTTTAAATGTTACAAACAAAGATTCTTCTTTTTTAATGTATGCATATCGGTTAAAAGCGATACATTGGCGACCACTTTGATAGATTAAACCCCCCCCCCCCCCAAATGTAACACACAAAGATTCTTCTTTTTAAATTTTACAAACAAAGATTCTTCTTTTTAAATGTTACACACAAAGATTCTTCTTTTTAAATGTTACACACAAAGATACTTCTTTTCAAATGTTAAAAATCAAATATTTTTCCTTTTAAATGTTACAAACACAGATTGTTCTTTTTAAATGTTACAAACTAAAGATTCTTCTCTTTTTAAATGTTACAAACAAAGATTCTTCTTTTTTAATGTATGCATATCGGTTAAAAGCGATACATTGGCGACCACTTTGATAGATTAACCCCCCCCCCCCCCCCCCCCCCCCAAATGTAACACACAAAGATTCTTCTTTTTAAATTTTACAAACAAAGATTCTTCTTTTTAAATGTTACACACAAAGATTCTTCTTTTTAAATGTTACACACAAAGATACTTCTTTTCAAATGTTAAAAATCAAATATTTTTAATTTTAAATGTTACAAACACAGATTGTTCTTTTTAAATGTTACAAACTAAAGATTCTTCTCTTTTTAAATGTTACAAACAAAGATTCTTCTTTTTTAATGTATGCATATCGGTTAAAAGCGATACATTGGCGACCACTTTGATAGATTAACCCCCCCCCCCCCCCCCCCCCCCCCCCCCCCCCTTTCGAACATACAACAACTCTACAGCAGACGGCGTGGAAAATATATTGGCAAAATCATGACATATGTTTCATCATATGAAAGTATGATTGAATAGGATTGAAAAATATTGTGGCAAAATGAGAAATTGCAATTTCTCCTTTTGCCACAATGTTTTCAATGGTCGTCTGCTGTAGTGGCGTCGGAACACGTCTGCTGTAGTGGCGTCGGAACACGTCTGTATGTGGGAAAGGATTACCTATGTTTCCTCGATTTACAATCGGGATTTCAAATGATATTAACCACTCTCGATGTCTGATTCATGGAGACTCTTAACCAGCGCTCGCGCCGTTTGTGTGGAATAATCCCCAAAGCAAAACCCGCTTATCACGGGATTCGAGCCCGTGAACTTTGGTAAGAGGGGTCGATGGTCAACCACTTCACTACCGTTTTTCACTCTACATTATTATACTTTTAATACGACAGATAGCATGTTACGGCCATACTGGACAGAATCAAAGCTCCGTATTACGGTGTAGATTCAATACAGTGCGACCTCTGTCCGGTAAGTGTACAAAGCTGAACAAACCACAATATACTTACGACTACTGTAGTGACATACACCGAAACAACGTATTCTGTGCTCGAAATGGATTCCGTGCTCCAAATAAGGTTTTTGTTTTTGTTTATGGGGAATTAACGCCGTTTTCAACATTATTTCAGTTATATCCCTGGGTAAACAAACCAATATTAGGGAAGGAGATGTCCAAGAGTACTCTACCCCGACCGTCGCAGCGTCAGGTTCCCAATCCCCGACACTAACCACTCGGCCACGGCGGAGTCCTGCTCCAAAATAAGAATTCTGATTGGTCAATTTGGAGAATTCATTTGTTTTTGACCAATCAGATACTTGACCACAAAGTGTTAACACAGAGTTATGTTATAGCTTTGAAACCAGATCTGCTTGTTCATCAATACGATCTTATCCTAAATTACAGTGGACTCGCGATAACTCGAACATGTGATAATTCGAATATATCGTTTTACTCGAACCAATTACGGAAATAGATTTATCTTTTTAAAACATGGTAGCGGCAGTTTTGATTTCTCAGACGATTTGATTTTTATCACGTACTTGCCTTTTGTAATAAACATGTAAGTACATGCATAGATAAATTATGAGTGCCTAAATGAATGTAGCATGCATCGAGGGATACCTTAAAACGCGTAAACTAAATGCATTGGTCCCTTTCGACGTCGAGTTATCGAGAGATCGCGAGTTTACTGTATATTGTTGGTCAGAAGCCCCTTGAAAGTTAATTTATATAAAGTATATAAGGATAAAAAAAATTGTTACATGAACTCTTTCCCACATACACCAAATCTGCAGCAGACGACATTGAAAACATTTAGTTAACTATATTGGAACTCTATTTAAACACAGGAAATCTTATTGAATTTAAGTTGAAAACATTGTGGCAAAAGGATAAAATGCTCACTATGAGCAATTTCTCCTTTTGCCACAATGATTTCAAAAGTCGTCTGCTGCAGAGGCGACAGAAAGCGCCTTCATGTTGGACAGTCGCCTGCTTTGAAAATATCTGTTCAAATTAGAAGATTGCAACTTTACGTATGCTACTGAGTTGAAAATAGTGTGAGAAAAGAGGACACTTTCCAGTTTGAGCAATTTCTTCTTTTCTTACAATATTTCAAAACATCGTCTGATGCCAATGCATCAAGTGTCGTCTGAATCAGTGAATGTGTTTCAGTAATAAATCGTCTGTAAAAAAAAGGAGTCCTGGCGGGAAGCAAGATGTAACGCTTGATTAGGCTTGGTAGCACCAGACAAGCTTTAGCAGACATTCCATACGACTTGAAATATTTGATGTAGACTTTTATTATCTAAAAACGTTAATCAGGCTTAGATACCTCGCCCCGACAAAATATGTAAATTTTATTAAATGATGCATGATAGGTATATATATCTGTAACATTATAACCACAGAGATGATATCTAACACCGCGAAAGACATCAAATGTTCACGATTTTATTAATAAATTTTCCCAGTTTCATTATAATTGATACGTCCCCCGAGAAAACTAACATTAAGGCTTCTGCGTAATGTATCGACCCAGATCAGCCTGCGCAGTCCGTGCAGACTGATCCGGGTCGACACATTCCGTCTCAGGGGGATAGAGGTATAGAGTATTGATTCCAGAAACAAAAAATCCACAGGAGATGAAACGTGTCCATCCGCGCAAGCCTGCGCGGCATGCTTAGACTGATCCGGGTCGATACTTTACGCAATGTTGGTTTAATCGCGGGACGGCTCATATATGTTGGTATTAACTATCGAATCTGATGCGGACTACTTTGACAACATTCAGACAATGTAATGGTTAATAATTAAAAAGAGTTGAACATGTTGTAGCAAAAGGAGAAACTGCTCATGATGAGTAATTTTCCCGTTTGCAACAATTGTTTCAAAAGTCGTCTGCTGTAAATGCCTCTGCAAGTGGAGAATGGTTATACACGCTATGTGCTTTGATTATTAGATATCCAGTTGGATTGTTTGACCGGTATGTAACATAGCTTTAACCCTTTACTACTTATAGATGTATTTTGACGCATCTGCAGCAGACGACTTTTGAAAACTTCGTGACAAAATGAAAATTGCTCAAAACGAGCAATTTCTCCTTTTGCCACAATGTTTTCAACTTTTTCCAGTAATTATATCTACAATTATATAGATTTCCTATATTATTGAGTAGACATTTTTAAAGTCGTCTGCTACAAATGTGCTGTATGTCGGAAAGGGTTAAGCAATTTTCGATTAAAACACTTCCCTTATACAGACAGATATTTGACGACACTGCAGTAGACTACTTGTGAAAATGTAGTGGGAAAAGTAGAAAGCTCTCATAATCATATATGAAAAGGTATCTTCGTATATTTTCTTACGAATCACTCCCAACAAAATTAAACGCCGATGAAGGCTGTCTGCGCTTTCACACTAGTCTCACAAGTTGGAGGTTACATATGCGACCAATCAAAATCGCATAACAATCTCCGTACTTCTTAAATGATATTTGATCAAAATGTAAGCTCTTTGTAATGAAGCCTCTTCAAAGGGAATATGAAGAAATGTCGCACATGCGCATGCTGCCCTTATGTTTTGTTTAAGTGAGACGCGCTACTATATTTTAGGCGCCTTCCGAAGGACAAGATAATATGAACCAACGAATAGGTACTAGTTGGCTTTTTGTGTAAACAGTGTAGATCAAGAGCAGCCTATGTATCCGCACAGTCTGATCAATATCTACACTGTTCACATATAACTTACAAAAGCTTGTTAGAAGATTCTGTTAAATTGTGTAGATTCTGATAAGACGTAGATGGTCTGAACCTAAAATGTTCTTACATGCCCCGTCTTGCTGTTTGGGGTCGTATTGAATCTCCAATTTGTAATCATTTAACCCTTCCCCACATACAACACATCTGCAGCAGACGACTTTGGAAACATAGAGACAAAAACCTGAAAAATCGCCATTAAATATAGCTTAATTGTTAAATAAAGTGTTCAACATTGTGGTCAAAGGAGAAATTGCTCATCATGAGCAATTTCACCTTTGGCCACAATGTTTTCAAAATTCGTCTGCTATTATTGCGTAAACATGCGTCTGCAAATGGGAAAAGGGTTAAAGTTACGCTGGTGTATATTAACTATGGGGGCTGATTAATGCCTCTAGTTCAAAAGATTCATTTAAGTCTATGTAACACATTAACAGGACAGTTCAGGCTCTGGTTATTCTTATATTCTTATACACAGACTCGCCCGACTGAGTTTACACTCATCTCGGTCAGCCAATTGGAAATAAAAATCAAAGCGCCAATGGCACTGTAGTGGCGATCGTATAGAAAATCCTGCAAAGTAACAAGCAGTATCTTGGTTAGGCCTTGCGATTTTCAATAATAGTGCACTCTGGTGCGGGTAAATTTGAGAAAAGCTGCATCTTTTGAGAGTAGAATAATGTTAGTTTGCCAGAATGTTGTCTTGGCGTTTTTTTAAGTTACGTTCTAAAATTGGTCATGATGTGTTCATCACCAGGTCGCTAGGCCATATTAAGATAACATATTGTGTACACTTTAGAAATGACTAAATTATCATAGAAAGGAGTGAAAACAGTATCCAATAGTTTGGTGTTTGTTTCAATGATGTCCGATATTGAACAGGTCTGTTCAATTTAGTTCCTTCACATTGAGGGTTTTCTCCCAAGAAAAGTTATGCTTTGAAATATTTGAGAGCAAAAATAAACACAAAAAATGCTCATAAAGCACAATTTCTCTATTTGTCAAACTGTTCAGTTGATACTATGATAATGCTCGATCTCCAACTAAATTAGGCTACACTTTCAGCATTGTTTGCTAATTGACTCTAGAACGTACAGAGAGAGGTGCACTCGAACGTGTATAACTTGTGTACTCTCTGACACCTTTGTTAACCATCTTATCATCTAGACGCTTTCGTATATTGCAACAACTAAAAAATAAAGCGTTTATAATGTTGAGATTTAAGAACACAGACTCAAGCTATTTATAGAACCTTTTGGAATTTCCAGAAGCCTTTCTACTGGGTCATTGCGTTGAGAGTTGATAGAACGCGCAATGATATTTATTATCTGCCCAAACATGAAGAAAGATAATATTTACCAAATTTAACTCTATGTAGATATTATCTCATTAAATGTCAAATATTAGTATCAATCCGGTACCAAAGTAGTACTGACATAATTATTATTAATCGTGTCTCTGCAACACTGATGGAACTATAACGGATGTAGGTAAATTGGTTTGCAGTAAGGAATAACAAGTCAACAGGCTGTTCAAAACTGACTATGTAAATTTTTTCGTTGTTGTTGTTTCTGTTAGCATTGTGGCGATTACGAGCTGTCTCGCCTGAAATCCGCATTGTTTGCATTTTAGTTTTCAAACATTACAAAAAAAAATCTTCTTACATAAAAAAATGGAATCGCCAGATATTGAACATGGAAGAGTCTACATTATGGAATTTGGCGCTGATAGAGTTAACGCGGATAGTAAGATTCCCAAATCGCTAGACGCGGCTTCTGTGTTTCCTAACATCAAAGTGCCGTGATGTAAGACTCTCGTATCGATACAGATACAGGTGTACAGATTTCTTAACACGTGCTTCGTCTCGCGTTCGCGTGCAGATACGCGCGACAAGATAACAAACTATCAATGAAAATGTAATCGACTTTTTATTCACCTTACCCCCATGTTCTGGTTTCAGTCTGATATATTGTATAGTGCACAATACTGTAGATGTAGTGTAAATGAAAAACTAGATCGTTTATTTAACAGAAACAATGCTGTAATGCATGTTCGTAGCATATGGTTTCTTTAGCCAGAGAAGATAAAGACATATATATGAGCCTTTCCACGAGAAAACCATCGTTATGGACTCTGCGTAATGTATCGACATAGATCAGCCTGCGCAATCCGCGCAAGCTAATCTGGGCCGACACATTCCGTCTCAGGGGGATAGAAGTATAGAGTAATGATTCCTAAAACAGAAAATCGACATGAGGCGAAAGTTGTCTGTCCGGGTTAGCCTGCGCGGCATGCTTAGGCTAATCCGGGTAGAAACTTTACGCAGAGTCCAAAATGGTGGTTTTCTCGTGGGACGGTTCATATATATATATTTTTAAATAGAATTAACCTTATTTCATAGAAATAGTCCAGTATAGGTAATCGAACTGTCGCCACGACGAATACACAACATTCTTTATAGAAATATATAGTGTTCAAATGAGTGCGACAGTTCAGTTTAACGCGGACATTAAACATGCATTGATATAGCAATGAGTATTCTTTATAGTGGACCATAGTACCGAACCCCTTGAAGAACCATCTTATACAGGTTACTATATTGATGAGTACTAGTAAATCAGTAGATAGACCATCAATATAGTCACAACTATCACTTTCAGCAAGTTTGTACCAACGGAACTATTTGGAAACGCTTTTAGATCTTTCAGCGCCGAATTGTTTAAAGTAGACTCTTCCATGTTCAAAATCGGGTGTGTCCATTTCTCAATTTATGAAAGTTTTGGACTATGTTGGTAACTAAAAGGCAAACAATGCTGATTTCAGGTGAGACAGCTCGTTACGAGCTGACTCACCTGAATCTGTATTGTTTGCAAAAACCTCAATATTGCCTGTGGTGCTGAAAGAGTTTTAAAAATATTGACCTTGCCATTTCAACTCGCTTAAAACGGCTTTAAACCTATACATACAAAAAACAACAAATATTTTGTAAGCTATTTGGCAAATCTCTGCAAATAAAAGTATGCTTAAAGAATATAGTTGAACAATTCGTGGCAAATGGCATACGACAGCCTCACATGTATTAATAAATGTTGGTCCGGATTATATATATACAATGTTTGAAACTATGATAGAAATACCTCATTTCAGAAATATCTATACAGGTATTGATTGCATCTAGTCTAGTTGGAATCATAATATCTTCATTCGTGATTGCTATAGGCGGTAGGTTTAATGGACATAAACGCCAACTAGTATAACTGTCATGAAGAAAACCACTGCCTAGTCATGAGAAATCGGTCATATCAACAACCGTTTTACAGGGATTTTACCTTATTAACCCTTTCCCTCATATAGACACTTTCTGACGCCTCTTCATCAGATGGCTGTTTGAAAACATAGTGACAAAAGAAGAAATTGCTCAAAACGAGCAATTTCTCCTTTCGTCACCACGATTTCAACTCAATGCAATGATTGTACTTCCATTTAAAGGGTGCATCCAATTTGTTCGGGTATGTTTTCATAGTCCTCTGCTGTTGTATGTCAGAAAGGGTTAAATCGGAATAAATCATTGATGACGCAAGAATGTCTCGATGGAGTTTAACCTGTTAACTGACTGGATATGTTATCTTCATAGTTGTGTGGAGGGTCCTATCAACCGGCTCATTAATTATTCATGATCTTGAAATGTCTAAAGTTTTACTTTCCTTGGGTATGACTTGATACTGTATCTAAGTAACACAGTCATGTTAACCATTAAAAACATATTCCGGACAGAGAGGTATTTACTTAATCAATCTACTATATATATATTATATATAAATGAGCTGTTCCATGAGAAAACAAACGTTATGGACTCTGCGTAATGTATCGACCCATATCAGCCTGCGCTGTCCGTCTCAGGGGATAAAGGTATAGAGTAATGATTGGTTGGTTTTCTCGTGGAACGGCTCATATGTAAGGTGCCCTTGTTAGTTTACTGAGCCCTGCCATGCATCTAAAAAGTATCTATTTGAGTTCATTGTTACCGACTCATTCATGATAAACTTTAGATTAATATCTCTTTTAAAAAAGAAACGCCTACTATGGACGTGAAAATAGTTTAAGCTGTTTTTGGCAAAAGGATTGCTACCGTTTTTATGGCTCACACTGTTGAATATATACACCAACATTAGACATTTACGTATTCTGTGCGTTAATAAAAGCTAGAGTTGTCGCAAGAGATATCTGATGAATGCCGTATTGAATTTGAGCGGTTTTCTACGAAAATCAACCATAAGGCAGATCCAGATAAGCCAAAGCATCCGCGTAGAAGTTTTCATGAAACTCATGATAACGCTTTTGTCATTCGGATCCTTAGCATGAATGGGCAGGCAGGATTTTTTCACACGTGTGATATTTACTTTAAGGTTGGTTTTCCTGGAGCACCGCTCATCTATTCCGCAGAGAACTTTGTTTGTACTCCGAGATTGAAAGCCCGTCGCAATCTCTACTTGATAACACATATACCAATAGGTTCAACCCCGTGATGTAGACCGTTTCCCTGCAGGAGAAGAATAAGGAAACGTGCACTTGTGCCATAACTGCATGATACATCGGCGTTTATCTGGCGTCTATTGTGCTATAATCGACCAACATCCAATTCATTTGGTTTTCAGACTAATGCATGTCTGCCCGCTTATTTTAAATATAGCTACACCAACAGATGTATGTGCACTTTAAGATAAATATTTATTGTTTTAATTCATATGAACTAATGTGTGTTAGAGATAAGACAATGTTTGCATTTAAGATGACCTGATTGCAAACTGCACATTCAAAATAGAAACAACACGAATAATAACGGTAGAAATGTGTGTGGTAAGGCGGTTGATTAAATCTTTTTAGAACACTATTCTTATTATTTCTTTTCGAACGACTTTCCTCTAATGTTATGGGGGATATTTATATACTGAACATAAAATGAGCTGTTCCACGAGGAAACCAACAGTATGTACTCTGCGTAATGTAACAAAACAGATCAGCACTCGCAGTCCGCGCAGGCTAATTCGGGTCGACACATTCCGTCTCAAATAGAGTATAGAGTAATAATTCCTGAAACAGAAAATCCATAGGAGGCGAAAAGTGTCTGTCCGGGTTAGCCTGTGCGGCATGCTTAGGCTGATCCGAGTCGATACTTTACGCAGAGTCCACAATGTTGGTTTCCTCGTAATTCGGCCCAAATGTTGTCTGTATCTGAAACCATTACGGCAACAATCAAATAGCTTAAAGGTGATGTAAATGTTTTATCCGGCCAGCCGACGTGTTGTGCTTGTACCATGTGAAGTGGCAGGTAGTCTGTTTCAATACACAAACACTTGATTTCCCATGTATAATGTAGTCCAAACATAAGCGAACTGTAACATTTGATTCGTTTTATGAATGAACATTATTTCATGGCAATTAAAGAAAATGCAATAACTTTTCATGAGTTTTAGCCGGAAATATGCACCTGTTCTTCTGACATTCACACATTATTATCTCCCTTTGCAGTCTCAGTATCCTAGTATCAATCAAGCAAGATGTAAAATTTACCCCTAGTCCAAGTCTGCAAAAAAACAACAACCACAAAACAAACTGTACAATTGATTGATTGATTATTTGGTGCTTTACATCGCTTTCAACAATGTTTCATTTATATCACGGCGTTTCCTGTGTCAGTTACCACTACTACTGGTCCATTTATCCTGACACCAGCCAGTCATTCGTAATGCTAACGCCGCAATCTTGAGCGCCAAGGAGGGCAGCCATTAAAAAAATGTACCATGATCACATAGTAAGTAAATACTTTGTAGTGAACCCACCTTAAGCTTTTCTCGATTACAAAAAGCCTGCACCAGACGACTTTGAAAATATACTCGCCAACATATGCACACTCTCTTTAACTCTTTCAGCGCCCAAAGGCAATATTGAGCTTTTTGCAAACAATACAGATTCAGGTGAGCCAGCTCGTAACGAGCTGTCTCACCTGAAATCTGCATTGTTTGGCTGTGAGTTATAAAGATATTCCAAAAAATCCTATAACATGAATATAGAGTCGTCCGAGTTTGAATATGGAAGAGTCTACTTTAAACAATTCGGCGCTAAAAGGGTTAAATGAAATATGATTATGGAAGAGTTAAAAACATTGTTGCAAAAGAAAAAATAGAAAATTATGAACGTTTGTCCAATTGCTACAATGTTGTCTTGTCAACAATCGTCTGCTACATATGCGTCAATATGCGTTAACACGTGGGAAAGAGTTATTGCTCGGTTCGCCCTTATTCAGTAAATCTACAGGTGGTTGTTAGCGGGAGGGCTTTCAACTGCACATGCTCATAACTTCACAAGCTGCTCTAACGTTTGGATTCAAAGTGATCTTTTAGCCCCCTTATCTTTATTATCAAACAGAAATCAGCACACATTGAATAATAACTTGATAGGGGTTTGTCGATTTATCCAAATTCAAAACATCTGTAAATATTTGAAAGTTTTTAATAAACGAACTTTCTAATTTCGAGACAAAGGGGAAATATTAAGTAAATAGGTGAAACTGCTTTTGATAAGTAATTTCTTATGTTGCCAGAGTGTTTTCAAAACTCTTGATCTTTATAACGTCCACACAAAGCCCCCATTCCTTTTTATATAAGAAAATGTGCTAGCCTACTTAACGAATTAAGTTTTTAGATATATTTATGAATTAAGACAAATGTGTGTCTCAAGATAATAATGCCAACTTTGTCACGTGGTCTTCAAAGGCTCGATATTACCGCCGTGTGAGATCCAGCTTAAATATAGACGGATATTAAAACTAAGGTTAAGTATGCGATTTTCAGAAGCTGTAAGGATTTTAACATATATTTAAGAAAAAGGGGAAGTTCAGGAATTAGCAATATTTCCTCTGTTAACACTGTCCTTAACCCTTTCTCTCATACGACAATTCTGCAGCAGACGACTTTGTTGACATATTTTGTCAAAGAATAGAAAATCTCTATAATTGAATGGATAACCTATGACTAAAAGTGGAAAACATTGTGGCAAAAGGAGAAATTGCTCGTTTTGAGCAATTTCTTCTTTTGTCACTATTTTTTCAAAAAGCCGTCTGCTGCAGAGGCGTTGGAAAGCGTCTATATGAGGTAAAAGGTTAAAAATGTCGATAAACAATATGTGTAAACGGAATTACAATAAAATATAAACGTAACAATCTTGTATGTGATTCACATTCCGATACCACATGGCTCGTACTAAGTAACACCGTATAGCAATAGCAAGACTATTCGGAAAACTGTTGAAAGGAAGACCAGTGGACTCGATAGGGACAATTAATCACTGCGATTTAACTCGAACTCGAAAGGGACCATTAAATCACGTCGATATGACTCGAATCGAAAGGGACCATTAAATCACTGCGGTTTAACTCGAACTCGAAAGGGACCATTAAATCACTGCGATTTAACTCGAACTCGAAAGGGACCATTAAATCACGTCGATATGACTCGAATCGAAAGGGACCATTAATCACTGCGATTTAACTCGAACTCGAAAGGGACCATTAAATCATGTCGATATGACTCGAATCGAAAGGGACCATTAAATCACTGCGATTTAACTCGAACTCGAAAGGGACCATTAAATCACTGCGATTTAACTCGAACTCGAAAGAGACCATTAAATCACGTCGATATGACTCGAATCGAAAGGGACCATTAAATCACGTCGATATGACTCGAATCGAAAGGGACCATTAAATCACATCGATATAACTCGAACGCAAAAGAGACAAAGAAATCACTTCGATATATCTTGAACACGAAAGGGACCATTAAATCACTTCGATATAATTCGAACCGATATAAATCGAACTCGAAATGGACCATTAAATGACTTCGATGTTATTCGAACTTGAAAGAGACCATTAGATCATTGCGATTTAACTCGAACTCGAAATGGACCATTAAATGACTTCGATATTATTCGAACTCGAAAGAGTCCATTAGATTACTGCGATTTAAATCGAACGCGAAATGGACCTTTAAATCACTTCGATATAACCCGAACTCGAAAGGGACCATTAAATCACTTCAATACATCTCTAACCTTACAGGGACCATTAAATCACTTCGATATAACTCGAACGCGAAAGGGACCAATTAATCACTTCGATATAACTCGAACCGATATATATCGAACTCGAAATGGACCATTAAATGACTTCGATATTATTCGAACTCGAAAGAGTCCATTAGATTACTGCGATTTAACTCGAACGCGAAATGGACCTTTAAATCACTTCGATATAACCCGAACTCGAAAGGGACCCATTAAATCACTTCGATATAACTCGAAATCGAAAGGGACCATTAAATCACATCGATATATCTCGAACGCAAAAGGGACAAAGCAATCACTTCGATATAACTCGAACACGAAAGGGATCATTACATCACTTCGATACAACTCGAACGCCAAAGGGACCAGTAAATCACTCCGATATTGATCGAACACGAAAGGGACCATTAAATCACTTCGATATAACTCGAACGCGAAAGGGACCATTAAATCACTTCGATATAACTCGAACGCAAACGGGACCATTAAATCACGTCGATTTAACTTGAACACGAAAGTGACCTTTAAATCACTTCGATATAGATCGAACACGAAAGGGACCATTAAATCACTTCAATATAACTCGAACGCAAAAGGGACCATTTAATCAAGTCGATTTAACTTGAACATGAATGGATCACTTCGATATAAATCGAACTCGAAATGGACCATTAAATAACTTCGATATAACTTGAACGCGAAAGGGACCATTAAGTCACTTCGATTTAACGAATCGTTCGAGTGATTGCGGGAGTCATACCTGATTCATTTACGTATTGTCAGCATCGTGATTCAATTGATCTGAAGTGTGTATTATGAAAAGCATATCAAGAAATAGCGCAGCTGAAGGTCTGATTCGCATTTTCTTTAAAAGACAGATCCGTTTTCCGGAAATAGTTCGAGCTTAACGATATATTCGAATTTTTCCATGTTCGAGTTATCGGGAGTCCGTCGTATTTACGGGTCAATGCGTTACAATCCAGCTTCAGGTGGAGTGGTTTAAAATTAAAAGGGTGCGTTGATAATGCCCCCTGATTGGTTATCCTCTCCCATCTGTTTTCGCATATTTCAAGACAACGAAAACCGAGGCAAGCCAAAAGACCACTAGTTTAGTTTCGGATGTTTACGACGCGGGAGGACACATAGCAGTCAGCTCTCTTGCACGCACTATTTATGATCTTAGTTGTTTTGAATTCAGTCATTCAAAGAGTTTAGAGGAATAACGAGAATGTGCTATAAATACGAGAAGACGTTTAATTTAAGCCATCTTATTTGACTCGTCTTATTTTTCAAACATTTGAAAGAAAGATGTTTTTTGTTTGACACGGATTAGCAATTCATTCACTGTTTCTATCTTACGGGCAAACACGCGAAATATGACAAGGAAACAGCTGATGAAACGGATGGTGGTTTTCATGATCAGATATGGATCGGGCTTGTTTATATCGATTCTAGATTAAAAACAATGATTTTTTATTGAAGGAATATGGATACATTTTGTTCATTGTGTCTAGAAAATGATGTAAAAAACAATTTATCTTTTGATAAGTTCGAGTAATCTTTGTTTTCCAAGATAAAATAGAAACAAGGCAGAGTAAAAGTGAAATAGTATCCTCTTCGAGATATTCATTCAGGTGTTGTCTTTTGTTTATCGCAGGTTAAGTTACATTTGATTTGTAGGTGTTTTATATATAAGGGAAGTATGCGATCATAGAGATTTAAAATGATTGTTAATATGTGGACGAGTGGATTTCCACCACGCTATAGTACTTAAACTGGCTATGAATCGTACGTGCTGCGATACTGGAATAATATTCTACTGTTGTATTTTCGTTACAATTATGGGAGTTCTTGGGCGACCAATTTCGATGGATTTTTTGCGGGAAAGTTTGGCCGATAAATACGTAGTACTGAACCAGCCGAATGGTGACAGCGGAAACGGCGTGACGTCGGAGGAGAGCAGACATTTGCTAGGGGAATTGTCGTCTGAATTATTTCCGTTATTCCAAACGTCAGACGAGGAGAACGTTTCCTCGGGCGGACCAGGCCGTTTACTATCGAAAAGTGTGAAAAGGGGACGAACGTTAGCTAACCGGTCTATAAGCAACACCCCAGAATACATGGTGGAATTATACAATAAGCTTTCTAAGAACAAACCATTCCTTCATAATTCCAACATCATACGGAGTTTCACGGACTTCTCGCACACAGGTACTGTATCCTTCCGATTTTAACCATTTTCAATGTTTATACTTTAACCCTACTAATCTGCAGCAGACGACTTTGAAAAGTATTTGCAAAAATGTGAACATTATCTATAAAAAGTCTACTATAATAATTGAATAAAGTTGAAAACACTGTGGCAAAAGGAGAAATTGCTCGTTTTGAGCAATTGCTCCTTTTGTCACGGTGTTTTCAAAAGTCGTCTGCTGCAGAGGCGTCAGAAAGCTTCTATATGTGGGAAAGGTAGCTTCTATATGTGTCAAACCAACGGACCTGTCCAGCAGGTCGGTATACAATTCTAGGTATATCAATTTAAAATTGTTGAGATGAACAGCCAACAGTATAGAGTATTGGCTTACGGCGAAGATGAGCCAACTGATCTTGCTCTATACTAGTTTCTCAAGGTCCATAACATGGGTTGCAGCACTCATGGGGGTTGGGTTAAGCATATTTTCTTTTAAACTTTGCAAACTTATTTATCTCACATCAATTTTGAAAAGAAAATCTTATGGTATACTCGACAGGAGCAACGTTAACTAACCCTTTTTATTTGAATGTTAATACAATTTGAGCCGACCCGCGAGAAACCCAACATTATGACATCTGCGTAATGCATCGACCCAGATCAGTCTGCTTAGTCCGCGTAGACTTATCCGGGCCGAGACATTCCGTCTCAGGGGATAGAGGTATAGAGTAATGATTCCTGAAATAGAAAGTCCACAGGAGGCGAAAAGAGTCTATCCGGGTAAGCCTTCGCGGTATGCTTAAGCTGATCCAGGTCGATACTATACGCAGAGTCCACAATGTTGGTTTTCTCGCGGGACGGCTCATTTTTGATAGATTAAGATCAGGATCATCTTGCATATTGTTGCAGTGTAATCTTAGCATACTTGCTGTCTCACCCGAAATCAGCATTGTTTGCCTTTTAGTTATCAAAATATTGCAAAATACGTATTTCATGACAAACTAAATCGGTCGATTTTGAATATGGAAAAGAATCCTTCAGGAAATTTGACACTGAAAGAGTAAATTCTTAGCAAAATTCAATACAATTTATGTCAAAATAACTTTAAAACATAAATTTGAGGATACCAGTTGGGGGATTTCATTAAGATAAGCGTTTTTGATGCTCTAACAAGTGTCAGAGTGCTGGGTATTTGAAATACCACTTCACTATCAGATATACCGATTATACACATGTCAGCATCCAAAAATACTATCCCTGCGCAGATTATGAATCAAACTCGAATCATTCTATCGTAAAAATGTCGGATTAAAGATAATTAAAACCTCTATATATCGAACATACTTATATTTCTATACACCCTTTTTACTTTTCTCCAATGCGCTCTTATAAGACTGATTGTTTGTACCATGTAGTGACCGCCTCGATGGTGAAGTGGTCGAGTGACCGCCTCGATGGTGAAGTGGTAGAGTGTCAGCCTCGGTGCGGTAGTTCACGGGTTCGATCACAGGCCGGGTCATATCAAAGACTTTTAAAAAAAGGGTAGTAATGGCTTTCCCTCCTGTGCGATCAGGGTTGTGGGGTTAGCATTACGTCTGATTCGCTGGTGTCAGGGTGAATGAATCAGTAGAACTGGTAAATTACCCAGGAAACGCCTTGATATAACTTAAACATTGAAGGGGAAAGCGGCGAAAAACACTACATAAACAAACAAATCGAGGGCTTGGCGTGAAACGGTCTAAAAACCTATTTTGAAAGCACTGGTTTAGGGGCAATTTTGACCCCTTTGTAAACAATGCAAATTTTAAGTGCCATTGCTTAAAACGAGCAATGGCACCTAAATTTTCATTGTTTCCCAAAGGAATATGATTTAACACTTATAAAGACTTTATGGCGAGGTGATTAACCTTGGTTAAAAAAATACCAACTTTAGTTACAACCTTTTAAGCCCTCGAAATGAACCATGTTGTAAATTTTTCCAATATATTAATTGACAAATACAAATATCTTTAAATATTAACAGGTTTTTAGGTGTGATATGTGTTGATTAAGAACATCATGCATATACGATCGCGCAATTTGGAAAGAAAGTATCTATAATATAAAAAAAAACACTCGACTAGTTACTATGTTTACTGCAAATTTCAATCATAATAATAATAATAATAATAATAATAATATCTTTATTTTTTTAAGGTAACATCTAAGACACATACAGACAATTTAACAATGGCTATACATATCTTATTTTCATATGGCCTTCAATAATATAACACACGCAAACATTACATTTTACAACATGCAAATTTCAATGAAAAATTATGGCATGAAATACAAATAGAATTAATTTTCAATCATGTGAAGACAGACACTCCAACTACTTTAAACACAATTCTGAACATAATAACGGCAAGTAATCAAGATTGTGTTAATATGGAATCTTTTCCAGAAGGTATTTCTAACAATTTCGTCTGAATAATACAATAGACGTTGAGTGCTTTATATGTGATGGAATGCTATTCCAGACTTTAAAAACAAAATATCTAAATGAATTTAACATGTAATTTGTTCTAGGTTTGTTATAAGATTCTTTGTATAATTTGCAATGTATTTGAATGGAAGTGTGTGTCGTGCTCGCTCCAGAAAACAAAACATTTGTAGATTACGATATGTCAGTGTATACAGTGTATACATGCGATCATATACAATATGAGCGGCGATCTACGAAAACCAACCTTATGATTTTGCACAGTCTGATCTGGTTATGCACTGGTCGCCGCGTTTTAAGTGATTTACGTTTTCAAGAAGCCATTGAAATGCAATGTACGAGATAACTGAGATTATGGATCGTACCAGATCAGCCTGCGTAATAAAGACTGACACATTCTGTCACGGGGGGGGGGGGGGGGGGGGGGGGCTGGGGGGTAGAGGTCTAGAGTAACGATTCCTGAAACAGAACATCCACAGGGGGCGAACGTGTCTGTCCGAGTTAGCCTGCGCAGTATGCTTAGACTGATTCCGGTCAATACTTTACAATGTTGGTGTTCTGTTGATTGATTGTTTGTTTGGGGTTTAACGCCGTTTTTAATAATTTCTCAGTCATAGCACGGCGGCCAGTTCACCTACTCATGTGTTTCCTGGTTTTCTCACACCAGTACTGGTTTTCGGTTGGAACGGCTCATACGGATCAGATATCATTGAAGTGCAATACGATCTGTTTGACTGAGGTTAACGTTTTAAGAGCGCATCTAGGGGATGTGAGTTAGAACACCATTTCGGCCAACATTCTTTCCGACGTTTGACAAAAGTCATTGCGACATGCGTAACTCATCTTCCGCCAATGGGTTAACAGTCAATATGGAAAATCAATCCATCCAAGGGCGTCACCCAAATACAGCCATTTCCATGTTATTGTGATTAATTCGAGAACACTGGAGAAACATAACAGTTTCATCCACAACTACACTACACATTCACTACTGACTATTCAAACAATGCCTTAGAGATGGAATGTGGCTCATTTACCGAGGATGTGTTTATATTCAGACAGGTTGACTGGCTTTAATTCCACCAACCTTACTTAGCGCTACGTAATACTTAAATACTTAAAATTACATACATCAAGATCCGGAAAATCTATACAAATGAAGATATTTTTACTTAAAATAGCTGAAAACATTGTAGCAAAAGGAGAAATTGCTCGTTATGAGCAATTTTTCCTTTTGTCATAATGTTTTCAAGAATCGTCTGCTGCAAATGCGTCAAAATCATAAAGCATTGTTTGCGTTACCCTAATAGAAATACCACGATATTTCATTTCATATCAAATATTGTTATTTAGCAAGGTAACTATTTATGTCAACGTAGTTATTCACTTAAATACATTCAACCATTCATGTTTTTCCAAAATATAAGCGAAACAAAAGTGATGAAATATGCTTTTTAGTATTTAAGATTTACTAAGCGCTACGTGCAGTTGATGGAATTAAATCCCCGGTGTTTTAACCATTTCCCCAAAACAGACGTTTTCTGACGCCTCTGCAGCAGACCCCTTTTGGAATTATTGTGGCAATAATGAGAAATTTGGTCGAAACGAGCAACTTTTCCTTTTGCTATACTGTCTTCATCTCATGTTATAATAAACTCTCGTTTATGGAGAATTTCTCAAGCGCTCGACGTCGCTAAAATTATAATAATGTTAATGCTGTAAAAAGAAGTATTTTTCGTATTATTTCGTTTAATAAAATACATGTGCATAGGAGCCGTTCCACGAGAAAACCAACACTATGGACTCTGCGTAATGTATCGACCCAGATCAGCCTACGTAGTTCGCATAGGCTAATCCGGGCCGACACTCAGGGGGATAGAGGTATAGAGTAACGAGTCCTTGAAACAGAAAATCCACAAGAAGCGAACATTGTTTGGCCGGTTTAGCATGCGCAGTATTTTATTATTGTCTTCCACTGATGGGCAAAAAAAGTGTATTTGTAGATGAATGGTTCGAGAAAGTCAGGAAGCACATGCTAAGATGAACTGGCCGCGTCATGTGCATATATATAAACTTAAAGTCCATTGTCTGTTGTCATGTTTCTTTTAAAACTGGCGATAAAACCTTTATGCAGTAAAGTTTATTGTATATAACTGAAAAGTGTTGAAAATTGGGCAAAGTGTCAACCAATAAAAAATGGACATTATAAATGTTAAATTTATTAAAATATCAAATATAAAAATAGCCGTGTTGATTTGTTTTGTGATTGCACGGATGGTGGTACCTGAAAAACGCACGTAGCATTAGAACGCATTCGATACCAGGTTTTCTTTTTGTTAAATTGTTGATAACATTTTTTTATCTTTATCATAAGATAAGAATAGATAAGAAAATATTCAAGTAAATAAAAAAAGGATACAATTTTAGAACGAAATCAAAACTACAATTATGATATTATGCATTTACGATGATGGGCAAGACACCAGAAAACTTATATTTTGTATTGGGGATTCACACTAGCTCGTGTTGATTAGGTTTTTCTCTTAACACCACTTGTGATCAGATATGAGCCGTTCCATGGGAAAACCAACATTATAGACTCTGCGTAATGTATCGACCAAGATCAGCTTGCGCAGTCCGCACAGGCTAATCTGGGCCAACACATTCCGGCTCAGGGGGATAGAGGTATAGAGTAATAATTACTGAAACAGAAAATCCACAGGAGGCGAATAGTGTCTGTCCGGGTTGGCTTGCAGGGCATGCTTAGGTTGATCCGGGTCGATACTTTACGCTGAGTCCACACATTTGGTTTTCTCGTGGAATGGCTCATATGGCCTAAAACGCCTGTACTAATATTCATAATTGATCGTAACGGCCTTCTTATTGTACAATATCGGCTTTACTGTGATGTAGTTCATATGAGCCCGTTCATGAGAAAATGTACACGTTGGCATTTCTGGACAGTGTAGGTTTAGATCATCTTGTACATGGGTGTAGCTCCCTTTACATTTTTTTCTCAAAATTCCTCAAAATGCAGCTGCGGCGATAGACATCTGCGTAATGTATCGACCAGATCAGCCTGCGCTGTCCGCGCATACTGATCCGGCCGACACATTCCGTCTTAGGGGGGTAGATGTATAGAGTAGTTATTCCTCAAGCAGAACGGGACGCGAAAAGTGTCTATCCGGGTAGGCCTGTGTGGCATGCTTAGGCTGATCCGGGTCGATACTTTACGCAGAGTCCACAATGTTGATTTTTTTTTCCACGAGACGGCCTACACATTAATTATTGCATAGGTACGCCCCTGTTGTACTTCTGCGTAGTTTCACCAAAATATACACAAGATGACATTTTGTTAAAGCATTCATCACCGAGCTATTCCGATTGATGTGAGCAGGGTTTATCTAGATTGGACTGTACAGTCGCACAGACTGATCTGGATCAATACTGTTCACGAAACCCAACGTGTACATTTTCTAATGCAATGGCTCCGTTAAGATTAAATACATCCAAGCAGGACTTCCTATTATAAAGGACCTCACCCACATGATAGCAACATCTATGATGGCAACACCCATTCACAAAAATAGTGATGGTGAACTGTTTTTTATTAAGTTCGTTACAAATCAAAATTGAATGATCGTGTATATTAAATCATGGTTATAAATGTTTCACATTTGTATCAGGTGGTTTTATTATAGATTGAGATCGACTATTTCTGTATCAAATTTATTTGAATAAAAACCAGTCGTATTCAATCATTATTTACTGATACTTGATATAATTGACGTCTTTTTAGCCGATGGTATTTGAAAACATTGTAGACAAACGAGAAATTTCTTCTTATAGTCGAAAAAGTCGAATTGTAATAAACTATGTTTAGAAACATGACTTTTTAAGAAGAAAACAAAAACATGCACCCCT
Organism: Serripes groenlandicus; assembly: GCA_031761405.1. NCBI lineage: Eukaryota > Metazoa > Mollusca > Bivalvia > Cardiida > Cardiidae > Serripes > Serripes groenlandicus. The sequence continues at coordinate 69,144,299 of JASEVX010000004.1, read as the reverse complement.
AGTTTATAGAAGAACCCCTTTTTTCTAGGCTATTTTGGGACAACCCTCTTATCTCTGGGTGATGATGCAAAAAGAGGGGTGTTTATCACAGCCCCCATGTAAGCATTGTCAGACTATGCCATTTGTCAAAACTTTTTCTTTTTATTCCGATTAGAATCTCACGAATCTGGTTCTCCAGATATTTTTCCCTCCTTGATGAATGAGCGTTATTTATTGGTTCCCATTTTTCTCGTAATTCCTCTACACCTTGCAGATAGATAAACGGTTCAACTCGTTTGCACTCTATAAAACATACAAATAAACCAGAATTCTATCATTCTTCATTTGAGCCGTGTCTATCGGTTTGGGATCGTATTGCCTTTCTGTAACGGAATCAAATAAACGTAAATTGGCGTAAAACTAATGGGGCTTCACTTGCAGTGTTGTGTCTAGAGCTAAATTACATGTATAGTGACAGTGAAGACCATGTCGAGTCTGTGTAATGTACATGCTTGCCTGAGTCTTCACTTCACGCAGATGCACTAAGACTCCAAATCGCTAAACGCGGCTCATATGTAAATGTTTTCAAAGACGGTTACCACCTGGCCGTTTTCCCCACCTGGCAAACATTAATATAATTTGACCGATGCTCTGTGAAAACCAACATTTACACGTGTGAAAAAGACGTGTCTGTGCAATGAATCTAAATGAATATTGTTTTACAGGAAACAAATTATGATTAATAAACGAACAATGCAGAGCCATAACTGGCTGCGTATAACATACGTCACTTTAATATTTTAAGTGACCTAGAACATGGAGATGGATTTTGATACATGAGTTGAACACATTGTACGAAAAGCCGCATAGCTCAATGTTAACCCTTTTCCACTTTGTATAATTCCCCGGGAAGAATTAATTGATTGATTGGAGTTTAACACCGTTTTAACAATTTCTCAGTTATATCACGCCGGCCAGTGCACCTACTCATACATTTCCTGGTTTTCTCACATCAGTACTCCACATAACAATCTTCCCAAGCAACTGGCTGCTTTTCCACATAGACTTAGCCCATCCCTGGAAAGAAAGAAGCGGGGCAATGAATAGTGTTTGCACTGTCTGTGATAAAACATTGCAATACTGATTTATTCGTCGGAATTAGCGCTTTCAATTTATTCTGTGACAATTCCAGCTGTACCAAAGTATGTTTTTACTGGACATTGCCATTTGACATATCTTTGAAATAACTGCTCGGGGACATTTGTGTTTTACAATCACAGTTCAACTTGGACCTGAAAAACTTGAGCGCTTTTCAAAATGAGTACAAATGTTGACCATTTGGATTAAATTGCTTCGATTTACCATGACGTGTAATAATAAAGCTAATGTTGGTTCCCCCTGACCACCGCTTAAATAAACGCCATCGCACAATTCATCAGAATCATGTGTTTGACATTTAAGTAATACCCACAAGCGTTCGGGTGTAAATTCTGCTAAAAGTTGTAACATTTAAAACGTTTATTCCAACGTTAAGTTCCTATACTTAACTGTATGACCTTCAACCCATCGAGGGGTACATGTCACCTATGTCTTGGTCTACCCGCTCCTTCTCTTGCATTGGTGATTCTAGTTTAACCCTTTACCACATACAACACATCTGAAGCATGCGGTTTCGAAAAGATCTAGGCAGAGCTATGGACAATCTCTATAAATGAAAATGTAATTATTGGATATATCAGTTGAAAAGCTTGCGGCAAGAAGAGAACCTCCGAATTAGGAGCAAATTCTTGTTTTTGACACAATGTTAACAAAAAGTCATCTGCTGTAACTGTGAATGGGTTTATGTTTGTCTGTTAACGGTGCTTGTTTCGTTTTCAAGTGTGACCAATCGGGTAAAGTTCCACTGGTCTTATAAAGATAAGGGACACATGCAGGAGCAAGCACGTGCACACAGATGCATTCAGTCGAGTAAACAAACACGCCCCCCGACAGACGAAATGGCTTGTTGCATCTCCAATTTTTCTATCAGATAAAGGCGCGTGGCCGTGAAACCAATGAGGAGGGGGGGGGGGGGGGGGGGAGGGGGGGGGGGGAATTAAAGGGCTACACTTCGAGCTTTGTTTTGAGAATATGTATATACATTTCAGAGGACTTTGACAAATATGCCTGTATAGTTAAAACATTAACAATCATTACTTCACTGACATATTTGCCAATATGGTAAAACCATGAATAAGCTATACTTAGCTGTTCGTAGACATATCAAAACTTGAACATATTTGCAAATATGGTAACAAAATAAGCTATACTTAACTGTTCGTAGACATATCAAAACTTTAACAAATTTGCCAATATGATTAAACCATATACTTTACTGTTCGTAGACATACCAAAACTTTAACAAATTTGCCTATATGATTAAACCATATACTAAACTGTTCGTAGACATATCAAAACTTTAACAAATTTGCTAATGGTTAAACCATATACTTTACTGTTCGTAGACATATCAAAACGTTTACATCCACTATGGTAACGACAAGAACAAGCTATACTTTACTGTTCGTTGACATATCAACACTTTTACGTATTTGCCAATATGGTAAACACATGAATATAATTCTACATCACTTTTTGTACACATGTAAATGCTATATTTTTGGTTGACGCGGCTCAATTGTATTTTTTATTTTGGCACGAGACATGCTATGGTCAATTACTTTTATTGCAAGGTGTAATATGTGATGTGATTGTGAAACAACCAATCAGTTCTCTGATGATTTCTATCACCACGAATTCTTATCCATAGTTCATTCGAACATAACCCGCCTTAGAGATGTTATGAATGAGTTTAAGTTTTAATTCACAGTTGGATTTTGTGAAACGAAATTGTAATTTGCTCAAGGCTTTTAAAAGCTATATGTTGCAGAGGCTTCTTTAAAAGTCTTCTATTTCAGGTAAAGGGTTAACATGTTGACGTGTGCTCGTTTCGTTGTTTTAATAGCGCAATTAGAAAAGTTCATTGTTGCGTTCTTGGAAGTAGTTAGGTAGCTCCCGGTTGGTACTGTCCATGTGAGGAGTTTGCTTTGTTGATATTTAAAGCCGCTTTCAACATTTTTAGTCATATCACGGCGTTTCCTGGGTTAGTACTTCTGGTCCATTTATCATGACATCAGCCAGTCAGTCGTAATGCTAACCCCGCAACGCTGAGCGCCAAGGAGGGCAGCCATAACTACAATCTTTGGTATGACCCGGCCGGGGATCGAACCATCGACCTCCTGCACCCGAGGCGGACGCTCTTCCAACTTCACTACCGAGGCGGTCCGTGCAAGGGGTGGAGTAATTGTAATTTGATAGACTGAATGTCAACTATTAGGACATCATCGCTGGTATATTGATAGAGCGTGCGCCTCAGATGCAGGAGGTAACTGGGTCATACAACATATTCTACACATGGTAGTAATGGCTACCCTCCTCGGCGTTAAGACTGGTTTCAGGAGAAAAGGACCAGTAGTATTGGCAACTTACCAAGGACACGCCATGATACTACTGAAACATTGCTTAACTCTTTCAGCGCCAGAGGCAATATTGAGGTTTTTGCAAACAATGCAGATTCAGGTGAGTCAGCTCGTAACGAGCTGTCTCACCTGAAATCAGCATTGTTTGCCTTTTAGTTACCAAAATAGATCAAAACTTTAATAAATTGAGAAATGGACACAACCGATTTTGAACATGGAAGAGTCTTCTTTAAACAATTCGGCGCTGAAAGAGTTAAAGCGGCGTGAAACATCAAACAACCAGTCAAACAATCACTAATAGGTAACATTAACGTTCACTGAACGGACCACAGGTAATAGCACTCCATGGCCTTGTTGAATGACCTGTTTAATTGACAAGTTTATTGTCTATACTACCTGGGAGGTTCAGAGGTAAACTTCCGGCCTCGTGATCAAAAGGTCCTGAGTTTGACAACCATAAGGGCGTTGTCACAATTATGGATCTTCCAACTTCTTGTTGAGTTTCCATTAACCAGATATTGAAATTGCAACGCATTGCTTCCTAATCGATGTTAAATGCCTTACTCGAGACATTAGACTATTTTTGTCACCTTTTGAAGTATCTAGTGTAACATGATTTTATTAATATTACGGCGAGTATTTAGTACATCTGTTTGTTTGCTTACCAGACAAATTGTAACATGATTTCATTAATATTACGGCGAGTATTTAGTACATCTGTTTGTTTGCTTACCAGACAAATTGTAACATGATTTCATTAATATTACGGCGAGTATTTAGTACATCTGTTTGTTTGCTAACTAGACAAATTGTAACATGATTTCATTAATATTATGACTGAGAACATTAATTCTACCAATTCAGTACGCTCAACAAAATATGCAAACATTTCTAGACTGAATTACGAATGCAAACATTAGCAAATGTCAAATAAGTAAAATAAATTCCACTTATTCTAGGTAACCCAAACAATTTGCAAGTCTTAGAATGAGTAGATAACCCATTCAAGTGTACTAGATTATTAGGATATCGCTACGCCAATAAACACAAGTTTTTAAACACTGCAACAAATAATCCTTTGTAAATTGTAACCATTTGTAAAGGACATTCATCTATTTCTTCTGTCAAAGTAGATTTGTTTGTGTAATTCTAATAGCATTTTTACCCCCTTGCGGATGCAACTGCAGCAGAAAACTTTTGATTGATACAGATAAAGAGGAAATAATTAAATTACTAAAAAGAACAATATTTGTATTCATAAAATGTAAACACATTCAAAAAGAGAAAATAATTGTCACGTTCGTATGTCGGGTCCGATGAACAGTCAGGTGAATGATATATATTACCATTGGCCCTCTTGATCGCTCTTTATTCTTTTATTGTCTTTTGTAAAAGTAATAATTCATGTAAATGTGAGTTAGTTTCAGTATATATCTTGTTTGTTTGCCAAAAGCAATTATTTGATGTTAATCCTGATAAAAGTAAACACCTCAACGTTTATCTCTGTTCACAAATACACTAATGAACAATGTTAATTGATTCTGACAGCACTAATATTTCAAGTGGCTCAGCCTTTCATGTGGTTTCTTTTGAACAACTTTGGCACGTAATGGAGAAGAACAAAAATAATATTTTACTGACTTGTTTGTTTTGTATGATTATAGGGTTTTCATTTTGTGTTTGAGCCGTTTCAAAAATATTTAAGCTGTTTTTCGACCATATACATATAGTATATTTCCACGATCTCTGATAGACTTACCAGTACTAGGCTAGGAAATGTGCCGTGTCGGATTTCACTCCACACAGACACAGAATAAGGATGATTTTTTGAAATGTCATAATGTAGTAAATCAGACTGTTACACTGAAGTGACAAACATATACAAAAAGGACGTAAATCAATTATTACCAGAATGTACATGTATATTCCTGATTTTTAATGCCTCTATCAGATATTTCGCAATATATATGAGCCGTTCCACGAGTAAACCAACATTATGGACTCTGCGTAAAGTATCGATTCGTATCAGCATAAGCATGCCTCACAGGCTAATCCGGACAGACACTTTTCGCCTCCTGTGGATTTTCTGTTTCAGGAATCATTACACTATACCTCTATCCCCCTGAGACGGAATGTGTCGGCTCGGATTAGCCTGCGCGGACTACGCATGCTGATCTGGGTCAATACATTACGCAGAGTCAATAATGTTGGTTTTCTCGTGGAACGGCCCATTATTTACTTAAATTGTTTCATTGATTGATATGACGATTTCACGAAGTATATACAGTCTAGAGCTCTTTATAACCAGGCATACTATCAAGAAATGTAACCCATCCTTCACCATACACATTTTTCGTTTCATGAGCAATATACTCATTATTTACCCCACTCAATATTTAAACAATAACAGGTGCATCTGGCATTTGCTAAAATACGACAATTGGTTATATATCCCTTTAACCTTGATGTAATAAGTTGTCGTTTAAAATATTGTTAAATTTTTCTTTTGGTGATTCTCATTTCTTTGAGAAAACGTCCATTACATTGTATAGCTTTGGATACATATTCATCGTGGTTATTATATCTATTTCAGATGTTAGAACGACCACCTCCGCATCTGGGGGAGCACGTATACATTCACTCACTTTCAACATTTCAACGTTAGATCACCGAGAAAGTATCCATTTAGCAGAACTACGACTGTACACCCTGATTAAACGGGACCAGAGCTCATTCGTTGGTGTTCGACGGTTTGTGTCCGTATTTGAAGTTCTGAACATCACACACGACCATAAAACCCGAGAAAAATTCAATTATATTACCTCTAAATTTATACATACTCTGGAAAATGCGTGGGAACGTTTTGATGTCACTCCTGCCGTCAAACGATCCCTGAAACACGGATCGAAAATAGAAAAACTAGAGGTCCGAATACGAAGTTTGTTTACGCGTCACATACCAGATAACCTTGAAATAAATTATGACACGAATGATGCAAAGCAGCCTATTCTGGTCGTTTACTCGAATGACAATTCACCTCGACATGAACATTCAGTGGACAGACATGAACTTGTAATGCATAGTATAGATACGGTATCGGATCTGAATTATAAATACTCAACGCCGCTATCAGCGAATTCGGTTAACATTTACACAGACAATCAGCATATTGGAAACCATGAAAGAGTGAAAAGAAGTCGCTTATTGAAGAATTCGATATGTCGAAGACGACCGATGTATGTCAACTTTGCGGACATTGGGTTAAACTGGATTATAGCACCGAGGGGCTATCAGGTTAGTTCACGTTTTTATTCATATATGAGCCGTTCTTCGAGAAAACCAACAGTATGGCTAACCCAGACACTTTTCGCCTATTGTGGACTTTCTGTTTCAGGAATCATTACTCTGTACCTATATGCCCCTCAGACGGAATGTGGCGGCCCGGATTAGCATGCGCGGATTGCGGAGGCTGATCTGAGTCAATACATTATGCAGATTCCATAATGTTGGTTTTCTCGTGGAACCGCTCATATTACACATTTATATATCTTGTTTATTTATATTGGTTATCTCCCCTGATTATTAACACTTGTATGTTCTCAAGTATTCTCACCTTATATTCTACAGGCGAATGCCAATACTATTACGTATATTCGTATATACACATTTTCAATAAATACGTAAATGACAAATTCGAGCGTCAAAAAGTTTTAAGTAGTATTTTGGTTCAAACGACATGTAGAATACTAATAGACGGATGAATGGTATTAGCACGTTCATATAACACAGCTCGGGTTACTTTCGGAAAGTTAAAAAGGTTGTTTGTCGCAAAGTAAAAAGCCTGGCAATACTTCGCGTCAATGATGCTGGTTCGGATCTCCTCTGGTCGATTGTCATGAATCGCGGCAATTTATGTTTATATCATGTTAATGTTTGATATCATTGGATTACAGTAGCAGTGACGTATTAAAACTAATTACTTAGAAAGGGAAATCAGAGATTCGGAGAAATTGACCCCTTGTCATTGGACCTTTGAATTTACGACAACAATGATCTTACTATGCAGTTGAGTATTCAGTTATTTGATATGACAGTTTTACAAGAGGCTTCAATGATGTTTATAAGATTGATTGATTGATTCTTTGATTATTTTATGCCGCTTTCACTACTTGTTCAGTTATATCACGGCGTTTACTGGGTAAGTCACCAGTTCTAATTGTTCATTTATTCTGACCCCAGCCAGTCAGTCGTAATGCAACCCTGAGCGACAAGAAGGGCAGTCATTACTACCATTTTTAAAGTCTTTGATATGACCCGTCAGGGGATCGAACCCATGACCTCCGCACCGAGGGGGACCGCTCGACCACTACACCACTGAGGTGGTCATGTACATGTATATACTAAAAAATACCAAACATAGAAGAGCCTAATCAGATTGCGCGGAGGGTTATTGCTGGTTTTCTAAGTCCCGAAGACCGGTTTTTATATGTCGTGGCGAAAGTATCGGTACTTTATCATCTTCACGTAAAAATGCTCCCTATCTAATGAATGAAAATCTGATAAAAGATTTTTTGTAAGACTTGTTCAACCGATCTCGTTATTTTTCTTGGTTTTCAAGAAAACAAGAGAATCAGACATGCTTGTTCTCTCTGGCATATTGACACGCTGACAGATAGTCATGGACTGGCATGACAACAACGGTTACGAACACATAGTTGAAAAGACACGGGTTTTTTTTTGGGGGGGGGGGGGGGGGGGGGGGGGGAATAATTTTCGGGGCGGGGGTTGTAGGTTAAAGATAAAATTATATTACGTTTCCAATCTCGTGTGTGCGCAATATACTGTTAAAGATTAAATGAATATTTTTACAATCATGTTGAAGTACTTGCGTAGTGTATCGCCCCAGATCAGCATGCGCAGTCCGCACAGGCTAACCCGGGCCGACATATTCTGTATCAGGCGGATAGAGGTATAGAGTAACGATTCCTGAAACAGAAAATCCACAAGATGCGAAAAGTGTCTGTACGGGTAAACCTGCGCGTCATGCTTAGGCTGATCCTGGTCGATACTTTACGCAGAGTCCATAATGTTGGTTTTCTCGTAGAACTGCTCATATGTCAGCGGCGATCTGCGGAAACAAACGAACAGGTATCTGCCGCCATTGTATATCCAGGTCTGATTCTGTGTTTCTATATTATTCACTAGTCATAGAAGGTTTCAAAACTTTCTGTAAACCAGGATGAACAAGCAGGTATATCTCCACACGTGTAATCATTAATAGAGAATCGATCATACATACAGTTTTGATCGATATTAACCCTTTCCCACCTGCATACGCATTTTAACGCAATAGCAGCAGACGACTTTTGAAAAACATTGTGGCCAAAGGTGAAATTGCTCATGATGAGCAATTTCACCTTGGGCCACAATATTTTCCACTTATAGTCATTGGTTATCCATTCAATTATGGAGATTTTCCATGTTTTAACAAAATACGTTCAAAGTCATCTGCTGCGGAATTGTCATATGAGGGAAAGGGTTAAGGGTGTCCATGTATTTCATTGTAAAGTTTTTTTCTCTCAAATTATTCATTAAACATATTGAAAAGAAAGATGCTTTTAATAACTATGTCTAGTTTATGAAAAAAACAACTGTTCACCCATCTATAAGACGGACGTCAGATAAATATACAATGCCAGCAGTACTTTTGATTTATAAATCAGATCTCGTGTAGTGTTGAATTTAAAGTATGACATAACGAGCGCAACGAACAATTGAGGACATCTTTGAGCATAGCAAAATGTTTTGTCACCAATGTGTAATTGTTAATTGCACTATCACTGTGATATAATTGATGTGCTGTTGAACGCACCATATAACCTCAAAAAGGACTACGTTATAAAACGTCTAATGCACATATGAATAATACCAAAGGTAAGCAAGTACAACAGAAGAGTTTACTTTCAAAGCGATTCTGTGATTATATAAATTAACAAAAAGCACAATTGCACTTATGTGTTTATGTTAGTTGATGGTTTGCAACGTTTTGATTATAGTCAGGAGGTGCACGAGATGCAACTGCACTCAAAATCTTGACTGTATACAGATGCATTATGGTATCAAATCGTTAGACACGGCTAAAATGTAAATATAATTCGTTAATCTGGCATGAATTGTTAGATGTTTTGTAAACTGATTCGTTAATAAAAACATGTTTGAGTCATTCTTCCTATTAAATTTATTTGTCAACGTTTCTTTTGGATCTTGATATACTAGCTTTATTTTTAGGTTCATGTTTATACAGATAGCACGTAGTTTACGATACAAGTTATAATTAAAATACTAAAAGTATATGGCACAGAAGGCAAGAAGTTTACAATACAAGTCCAAGTTAATCTACTATGACGGTACGGGGTTTAACAATACAAGTCCAAGTTAAATTACTAGAACTGTATAGCACAGAGAGCACGCAGTTTACCATACAAGTTACAAGTTAACTACTAGAACTGTATAGCACAGAGAGCACGCAGTTTACCATACAAGTTCCAAGTTAAACTACTAGAACTGTATAGCACAGAGAGCACGCAGTTTACCATACAAGTTACAAGTTAAACTACTAGAACTGTATAGCACAGAGAGCACGCAGTTTACCATACAAGTTCCAAGTTAAACTACTAGAACTGTATAGCACAGAGAGCACGCAGTTTACCATACAAGTTTCAAGTTAAACTACTAGCGCTGTATAGCACAGAGAGCACGCAGTTTACCATACAAGTTCCAAGTTAAACTACTAGAACTGTATAGCAAAGAGAGCACGCAGTTTACCATAAAAGTTTCAAGTTAAACTACTAGAACTGTATAGCACAGATAACACGCAGTTTATAATACAAGTCCAAGTTAAACAATAATATAATAATATAGTTCTAGACGTGTTGATTTTCTTATATCTAAGGGCAAGTTGATCTTCGATCGTTGTAATATTAAAATTTGTATGCATATTTAAAAAAAATAAACCACAACCTAAATTTTGTGGTATGTTTTTGGTTTGTTAGGAAAAGCTCACAGGCTGGAGCCAGAAGGAAAGACATGCACACGAACATAGCACAGTTTTAATGTACATACATGTAAGTGCTGTTTCAAGTATTATTTTCAAGAATATTTCGCACAAAGAACGATTCTGAACACTGTGATACTCTCTAAAATCCGGATATACAGCATTTGTTAATCAGTCAAAGTGACTCATCATGTTTTTAAAAATAAAGCACAAAACAACCTCTGAAGAGGCTATTTTGTAGATATCAGTTACGAATCCTGCGGACATCTAGCATTTTGATTACATGATATGAGTCGTTCCACGAGAAAACCAACATTATGGACTCTGCGTAATGTATCGACCCTGATCAGCCTACGCAGTTCGCGCAGGCTAATCCGGGCCGTCCCATTTCGTCTCAGGGGGATAGAGGTATAGAGTATTGATTTTTGAAAAAGAAAATCTACAGGAGGCGAAAAATGTTTGTCCGTCCGGGTTAGCATGAGCGGCACGCTTAGGATAATCCGGGTCGAAACTCTTTGGCAGACTCCACAATGGGTTTTTTCGTGGAACGGCTCATATATAGTCAGTTCTTCTGGCAAAACAGTCTTCGTATAATAGTGGTTAGAGCTTCCGCCCCGTAATCGGGAGATGAGGGTTCGATCCGGGTCGAGTCATGCCAAATTCTTTAAAATTTGTAGTATTAAATGACTTCCCTCTTTGGCGTTGTGTTAAAAGGAATCATTGGTCAATATGAGAACTATCTAAAGTCTTTTGCTGTAGGCATTAAAATAAGCGTGTCGCATTTTCAAAATTGAAACGAATGTGAGTGCTTCTGTAACAGACAAAATATAATATGTTAATGTTTTTAGACAAAAAAAGCCTGCTTATCATGACATGAATAACATTCAGCACTATTTCTGCTTTGTATTATCGTGGACATTTCATCAGTCTATACTGTATTTTCTAAATATTTGTCCTGCTTCAAACGTATAACTAGCATGGAGCAATTTAAGTAAGTCGAATAGTATAACTCATTCGCACTTATAGACGCCTTTTGACGCATCCGAAGCAGACTACCCTTGAACCATTCTGGCTAAAGGAGTCCCATTTTGCCTTAATGTTTTGAACTATATTGAAAAATTATCCATTTAATCACAAAGATTTTTCCTATCTTGCCTAATCGTTTGCTGCAGATTTGTTGACTGGGTTAAAGGAGGAGTGTGTTGACCAACATTAGATTACTAGAATACGTATGGATTTAGGTCTCTAACCCTTTCCCTCATATAGACGAATTATGACGCCTCTGCAGCAGACGGCTTTTTGAAAACATAGTGGCAAAAGAAGAAATTGCTCAATACAAGCAATTTCTCCTTTTGCCACAATATTTTCCACTTTTAGTCATAGGTTATCCATTCAATTATAGAGATTTAATGTTTTTTGACAAAGTATGTTCAAAGTCGTCTGCTGCAGAATTGTCGTATGAGGGAAAGGGTTTCAATGTTGTTAAAGATCGCGTATCGGAGGATAGGGTCAATGTTCAGCTTAAGTGTGTCACTAGAGCGACTGTGGTTAAAAAGATAAAGAGGAGTTAACACGTTTTGCTTCAACAATATCTCCGTAAGCACTAATTAAACCCTATGCTGTGGGTACGTAAATGAATTGTCTTACGAAAACGATTCTTTTGATTACCCACAACATAGGTTTTGGAGGTAAAATACGGCTTTAAGAACATTTAATACGCCTCTTATCTAGAGCTGTATCTTTTTTTTTTAATCAAGTCCGATTATTTAATTTATATATCCCTATATTAACATAGTCTTACCTATATTTTCAGGCATACCAGTGTGCAGGCAGATGCTATTTCCCCTTAAGCGACCAGATGCACACAACCAAGCACGCCATCATACAGCTACTTGTGAACGAAGTGAACCCACGGCGGACGACCAGAGTGTGTTGTGTCCCCACCAAACTGGAACCAATCTCCCTCCTCTATGTCGATGATTACGGGGTGGTGACCTATAAATACAGCTATGATGGAATGATCGTGTCTGAATGTGGTTGTAGATAGTGACATCAGAAGTACGAGTTGGTGACCTATACATACAGCTATGATGGAATGGTCGTGTCTGAATGTGGTTGTAGATAGTGACGTCAGAGGTACGGGGTGGTGACCCATAAATACAGCTATGATGGATTGGTCTTGTCTGAATGTGGTTGTAGGTAGTGACATCATAGGTACGGGTTGGTGACCTATAAATACAGCTATGATGGAATGATCGTGTCTGAATGTGGTTGTAGATAGGGACGTCAGAGGTACGAGTTGGTGACCCATAAATAGAGCTATGATGGAATTATCGTGTCTGAATGTGGTTGTAGATAGTGACATCATCGGCATGAACCAATAGGAACTCTTCGACAACGCAAAACTCGCTGACTCTATTTAGAATTCCAATGTAGTAATGAATATTCCAAAACTATTTTCATCGGATTATAGTAGTATGACAGTGACACAAAGTCCGCATGTAGACGTGGGGGTATTATCCCAAACAGTCCGCATGAACTTCCCCCATTAGGAGTAGCTTCGAACCAGAATGACATCCCTTTATTTTTGAAGCTAGTCGAAATTTCACGTAATCATTTCGGGTGTATATTTACACAAATCGACCAGTGGGCGCAACTGTAAAAATCAGAGAGATGTATTCAATCAGTCCTAACGCAGCGAACGCTCGGAATTGTGCTAGCCAAATCCACCAATCGAATTACAGCTTTAAATTAGTACGCGGTGTGTTAGGACAAACCGAACCCACTCCAGGGCATGGTTCGTTTCTTGCGTGTAAATAAGAAGAAAATATATAGCAGTATAAGGGTTTACCTGAAGGATAAAGGCCCAGTCAATCTACCACCGGAGTATAAACGAGAAAAAGCATAGCCCTTAGATAAACGGCGAGACCCGTTTTGACTGTTTGGATATTTGTCTGTGTCCCCTTATGATTTAACCAAAGGGCGCTATAGGTATACCGTAAGGGACGGACATCTCTATATCTGTCTGTTCACATGTCTATTTTTTTAGTGGAAAAGTATCAGGTTTATGTCACGAATATTTGTATTTTCACAGAAAGCAATTATATGATACACTTCAAATTGTATTTTTGTACGCTAAATGCCAATGGCACATTTCAAGGTCAAATGTAGAAAGTGGGCCATGTGGATATTGTGATAATTAGATATGTGTTCAAGTTAAGTTAATAGAACCTTGCATTTGAAGCAAGGACAGTTCTGATGTCACGGAAACATAGCAAGTATCGATGCTCATAAATGTCAATGTCATTCATCAAGGCTAAATGTGAAATAATCGGGATTATTGAATAACCATAACAGTATTTTAGTTACGTTAATGTTCTTGGTATGAGCATGGCGGCTGATTTTGAGATAACCTGCAATAGTTCAAGGTCATAAATTAAGATCAAAGGTGAAACGTCTGGATTACTGCAGTATTTTAACATCGCTTTAGCGATGCTTTTGATACAAACCATTTATATAGTTGACTATTAGGTGATAATGTACAACGTTATGCTTTTCTATTGATTTTGAAGTTCAAGCTCGAATTAACAGGTCAAAGTTGAAAATCACTACACTATTGACACCGACTACTCGCATTATGTCCATTGTCTAGTAGGTCACTAGTGTACTGCATTACTCAATTACTTGTTCCGATCACTTCGATACCGATGATACTTATTACAGCAAGTTCTATGATAATGGGTTTCTACAACAATATAACTTTCTAAATAAGACAAAAATGAGATTACTTTAAGATTGTGCAACGGTCAGGTGTCATATGGACTTCAGGCAACTACTGATTTAATTTAAAGCGTTTTCAACATAATGATATATATGAGCTGTTCCACGAGGAAACCAACAGTATGGACCGACAGGGCCGACACATTTAGTATAGAGGTATAGAATAATGATTCCTATAACAGAAAATCCGCTGGTGGCGAAAATTGTCTGTCCGGGTTAGCCTGCGCGGCATGCACAATGTTGGTTTTCTCGTAGAACGACTCATATTTAAATAAACATGTACCCACCAACTTGCTTAATGTTATTTATTTGTTCAGTACACTGTTCGGGCTTTTATTACATTATATTATCAAAATCATAACACATCTATCGACGATCCGTTGAAAGCCATGTTTTGTGTAACAACTATCGTATTATGAAAATAAAGTTTATGTTAATTTTCTGACAATTGGGTTATTCATTAACAAACAAACACTTAATTGAATAGCTTAGCAACGTATCTTTAGGTATACTTGGTTCGTTTTATCTTTAATGAGTTTTTGAAAGGAGTTTTTTTTTTCATCTCCATCTGATGATGGCATCATTATCACCAAACCATAAATTGGTTTACTGCTTAATTGGGTTTCCAAAATAAACCCACCCAAATGTAGATGCATTATCTAAATTTGCTTTGACCGTATGGTTAGTACGTGGAAATTCGGACCTGATGTCCTGAGTTCGATTCTGCTTGCGACAGTTATCTTTTTCAAATCAAAGCTTATTCAAAAGCGACCTCTTTGGCCTAGGGATATCAGACGGATTCATAGCCATCTAGATTTAAAATTTGTATCGAATAAATTAAATTTCGCATCATGGTTTTAGCAAGCATGACAGCCATGCTAAAAGATAAAAAATAAATGCATCACATAAAGTTTTTTAAATTTTCTACGGCTAATTGTCGAACAATATCAGACTGTGCGATGCGCTTGTTGATCTGGGTTTTCACTGGTCGCAAATGATTTACGGTTGGTGTTTACTATGTGTAAGTCATTTTACACGTCATGCAGCACTAAGTCGTTTCATCTTGCCATCGGAGGGGAAGATCATCGTCGGACTTTCACAAATTTTCCTTCGGTTACGCATATTATTACTATATCAAATGGCTACGTGCAGAATTATGTAGGTGGTTCCTTCCGATGGGTTTCAGAGGAATACAGATGTAGTCTATTATTCAAAAGACGTTCAGTTAATACTATTTGACTTCAGTAATTCAATTTGTGTTCGTTTTCACTTTCAAGACAAAAAATAACCCTTTCCCACATGCAACTATGTAAAAGCAGAAAAGACATCGGCACAAGTATGGTAAAACTCAATCATTGATAATAGTTATTAAATATATATAGAGGATATCATTGTGACAAACGGTGAAATTGCTCATTATGATCAATTTCTCCTTTTGCCACAATGCTTTCAAAAGTCGTCTGCTGCATAGTCGTCAGACTGCGTCTACATGAGGGAAAGGGTAAAGGCGCGATTCTGAGCGATAACCCCGATTGACCTGGCAGACGTATCAGGGCGCGTGACCTGGCAGCCGAGAAGATGTACCGCCTTTTCATATCAAAGTTCATTCCAAAAAATATGGGGTATCAAACATATCATATTTGAAGAATGTGGTGCTTTGATACAACACTGATATTCCAGAGAAAAAATTATGATAAACGTCCATCCCTAAACCTTGTTGGAATATTTCATAATTAGGGGGGTATAGTCAATAAGGATGAAGAGCACATACCAGCCCCGTCTGGCGATTTTAGGTCTTAACCCCATTCCAACATGCAACACACTTGAAGCAGACGACTTTGAATACCTCCAGGCAGAATTATTTAAATATCTCTGTTAATGAAGTTATAACAATTGAATAGAGTTGAAAACATTATGAAAAAAGGACAAATAGCTCATTATGAGCGTTTTTCTTCTTCTTTTGCAACAATGTTTTCCAAAGAACAATGTACATACAACAAACTTGAAGCAGACGCCTTTGAAACATCCAGGCAAAGTTATGAACATATCTCTGTTCATGTGTTAATGAAGTTATAACAATTGAATAGAGTTGATGGCAAAAGGAGGAATTGTTCATTATGAGCAATTTTACCTTTTGTTACAATGTTTTCAAAAGTCGTTTACTGCAGAGGCGTCAGAAAGAGCCTTTATGGGAAAAGACTTACGCATTCCCAATTTAGCTTAACGTAAATGGGTATGAGAGCCGGAGGGACCACGGTTCGAGGTTTTCGCCATAATGTGTACACATATATCTACCTTGTGAACGTAGACGTAATAGGACAGTGAAGTATATATACGAGTTCAAGCAGCGAATCTACGGTAAACTGCCGGTTGTTGTATATGTTATAAACGTTTATCTTGTTATAGGTTGATGGCATTGAATCAATAAACTATTTGTTATTGCCACTAATGCTTCTTGATGATCCATTATGACACGGCGTACCGTACAGGCTATATCCTGATCTGAAGGTGCAGATGCGCCACCTCTAGATAAGGTGAGTATTTCAGACTCTTAAATCCTTATTAGATACTCAAACTCTATGTTGTGGGTACTCAAAAGAATCGTCTCAGTGAGACGATTCTTTTGAGTACCCACAACATAGGGTTTGGTTCAGTAATAAGATAAATATTTGTGGTAAAAGACCACTTCACTCCTCCTTATCTAGTCCAATGTGGTGTGGATCTATACTTGTCTTTACCTCAATGCTCCGATCGTCTAGAGGTGTATTCCGATTGTCCGGAAGCGTCCAGCACTTGGGTGAGTGCTAGAACGAATATACGAATAAAATTACATCTGGTATTACCTGATTTCCACCCGAGTGTTCTGTATGTTATGACAATTTAAATACAACTCAGTTTTACTGATTTAGAGTAACATATTGTGTTCGGTAAACTCGTTATTTTCATAACAAACAGAAGCTATGTGATGCATGAGAACCGGGTAGTTTAACGGAGAGAGGTGACGGTCAAAGAATAAAGGATATATACGTTTGGCTTCATCATAACATTACGAATACGTAACTTATCCAACCGATTCAGTTTTAATCTGTGTCAATCGACATATTTGCCTCGTAGTTTGTCTAGCTTAAAATAGAGATAATAGTTTAAGAAACTAAAAAAAAAAACCCAAAAAAAAAAAAATCACCCACCAAACATTATCTGATTTCAGCATTTTTTTGTCTGTTGAAAACTGTAAATTCGTTGGTTATTAAATAAATTTTAAAAATTTATATTTGAAAATATCTTATTATAATTTAAACAGCGACACAGTACGGTCGCCTTAAATCACCCGCCGCTTGAGATTTGTTATATGTCTCAAAGTGTTATACCCCCCACAAACACAATCTGCAGTAGACATCTTTGAAACTATTTTGGTGAAAAAAAAAATCCGTTAATGTGAATTTAATATTTGAATGGAGTTGAAACCACTATGGCAAAAAGAGAAATTGCTCTTCTTTGAGCAATTTCTCCCTTTGTCACAATGATATTAAAGGTCGTCAGATGCACAGGCGTCAGAAAGCGTCTGTACGAGGGAAGCTCTTAAACGTAGGTATATCATATCACACTATGGAAACGGTTAAACCGCCGTTAAACCGCTGATCAGAGCTGCTTTGAAAGCAGTCAAGTGCTGTACTTTTCAAATGCAACGGGACAATTTTCCAAGAAAAAGGGCCAGAGTAGAATCAGTATCATAAACAATATCGGGAGTGCTCGTAGAACGATACGTTCCATTAACGTCAGTGTATTGTTACCCTCTGACATTATTTAACGTTCATGGAATGAATTAAGATGGGAGATTTCAAAGTCTCGAATGACGATAAAAACAAACTTGAGAAAGATATATATAATCTCATGAAAATATCATGCTTGCGTTCGAGGTCAAAATGTTTGTTAGAAACAACATCATCGGAGAGTTATTTTCTGAATGTGATTTATGATTTAACCCTTTACCGTATGTTACAAATCTACAGCAGAGGTCTTTGAAAATAGCTCGACAATGATAGGGAAAATCTTGACGAATGAAAGGAATTACATGATTTGACACAGGCCATGCGAAAATGTACGCGTTAGCTTTCGTGAATAGTGTAAAATATATGAGCCGTTCCATGACAAAACCAACATTGTGGACTCTGCGTAAAGTATCGATCCGGATCAGCGTAAGCATGCCGCGCAGGCTAGCCCGGACAGACACTTTTCGCCTCCTCTGGATTTTCTGTATCCGGAATCATTACTCTATACCTCTATCCCCCTGAGAAGAAATGTGTCGGACCGGATTAGTCTGCGCGGACTGCGCAGGCTGATCTGAATCGATACATTACGCAGGGTCCATAATGTATTTTGTTTTTCGTGGAATGGCTCATATATACATCAGCACAGTCTTATCTGGATCGACACTGTTCACATATTTCTGAGACACCATTGTTTGAAAGCTTCTGTCAATGTGTGTATAATCTAATAAGACTGAGTACAGACTGTTCTGAATATACGCTGTTCAAAACTACTACTTCGTTACTTTTCATATTGACTTGCTATTATGATATTTCAAGTATCATTGCTTTGAAAGCTGTAAGTAAGAATGCCTAGCACCGCGAAAATTAAGTATGATTTTGATAGAGTTGAAAATAGTGTGGGTAAGGAATAGGTGTTCATTTGAGAGATTTCTCGTTTTTCAACTTTGTTGTTAATACTCTTTTGCTGCATAAGTCGTAAGGAGTCGTCTAAATCAGGGAAAGGGTTTAATACAAAAAGCATCCTCGGTACCCAGGCTATTCATAAAATATATGATATATTTTATGAATAGCCTGGGTACCGAGGATGTACAAAAAGGTACACATCTTATAAATATTTTCTACTGACAGGTTTCCCTCTCCTTCCATGAAGCTATATCAGTAGTTAGTTGCACTGACACAGAAGACTCAGTACCATGAGGGGACCCGGTAGCTGCCGTTCTCCGCTTGCAATGACCCAGAATACAATGGTTCGAGCCCTGAGTAAGCAAAGATTACTCGATGTAGTGGTTCGTGCGTTCGGATTAGAAACGTGGGACCAGCGATTAGGTTATCGACACCGCGATTGTTTCTATGCAATGGGTGCTGGGTCGTTCACAAACAGATGGCCTAATAATGTGTCAGTTCAACAATTGGTGTATTTTGGAGCCGACAAACGCGCCAACCGCACCGACCGGGAATCTGAAACCACTTTTGTAGTACGACCCTGTACTGGACTGACGCCTTATTTGGTCATCCACCGATTCCACGATTGTTTCTTTGCCTTATATGGGAGCTGGGTCGTACTAAAAAAGTGGTTTCAGATTTCCGGCCGGAGCGGTTTGCGCCAAAAATGAATACACCAATCGTTAGACTGACGCCTTATTCGGCCAGCGATCGACACCGTGATTGTTTCTATGCACTCTTTATGCATTATGCGGAAATCACCGCATTGACGGCCTCCAAAATAAATACATCAATCGTTGGACTGACGCCTTATTAGGCCAACACTCGACACCGTGCACTCTTTATGCATTATGCAAGAAAGAATTCACCAAGCGAAAATGGTTGCCATCATTTTGGACCAAATCGGGCCCGGACAAAACCGGTCTTTAGCATTCTTGACGTTCACTTTCAAACAAGGTGAAAATACTCAAGTGATCAAATGAATACTTCCAATGCATCCTGTTTACATTTGCAATGAATTTAAACTCAATATCATATATTCATATGCATTCTGGTGACGGTATACACTCATTTCTACGCAAACAAATATTTTTTCAGGGAATTTTTTAAGGACAATACTTCTTAGAAGTGATTTTCGCCCGAAACGCGCCACCCGCTCAGACCGAAAATCTGAATTGACGTTTTCAGTACGACCCAACACCCATAGAATGCAAAGGAAATGATTTTTAAACTTTTTCACATACAACCAATCTGCAACAGACAACTTTGAAAAATATGAAAAATCATTAAAAATAAAATATAATTAAAGAAAAGATTTTAAGCCGTCTATTACTGATGGGTGAAAAGGCGTCTGTATGTGGGATAAGAGTTTAACCTGTTAGTAAATGTTTTCTTGTTTCTTTAAGAAGTACATTCAACCAATGATAATGCAGAAGTGTGTCACACCAATAAGATGACACCACCTCCTTTATCAACCTTTTGAGGATCCAACCAGAGATGTTCGATGAGGTGCTCAAAGGAATTGGTCCTAGGATCCAAAAGAAAGGTACAAGTTGAGAAAGGCTCTAGAAACCAGGCATGCAGCTGGCCATCACCATCAGACATTTCGCTTTAGGAGACAAGTATCCCAGCCTCATGTATAACTTGTGTGGCCAAGGATACTAACACCTTACTAATAAGGTTCGCCAGGCCCTTATTGCAGAGTATAAGGATGAGGTGATCAAGTGTCCAACTACTCCAGCTGAATGGAGCCGCATAGTAGAGGAATTCAAGAACAGATGGAATGTGTCACATGCATGTGGTGCCCTGGATGACAAGCACGTGGCCATCAGATGTCCTCCGAACAGTGGCTCTTGATATCACGATAACAACGGCTTCTTCTCTGTGGTGCTCTTAGCGCTGGCTGATACTGATTACGAGTTCCTCTGGATTGACTGAGGTGGTCTTGGCACCATGTCTCATGCTTAATTATTCAAAGCAGAGCTTAAGTAGTGCCTGAAAAATAGATCGAATGTGTTTGTAGCGTCAGACCTCTTGCCTTATGACGAAACTGCTCGAAATAGTTGCCGACGGTGCTGCGTTTTTATAACGACCACATCACGGTGCTAGATAAGCTGTTTGTACGGTAATGGAGTCCCTACTACGTTCTTAATAAAACTTTGCCACGCGTTTTGTTTGCGATGACCCGACTACATTTATCTTGTGCACCATCAAACCACGCTCATGGAGATCCTCCCACATTAGGCCCCGATTGGCCACGCTCTCAGCCACTTTTCCATCGTAGTAAAAGCGGCGTCAATGTATGAATAGGGCGTAAGCAAACACTAGTAATCACGAGTTCCATTCAATTTGGCCTAGTGACCTACTTTTGATCAGATAACCTATATTCAATTCTAGCCTTGAACACAAATTCTGATTTTTTTCAACATGCTCAATTTAAAAATGCGGCTTCAAGAGTATAAACAATATTTTCCTTCAAGTTAGACTAGTGACCTAGTCAAAACATGTGTTCCCTAGAGTGG
The DNA here is from genome assembly GCA_031761405.1 of Serripes groenlandicus. Classification (NCBI taxonomy): domain Eukaryota; kingdom Metazoa; phylum Mollusca; class Bivalvia; order Cardiida; family Cardiidae; genus Serripes; species Serripes groenlandicus. The sequence continues at coordinate 69,122,734 of JASEVX010000004.1, read as the reverse complement.
TAACAAGATATTTCTCAAATTTTGCCTGATGACCTATTTTCAAACAAAGCCTATATATCATCAAGGCAAGTTGTCTGACAAGATTTCATCATGCTCAAGTTAAAAAATGCGGCCTTTAAAGTGTTAACAAGATTTATATTCAATTGGGCCCAGTGACCTTGTTTTCAACGGAAATTACCCATATTTAAACTTGGTCTCGATATTACCTAGACAATAATTCTGACTCGGTTTCAAGCTGCTGAACAAAAAGGTAGCCCCCAGAGGGTTGACAAGATACTTCTCAAATTTGGTATGGTGACCTATTTTTTGACCGGACATGACATATATTTAAACTTAGCCTTGATATCATCATGAAATTTATTCTGACAAAGTTTCAACACGATATAGTTTATAATGCTGCCAAGAGATTGTTAACAAGAAATCCCTTCAATTTTACCTTATGACCTAGTTTTTTAATATTCACCTTTAGCTGAGATATCATCAAGACAAAAACTATGACAAAGTTTCAATCTGCTGAAGCAAATACTGCAGTCCATATATAGAGTGTTAACACGATATTTTTATATTTGGCATTGTGACCTAGTTTTTGACTGGTTATGACCTTATTCGAAACGTAGCCTAGATATCCTCAAGACCTTCACTCTGACAAAGTTTCAAATTAAAAAAGTCGCACCCAGAGTGTGAACAAACACTAGTAAACAACATTGTCATTCAATTTGGTCTTGTGACATAGTTTTTGACCCCGACTTGACCCATATTCTAACTTGGCCTAGAAATCAGCAAGAGAAATAACTGAATAAGTTTGATGAAGATTGGCTGATAATGGTGGCCTCTAACTTGCCCAAATGAACTTGCCTGATTGGCACAACTGTTCTACCAAGATTGTTCAAATAGTTCCGATCTGTTCGAAAAAGAATATTGGCCACCAGGGGGCAGAGCTTCTTTTCCTTATATAAAAGTATAGCGGAAATTCTTCTTGTCTTAAATGTACTGGCCCGATTTGTAAAGTATTTGGCACACATGTTACTTGGGTGACCCACTACCAAGATTCGTCAAATAATTCCGATCCTTTGAAAAAACATGGAACTTGTTTCCTTACATGTATGTATATATAGTGAAAACTTAAAAAATCTTCTTTTCCAAAAGTACTCAACCGATTTGAAAATAAGTTAAGAAATACTGTCGGAAACCCTCTTTTAAATATAGGGTATAAATATATGATAACAATAGTGTTTTAGTTAAATACGTAAAACGAAAACAAAAATGTCTTTTCCCAACGTGTTGACCTCGATCTCCCAAAATTATTGTAAACATTTGTCTGCGCATGTCTTTTTTCCCCCCTTAATATATTCTTAAAATCGCAAAATTTAGCTCAATTACTTCGCGATTTTGAACATATTCCTATTTTCCTGTTATTAAAACCCCGAATGTTCCCAGTAATGCTACATAGACTCCGCTCTGGTATACTGATTGTGTTCAGTGAGGGAGAAATGTAACGGCAACATGTATAAATAACACTTCTATAGCCTGCTTTTATAGCGACGTTGGTAGAGTGGTTGACCTTTTCGTAAAGTTAAGCAACGTTCATCGCGGTTAGTGCCTGGATGGGTGATCCGCGATGGCTTAACGCCGGTACCCGTTACACTTTACATTTTAATTATTATGTTAATCTTCTATCGCAAACTCGAACGAGAACCAGTCTAGTGACGAACTGCTACGGAAATATCCAAGAGCATACGGTAAAATACGGCGCATGCGCGATCAAGACGAATAACACGGCGCATGCGCAAGCCTATTGCACCAGTGACAGTTTTTTCACAACCAATAAGTCTGCACCCGCGCAATAACGAATGACGACGGTCTCAGTGACTTTTGTCAATCCGTCAATCGTCAGAAAGAATTAATGACCGAACCAGGTATCAAACTCACGAACCGTTGCTTGATATCCCTCGTCGTTATAGCATGATCTATCGGGACTCGGACACCATAGGCGAACCAACTGTTAGCTAACACAGTAATATTTAATAATATAAAACCTAGATCAGCCTGTTCATACGATAAGACTGATTAAAATCTACACTGTATACCCTCGAGTCAATTAAGATTGCAGTTGGCAATCAGTACACAGATCAGAAAGAAGGAATGTGTGGGTTATTTTGAGCTTGCAAAGATGACAGATGACATGTGTAGGTTAAGTGAATTATTGACGCCGCGTGGAAGTCAGTATGGGATAGGTTTTAATTTTATACCATGGGGTGACGTAATCGAAAAAAGAGCAACCAACATAATTATTGTTAAGACTCTGTTAAATGTTTGAAAAAAACAAAAAAACTTTATGGATACATAAATTATATAAAATGACTTAAGAAACAGCAAGATACAAAATACGTATGTCTTCTACCGTTATTACAAAACTTTAGACACATTTAATGGGTATTTAATCACTTTTCCCCAACGTCCTAGACTACGCTTTTTTTATAGTTTGGTTTACAACCCGATTCATCAAAGCTCAGAAAAAAGTTTCTGGCGATGTTTTTGACTATTTACAATATTGACATTTTTAGATAAATGGGTAATCTTTAAAAAATCAATAATGATTCATTATAATTACTACATATTACAGTATAATTCTAGAAACTGTAAAAACAACGTTAACCCAACTATGATATAGGCAGGGCCGCAACGTGACCCATTCTATTATATGTAAATGCAGCATGTCATCGCTTGGCGATTTTGGTCATTCTTATTTAATAGACGACAAGGTGTCATCGGTTCCCATACAGTAATTAAGTTGTCTCTGCTTCCTTTCGTTATGAATACTTCGCTGTTTTCACGATTTTATCCGATTTCTAAAATTCATTGGATTCGTACCCGGTTTTTCATGTCACTTTAGATATTTCTTATGAAATACACTTAGTAAGATAAACGCCGTAATTAAAAGTAATGGAAATCATAATAATATTTTATCTGATCTCTCAACCTCACACTGACAGTCGAATGTCATAATATACAAATGTCAATCAGAAAGGCCACGTCAGTTTAATTGTGTTAATCAATACGCCTTGATACTTGAAAATGAGTCCGGTTCTGTGTGTAATACTGCTATGTTCACACAAATGACCAATCATCGCTGACATATTAACTTCCAAATATGTATAGGTCTACACACTGAGCAGACAAACAACGTGGATGTATTCCTCCGCATTAAGTTTACCGCGAGCTTTTAAGCATTTAAGTTTTGATCAAATTTGCTTTTTAAGAATTTCCCACCTGCAGACGCAATTTGACGCAATAGCAGCAGCCTACCTTTGAAAACATTGTGGCCAAAGGTGAAATTGCTATTATGTGCAATTTCCCCTTTACCAACAATGTTTTCAACTTATTTTTTTTTAATCAAACTCATATTTGGAGATATTTCTCATTTTTGGCAATATGTTTTCAAAGTCGTCTGCTGCAGATTTGTCGTACATGGGAACGAGTTATGTCTTTCAAAACACTAACTAAATTGTGTGATTGAAATGCACTCCATTACTTGACATCATTTTTCTACTTTTATACAAAGTTCATTAACTTTGTGACTACCCGTCGAAAGCAATCTACAAAGTGTTGTAACCGTTAAACGGATGATATGCCATGTTTTGTTTTAATTCCTTTGAAGCAATCTCATAATAATCAGAGCTTAACTTCGCTACAGTAGTAAATGCTCGTATATATCTCAGACCTACACGAGAAAATGGTGTAAACACATAAACGACGCATCTTGAGCAGTGGTCAAATAAACCATCCGTGGTAAAATAAAATGCCATAACCGTATGCGCAATCATGCTATCTGCTCCATACTAACACACTTTGTTTGTTGCTTTCGTTAAATATCCCATTCTAAACAAAGATCTTCATCCAGTTGAGACATCTCTGAAGATAAGTTTGACTGGGATCAACGAAGGTCGGAAGTTCTCTATCGCTGATTATTTCAATAGAGCAGTTCATAGTGATAACAAAATCTAACAACTAGAATTGTTTTTGACACAAAAACAGATGTCTCCCCCTCAAATATCTGTCAAAATCTTTTAAACATTCCAACCTATAAAGCAGACAAAAAAAATTGGCCAAGTCGGACAGTATTCAACTTTTAATTACTAATTTTATCTTGACCTTGTACAAAGTGGACATGATAGCAAATGGTTTACAATAACCCATCTCTTTACTGCAGCTGTAACATTTCATGAAAACCCTTCAAGCCGTCTTGGAGATATGAAGGGGACACGAAACAAAGCCTCAAACCTTTGACCTTCAAGCGTGACCTTGACCTTGACCTTGAACCGGTATGGTCGAGACATGGGTTCTGCACATCGCCTTGATGAGGTGAACATGTGACCCAAGTTTCATGAAAATAATTCAAGCCGTCGTGGAGATATGGAGCAGACACGAAATAAAGCCTCAAACCTTTGACCTTCAAGCGTGAACTTGACCTTAAAACGATATGGTTGAGACATGGCTCTGCACATCGCCTTGATGAGGTGAACATGTGACCCAAGTTTCATGAAAATCCTTCAAGCCGTCTTGGAGATATGGATCGGACACGAAATAAAGTCTCAAACCTTTGTTTGACCTTCAAGCGTGACATTGACCTTGAACCGGTATGGTCGAGAAATGGGATCTGCACATCGCCTTAATGAGGTGAACATGTGACCCAAGTTTCATGAAAATCCTTAACGCCGTCTTGGACATATGGAGCGGACACGATTTGGAACAGACAGACAGACATCCAGGACAAAAAACAATATATCTCCCCTGTATACAGATGGAGAAATAATTACTCGAAGTCAGTGAATGAAAGCGTTACTGACAGACAGACGACGGAGAAGACATCCCTTTGTAGCTCCATCCCAAGGCAAAGCTACACATAAAATTAATCAATGTACGACGGAGAAGACTCCCCTTTGTAGCTCCATACCAAGGCAAAGCTACACATAAAATTAATAAATGTACGACGCAGACGACATCCATTTGTAGCTCCCTACCAAGGCAAAGCTACACATAAAATTAATCAATGTACGACGGAGAAGACTTTCCTTTGTAGCTCCATACCAAGGCAAAGCTACACATAACATTAATAAATGTACGACGCAGAAGACATCCATTTGTAGCTCCCTACCAAGGCAAAGCTACACATAAAATTAATCAATGTACGACGGAGAAGACATCCCTTTGTAGCTCCATACCAAGGCAAAGCTACACATAAAATAAATCAATGTACGACGGAGAAGACATCCTTCTGTAGCTCCATACCAAGGCAAAGCTACACATAAAATTAATCAATGTACGACGGAGAAGACTTTCCTTTGTAGCTCCATACCAAGGCAAAGCTACACATAAAATTAACAAATGTACGACGCAGAAGACATCCATTTGTAGCTCCCTACCAAGGCAAAGCTACACATAAAATTAAGCAATGTACGACGGAGAAGACTTTCCTTTGTAGCTCCATACCAAGGCAAAGCTACACATAACATTCATAAATATACGACGCAGAAGACATCCATTTGTAGCTCCCTACCAAGGCAAAGCTACACATAAAATAAATCAATGTACGACGGAGAAGACATCCTTTTGTAGCTCCATACCAAGGCAAAGCTACACATACAATTAATTAATGTACGACGGAGAAGACTTCACTGTGTAGCTCCATACCAAGGCAAAGCTACACATAAAATAAATCAATGTACGACGGAGAAGACATCCTTTTGTAGCTCCATACCAAGGCAAAGCTACACATAAAATTAATCAATGTACGACGGAGAAGACTTCCCTTTGTAGCTCCATACCAAGACAACGCTACACATAAAATGTAGCAATGTACGACGGAGAAGACTTCCCTTTGTAACTCCATACCAAGGCAAAGCTACACATAACATAAATCAATGTATATATATAATGTAAGAATCGAATTTATTACGGGTATACTATTTTATTACGTGAGTCTTTGTACACTTGATGTAGAATGATGGTTACAATAAATGTTATGTAATGTAACGTTAAGCGATTAAGCTTATTGTAATGATGATAAAACACACAAATATAAAAATATAAATGATTACATGTACATTATATTCACATGAATAATAATAAAGATATATTTTATTTAACCCTTTCCCACATCCGCAGATGACTGAAGAAATGGTGACAAAAACCTGAAAAATCTCCATAAAGGATAACTTAATTGTTAAATAAAGTTGAAAACATTGTGACCAAAGGGGGAAATTGCTCATTGGTCAGAGTGTTTTCAAAATTCGTCTGCTGCTATTGCATCAAAATGCGTCTGCAGGTGGGAAAAGGTAAACTGCTGGAACCGGTTGTGTGAGTCCAGTACAACAGTAAAGAGTCGTATGACAAAACTGTTACTGCTGGCTGCCGAACTGAACCATGTTATGTTATTATGACAATGATACAATTGGCCATAGACTCTTCCAGAAACAGAGATGGACACGTTCATTTTTAGAAAATACCACCATTGAAAGGACAGCAATTCGAAACTGTCCATAAAAATAAGAATTTTTATAAAAAGAGGCTTAAACATTATGAAAAAAAGTCAAATTGTTATTTAGGACACAGATGCAAGGGAGTAACCTTAAACCGTTTGCGGACAAAAAAAAACGTCCCTGTTGACAGCCAAATCCGAAATTGTGTCATTAACAAAATCTATGAAAGTTTCAAAGTGATAGAAATACCTCTGCTTGGAATAACCCTACATGCACTCATCTCGAACTTGGTCTGCATATTGCTATACAACAATTATACCCTACACATAACATTGTACTACTTGTATAGAGTGTAAAGAAAATGAATGGAAATCAATTATGGCGGAATAACAGAGGAGGGTTTTAACTATGTCGCGGGTACATAATAAAGGACTCGCCAGCAGACATGCCATCTAAAATGTACATGGATTTTATTATCTCTATATTTACATATAATTGGCATGTTGAAGGAACAGCAAAATCTTCCGGTACAAGAAATCTTAACCTTTTCCTACACTATACAATTCTGCAACAGACGACTGTGAAAAATGTACCAATAGGCACAAATAATGACACATTTCAACTGAGAGAATATTTATTGAATAACATTCGGGTAAATTTTTCCTTTTGTCACACGTTTTCAACAGTTGTCTGTTGCAGTTGGAAAAGTCATTGGCAAAGAGCTTGTGTTTAACTAGATTTTAAACTCTCTACAACATGACCGTTTCATCTATCTGGATGACTTTCTGGACTTTCCATCAGCCGTATTGCGTAAAACACCTCTTTTCAGGAACCTGACGAACTTCCTATGTAGATTCAAAATCAAATAAATCTGGTGGAAGACGAATGACGTGATGTAACAATCGATTGCAGAAGTCGTTGAACAAATTGAAAAACAATTAGAAATATCACTAGGTAGTAGTACAAGACTAATCGAAGAAACATTCATCATCTGCAAATTTGTCAACGGGTGAAGGACGAACGGACAGACAGACGAGGGGGTAACGATCAAAATGTTCCTCCGTGCCTAGGTCATCGACACAAACAAAAGTTAATATTTTCTTTACAAATTGAGAAAATATGATATGGAATGTAATGTTATCTACAAAAAGAATGGACGTTTTTCATTGGGTAAAATATCTACAGGTCAGATTCGTCCGTTTCGTGTATCTCCCTGGAGAGTTTGAGCGTGGTTTGTATCTGATAGGTGCGCGTACTGTCTACATCCACTCCACGTTCTTCTCTTCCCCTTGGCTCGGTACTGAAATATCCAACGTATGTCCACTTTAAAATAAAGTCTCACCTACATTTATTTTACAGCAGAAGACTTAGAAAACGGAACCTTGGACACCTGCTGTTTTCAGTCTTTGGTGTGACCGACCTGGGTCTCAAGTCATGGTCTCCCATTCAAAAGGCAATGATTGCAATTTCTCCCTTTTTCAAAAACCATTTGTTGCAGACACGTTAGAATGCGTCTGCATATGCGAAATGGTTCAATATATTTTGAGCTTAAATCATATTATTGTGTCGTTAACATTTCAGAGCTGTTTGATTTTTAAACTAGTTAAAGGTCTTGCATAATATATGATTTGATTTTGTTTGAATAAAGTTTTATGTCTTTCTCAACCTTTTGTTTTTAATTATATCACAGCGACAGTTGTGTCACACGTTTATGCTATCTGGGTAAAAGACCCAGTATAAGACCAGGAAATGTGGTTTGATTACGGGTGACACTCCTATTGCATTTGTATGTCTGCTGCAGTGTCTATTCTAGGACCGTGATAATTCTCACTATTTTGAATATTCCCCCTTAAATTTATATAGAAGGTTTTTTTTTTATTTACAGAGACAAAGAAGGAAAAACATCTCAATTTGTTTATACAATCAGGGTTTTTTTACTGAAAAAGGGGAAGGGGCCTGGGGCCTTTGAGAAGGGGAAAATTTCGCGGCGTTTTAGAAAAACTAGAATGGAGTGCTCCCTGGAGCACGTGTGTCACCTGCCGGCGCCTTGTCAGAAAGTTTTAATTTTTGACAGAAAAGGGGCAATAACTCTGATATAAAAATATTTGGATTATCCCCCTTTTGTGAACCCATCACAAAGATTGATATAAACATTTGTCATTAGTTTCAATCCAATCCTTTGAGTAGAAAAAAAGTTATTTGAAAACGTGACGAAAAAGTGTGACGACAGACAGCGGACAGACAGACAGACGCCGGACAATGATAGCTTTTATCATTATAAGGCATTTTTTCGCAAGTGCTATTTTTTGTTACTTGCTAAATGAGAAAACAATTTTAATTTTTGAGAACCTATTAGAACTTTAGTTTTAAGCAACACATGTGAACTACAATAGTGCAATATACTGTTATGGTCAATCATGAATGTAATGTAAACATGGTCCAAAACATGCCGTGAAAAGAACCTTCTGAGACTGTCAGATATACAGCATAGTCTAGAAACTGTGTTTCAATTTCTGGCTCCATATGGCAAAGTATGGGGTCTTTTCTGTCTTATATATATAGTCAAGACAACAACCATCTTGTCACAGCAGTTTTTGGGTCATATTCTCTAAGGGCAACATCAGCAACTTTAATTCTCATCAAAATATCAAGTATTTCAGCACCAAGCCTACATCTCAAGTCAAATGTTATTCTGTTTATTGTGGAAAGATAAATGAGATTTAAGCTAATGTTCAATAGTTAAATATAAAAAAAAAAAAAAAAAAAAAAAAAAAAAAAAAAAAAATTCTTTTTTTTTTTAACGGAGGGGATTTATATTTTTAGGGGAAAAAGTATGCTTATTTTCCGAGGGGAAGGGGCCGTTAAACGGCCCCTTTTATATAAGGTAAAAAAAACCTGACAATACATTTTCCGATAAAATTCCCCATACAATGGACACTGCTTTTACAAAGTTCTTCTCTTTTACAAATTAAAAAATCGGGCCATTATCGTGATGCATTTTTTTTTATAGAAGATACATTATCCCTTCAACAAAATACATGTAGATCCGATTCCAAAATGTAGTTTGTTGAAAACTGTTAGCACATAGAGTTATAAAGGCACCTTCTGTACAATCCTGTCAACATGCAAAAAAACAAACCCATTAACATCCTTGTTGCCACAATCGGCCAGTATTTACCATAACTTAAATATTTACTTTAACAATATGCTTATTAAACTATTTTCCTACGTGCATGATATGAAACAAACATTCAAGTTAAAATCAGTACAACTGTAAGGGAGAGATAACTAATGTGAACACATTAACAGACAATGACGACGCCTTTAAACTTCGCACAGCAGAAACAAGAAAACAATTCGATATTTGATAATAACTACATGTATTACGATAGCGATCGAAGACATTCTATAAATGCAGATGGGCAAGTTCCCTTGTTGGTTATATAAACTGTAATGTTTCATTATAACCTGTCAAAACTGTAAAAGAGTAACTAGGTAATGTAATCTAGTATAAACAAGGGCATTAAATAGGCTTCTAGACCTTGCCATATACTAACTGTATACTAAGTTTAGTTAAGATCGGTCGAATGATGTTCAGTGTAGAGTGGTCATAATGTTGTTACGGACGGACGCACAGACGAACAAACAGACAGTCCCGTTACTATATCCCCATCGCAAACTTCGTTAGCCGAGGGGATAATAATCTTGAAGCAATATCATCATCGGCGACATACAGGAAAGAAACCCGATTTAAGAACCATAGACCGATCAGTTAAAAAAAAAATATGCCAGGGGTCATTTTATTATTTATGGGTGATAGAAATAGCAAATGAAATGACACTGATTAAGTAACTGACAATAGTATAAATATTGACACAACCATAACAATTACTATACTTGCTTTAATTTACTGAACAAAGACCATTCGATAAACATGTAGGTACATGTACAATCGTTGGGTTCCTGAATGTTTTGACCCATGTAACAATGAAAGGAGCCGAGATCAAATCTCTAAAAATGACGCCTTTAAGTTGAAAATATAACATGAAATGTCAACGATTTCCAGAACTTTTCAAAAGTGTGCAGAAAATATTGTGACAAAAGTTAACCCTTTCCCTCATATAGACGCTTTCTGACGCCTCTGCAGCAGACAGCTTTTTGAAAACATAGTGACAAAAGAAGAAATTGCACAAAACGTGCATTTTCTCCTTTTGCCACAATGTTTTCCACTTGTTTGTCATAGGTTATCCATTCAATTATCAAGATTTTCTATTTTTTGACAAAATACCTTCAAAGTCGTCTGCTGCAGAATTGTTGTATGAGGGAAAGGGTTAATTAAGTTAGCAAGCAATTTCTCTATTTTCAACAATGTTTTCAATTCTACTGAATACAATCATACTTTCATTCAAAGATTTTTTATATTTTGGCCTAAATGCTGTTTAAGTTTTGTCTATTACAAACGGGTTACAACCATGAAACGTTAAGCAGTAGACAATGCCTCTGCAATGTACACCAACAGCAATCTTACCTGTACGTGGCTACCTCCGCTTCTTTCCTCAATTCTGCTCTTTTCCGGTCTTCATCGTGCCTTCGTCTTTTCTCTTCCTCGTATCTCTTCCTTCCAGCTTCTCGTCTCTTTTCTTCCTCTGATCCAGGCGGAGGCCTTCTTCGTTCGCGATCTTTGTCATCTGGTCGTCTCACGCGATCATCTGGACGTCTTGGAGGACCTCTATCATCGGGTCGTCTGGGAGGTCTGTCACCTTCACGTCTAGGGGGCCGATCCCCATCCTCTCTGGGATGGCGCGGTCGATCCCCGTCCTCTCTCGGTCGACGCGGTCTGTCAGGATCTTGCCCACGACCATCCCTGTGATCACGTTCAGGATCCCGTCGACCTCTGTCCCCGTCATGTCGGTCATGTCGTCCCTTGTCACGGTTATAGTCGTTATTGTAACCACGGTTATCATAGCCTCGACTTTTGCTATAATCACCCCGGTTACCACCGTCATTAACACCCTGAAATTTGAAAATAGAAATACACAGAATTAGTATCTCACGGCAGGAATGGTTTGGAAGTCTTCAACAGGATAAGTGTCATATTTGATAACCGTGGTTACATTAGTTTTGTCAGTTAGTCATCTTTTCTGACCTTGGATTTTCAAGGTCATATTTTTATCGCTCCTGTTCATGCTTCCATACCAATTCCCTTTGTGAGATTTAAACACATTCTAGACTACAAACAGTCTACTATATCCAAACTTTAAGCACATGCTGAGATATGAATAACAACAATAATGAAATTAAATAAATATATGTAACACAACAAACTGTATATACAAACTGAACATTCCAACAGACAAGACATCACAGTAAAGCGAACAATAAGTGTAAGAAATACTATTTGCTTAAACCAAGTAACTGCTATCAAAACATAAAACATTAACAACAGAAATTGATTTGATTGCAAATCACTGGACAAATACAATAATAATTTTGAGACTGTGTAGTAAAAAAGGAAGAAAAGACAGACAGGAAAAGTAAATTGGTTCAAAATCTATACTTTATAAAAATGATTTTATTTTTTAACACATCTACTGTACAAGCATACATTTTCTTTATTTATACCTCGTATTGCTGTTTAAATAAGATAATTTAGCTCAGGAAACAAGCTCAGGAAACAGTCATCACTGGGCCGCTTTCCCCCTTATTTTACTGTATAGTTATATAAACTAGCATTTGCAATTTAAGTTATGGATATATTTACTATCATTTGAGTAAAAAATTATGGATATACTAAACATCATTTGAATATTTAGTTCTGAATGTATTCAAACAACAACTCAGAACAATACCATTCAAGATCAGCCTACAGTTAAGTCTTGGTCTACAAGGTTAGCTACTCAAATATCAAATATCAATAGTGCAAAGACTAGCCAAAACATGTATGGCAGATATACTGATACTTGCTAACCCTTTTCCACCTGTCCACACATGTTAAGTCATCTAGTTTCACATTGTGCAACAATGTTTTCAATTATTTTTAATAATAACTCTTTTATTTATATAAGTTTTCAATATTGTGACCTTGATGTTCTTAGATTTTTTGGCTGCAAATGTGTTGTATGTGGGAAAGGGTTAATGTAAAAACATGGTTAACTTTCCCTGTATAGTTTCTGATAGTGGCACATTAAGCTGCACTGGTTGCTTGGCATTGGTTAAAAACTTATAACATTTGACTCTTTTGAAAACTACAATGTATCATAGTAAGATAAAGTCTGAGTACAACACAAAACTAGACAGCATTTAAGTCTTCTTTTATGACCCAGCGGGGATCGAACCTGCAATAACCCACACCCTAGGAGAATGCTTGGGGTTGTTATACAAAAATGAGTTTTAACATAGTCTGAAATCAGAATTCAGTCTCCAGCTCCAGAAAATATGATCACTATATATCATAATAAAGTGAACTCTTACAACATTCATAAGGCATGACACTTGGGATGTAACTGTAACCTTTCCCTCATATAGACACTTTCTGACGCCTCTGCAGCAGATGTCTTTTTGAAAATATGGCGACAAAAGAAGAAATTGCTCAAAACGAGCAATTTCTCCTTTTGTCACCATGTTTTCAACTCTTTTCAATTATTGTACTTTCATTTAAAGGGAGTTTTCAAAAAATCCGGGTATTTTTCTAATTCTTTTTTAATTTGTCTGCTGCAGAGATGTTGTATGTGGGAAAGTGTTAATAGGATGCCTTTGCAAGAACCAGATACCAGCAGAATTATATTAACAAGAAATAATTAAACATTTAAACTTTTTTATAAGCATATAACAACATATAACAGATATCCAGATTTTAATACTGACCAACATATGTTAATTACTACATGCTATTATGTGACACTCAGCATTGTGCTTAAAGGTTTGGTGCATATATATATGAAACTAAAGTAAAACAAACAATAATCTGGATTCAGGAGCTTTTACATTTTATAATGTATACTATATTTATCAGAATGATGCACATCAAAATAGAAAGTACAACAATTTTGATCCAAGGTATTCTTGGAGTGACCTTTTTGATCAGGAATAATGATTACAATATTCATACTCATTTATATAAAAGATCCTGAATCCTTATAACAAAGGTGAGGCCTGCCAATAAATAAGTCAGTAAATAAAAACATAAGACAGACAGAGTCGGAGATCTAGATAAGGGGCGTTTTGCATGTTCTAAAATCCTTATTTGACCATCTAACCCTATGTTGTGGGTACTCAAAAGAATCGTCTTTTGAGTACCACAGCATTGGGTTTGCTTTAATAATAAGAGAGAAATTGTGGGGAAAAGAGTTGAATAGCCCCCCCGTTGAACGTTTTTTTTCCAATGACCAGTTCTCAAATTATCCTCTGATTATAGAAAATTATTTTATGAAGAGAACGAAACATTACAAGTAACTTATTCTTTTTTTTTAATGTATAGAATAGTGAAGAATTTACAGTTTCTCACATCTATATACCATACAATACCGAATACCTGTATATAAGTAATATATGATCCATATATATGTGTCCACAAGCATAAGCCTTAGTTGACCCTTTCCCACATACATACGCTTTCTGAGGCCTCTGCAGTAGACAACTTTGGAAAACATTGTAACAAAAGAAGTAGCTCATAAGGAGCAATTTCTCCTTTTGCCACACCGTTTTCAACTCTAATCAATAATTAGACTTTCATTTATCAAACTTTTCATGTATACTTTTCATTCATACAATGCTTTCAAAGTCAATACAGAATATCTGTTTAATGTGAGAAAGGGTTAACTCAGGTTGCACAATATTAAAAGGACAGAAGGATATGCCTGTGTTTGTTGTAAAAATGTTAAATGATACTTTGATGTGTCTATAAATTACCAGCTTTCGGACACATTTTCCATTCTGATGCTTCTATCTTTTCAGAAAGAGCTTTGAGGTTACAGGTAATTAAGAGCTGAAGATCACATGTTGACATGAAATATTTAAATTGTACTACATGTACTTTTAAAACAAAGTGAAATTAAAAGAACACTATTTTGCAGGAAGAAAAAATCTCAAATCTTAATGTGCATTTAAGATGAAAGTAGCAATGTTTCTAAAAACTTTAAAGTTTGAATTCAAGTGTTGACTATAGAGCATGTTTTCCATAAAGTTTTGTTTATATTTTAATATCCTATATCACTCGAGGTTATGACTATTTATTGGTTTGGATTAAAAGCAAAAGGAAGCCCAGCTCTATGGTGCAGGAAGGAATAATGCTTGTTTTGTTTTATTTGGGTCTTATGCCATTTTCAACATTATTTCAGTTATAATAACAGCAACAGTTCACACTTTCATTATCTCTGGGTAAACAACCCAGTACTTAAGGCTAGGAAATGTGCCTTGCCCAAGGACACTCCACCATAACCTCCACCACTGGGGATTTAGAACTCTGGATGCCTGGTTAAATATCTCTGATGCTAACCTGACTTACATGTAGCCATGGCTGATTCGCAGGCAGGAAATGTAATGAACTTAAAATGTTAAAACCAAACAGAATTGTGATTCTGTTATTACATAAGCCACTTTGTCTGCATGAAAAGAGATAATTAAGTTACATATATAATTTTGCTGCAAATGATGTTTCTTGATATTCAATTAGAAGAATATATCAAAGTGTCACCCCCTATCATAATGGAAAATCATTTCTGACATATGTAACACCTTCATATTGAACACTTACATTAGTATTACTTTCCGAATCCTATCCTTTTGACCAGACACCAGGTAGACTTGCAATTGGTCCTAACTACTCACCAACAAATCATACTTGAATTGCTCTCACTTTTGCTGATAGTAATGGATCCCTTTAACCCACAATACCACAGAGAAGGGATTATATATAATACACAAAGATAATCTGCCACCACAGACGAAGCAAATTGCATTCACACTGTATTCATACGTAAATCTTAAAAGCAGCACTACTTGCTTAATTAATAGGGTATTTGTTCATCTGAAAGGTATAGCTTTAAACCTAGATTCCTTCTAAGAAATTCTTAGATCTGAATAGTATTTTTTACATTGGTTTCAAAGTTATTTCAGTTATATCACATCATGTCCTTAGAAGGACACTAGGACCAATGGCAAGTTCATTCTGCAACCAGTACATCACTTGTAATGCTAACCCAGTACCCCTAAGTGATGTAGTGCATTCTGCAAACAGTACATCACTTGTAATGCTAACCCAGTACCCCTAAGTGCCAATTAGTGCATTCTGCAAACAGTACATCACTTGTAATGCTAACCCAGTACCCCTAAGTGCCAATTAGTGCATTCTGCAAACAGTACATCACTTGTAATGCTATCCCAGTACCCATGAGTGCCATAGCACATTCTGAAAACAGTACATCACTTGTAATGCTATCCCAGTACCCCTAAGTGCCAATTAGTGCATTATGCAAACAGTACATCACTTGTAATGCTATCCCAGTCACCCCTGAGTGCCATAGCACATTCTGCAAACAGTACATCACTTGTAATGCTAACCCAGTACCCCTAAGTGCCATAGCACATTCTGCAAACAGTACATCACTTGTTATGCTATCCCGGTACCCCTGAGTGCCATTTGTAAGAAAAAGTCCCAACTGAAATTTTTAAAAGTCTCTGGTGTGACCTTGATAGAATCAAACAAAAATGTCTAAAATGCTTACTAGAAGAATTCACAGAACATGAAAGCTATTATATGATAAGAGTACAAATCCTTGCCATGCTTTTAATTGATTAAATTGCACATCTCTCTATTGCTTTGTGAACATTCTTTGATAAAGTTAATCCAAACTCTTATTAAATTGCAGTTTAGAGATGAATTATAGCCTTTAAGCCTATCCAATCTGCAGTCAAATACGCTCTGCATGATACAGTGTTAACCCTTTCCCTCATATAGACGCTTTCTGACACCTCTGCAGCAGACAGCTTTTTGAAAACAGAGTGACAAAAGAAGAAATTGCACAAGATGTGCAATTTCTCCTTTTGCCACAATGTTATCCACTTTTTGTCAAAGGTTATCCATTCAATTATGGAGATTTTCTATGTTTTGACAAAAGTTGTTCAAAGTCGTCTGCTGCAGAATTGTCGTATGAGGTAAAGGGTTAAAAACAAATACTTGAAGAAGAAATGTGATAAACAAGTCCAAAATTTGGTCTAAATAGTGTCCTCCTTCACTGTGGAAAAGGGTTAAAAAGTGAACAAATAATTTTTTGTCGACAAGACAAGTACGACAAGTACAAGGAATTACAACCACACACAAACATGAGCTACACTTGAAGTAAATCCTTTATGGTTTGTAATAAGGTGCAATAGCAAACATATTTTAATTATTTGATTGACATTTTCCTAAGTTTACTCAACCAATCAGATAGCTTTTGAAAAACACTTTGAGGAAAAGGAGATTATATACTTCCCAAAATCTTTTATTTTTCAGTTTGAAATTTCTATTTATTATGATATAATTTGGAACTATCTTAAAATTATTTTAAATTAAGTTTTTAAATACCAAGTCTTAAATAAGCATCAAAGGTAATTAGTTAAACCACAAAAATAATGGAAAATTATAATGTGGGATAAATGCTCAGGGTAAAAGGACATACAAATGACTGTGATTGACAAAGGGATTCAAAGGTTTTTAAATACCAAGTTTTAAATAAGCATCAAGGGTAATTAGTTAAAACCACAGGGTTTAACGGATATACAAATGAGGCTGTGATTGAGCAATGACATAGGAATACAAAGGTTAAGAAATGGATGACCCAATTCAGGATCCCAAGTAATGCTGTCTAGTTCTAAAATACCTGAGATGATGCAGCATGAGCTGCCTTATAGTATTTATTACTGCTTCGTCTTTTGCCTGATGAGCTTGCTCCCTTTAAATGTGACATATTAAAAGAAAAGGGCAAAGAAATGAAAAATTCTGCCGGAGATCTAGATAATGGATGAAGTTAACCCCTAAACTAAAAGACTTTTCTCTGTACTAAAAAAACGTTACTCTGTTCTCAGAATGTGTGCTCAAGTATCTGATTGTTCAGAAAGCAAATTCATTCTCAATTAACCCTTTCCCTCATATAGACGCTTTCTGACGCCTCTGCAGCAGACGGCTTTTTGAAAACATATGACAAAAGAAGAAATTGCTCATTTTTCCACAATGTTTTCCACTTTTAGTCATAGGTTATCCATTCAATTAAAGGGTTTGTCTATTTATATGTTCAAAGTCGTCTGCTGCAGATTTGTTGTATGAGGAAAAGGGTTAATTGATCAATCAGAAGTCTTATTTGGAGCATGGAGTTCATTTCTGCTCACAGAGAACATAATTTCAGAGTGTTGTAGTTTTGGGGCCTGTTCATATTCACAACATTATTTCTCTATAATCACAAAATCAATATTTACGATGTAGATCGCTACCCAAAAGAAACACTCACTCTCAATGAAATGCCTCTTTTGAGAAAAAGCACAAGGTAAGGATGGAAATTGTCAAATTAGGATTTCACATTAGAAATATTCACATTATCTAGAGCTCTGTCTATGCAACCTTTTCCCTCATACAAACCAATTTTGATGCCTCAGCAGCAGATGACTTTTGAAAAGTGTGATAAATTAAAAAGGACATCTTTTTTCAAAAATATATTTCTCCTTTTGCTACAATGCTTTCAACTTGATTATTGTGACTAAATGCTTTCTAAGTCATCTGCTAGTGACAGATATGGTATTATATATGTTGGAAAGGATTAAAAATTAAAAAAAAAGAAGCAAAATATGAAACAGATCTCTGGATATCTAGATGGGTGTAGATCTCATTATTATCTACCAAATCCTAAGTGGATTCGTCTTATAATTAAGTCAAACAAAACATTTTTTGTTTGTTTTATGATTAAAATACTTTTCAAGATTCAAATTCCCCTTCAATACATGTACATGTATCTGTATAGCATATGATGTCTTATCTATGTCCCTGGTATAGCGAATATTTGGGAATACCTTGAGGATTCTCACAATTTTCTGCTATTATAATTGTCCTTCTATATGCCTAGATTTTGCCTGATTGACCATAATTACGGTACCTCTTTCCTACAAATCTTCAGTAGACAACTTTGAAAACATATATACACAATTAAAATATCGAGGGCTTGGCGTGAAACGGTTGTAACTAAATTTGGTATTTTTTTACCAAGTTTAATCCCTTGGCCATAAAGTCTTTATAAGCGTTAAATCTTGTTTCTTGGTAAACAATGTAAATTTAGGTGCCATTGCTCGTTCTGAGCAATGGCACCTAAATTTGCATTGTTTACAAAGGGGTCAAAATTGCCCCTAAACCAGGGTTTTCAAAATAGGTTTTTAGTTACAACTGTTTCACGCCAAGCCCTCGAAATATAGTCAGACAATCTCTATTAATGAAAGTATGATTATTGGTAAGTAATTTGTCTTAATTATGTTTAAAAGTAAAAAATACCATAGTACTAAATTTGGAATTGCTCATAATGAGATTGTTTTTTCTTTAGTAACAATATTTGCTAGCATGCAGAGTGAATTAAATTTTGTCTGCAAGCTTGAAAGGTTAAGGTTGAAACTGAAACAGCCTAGAACACATAAATAACAAATAAAAGTTAAACTTTAATATAGATATTACTTCCCTTCTGTTCATTCAGATAAAAAAGGACCATCTTGAAATCCAGAAAACTGTTTCAAGTTGTTATTAGTTCTAATACATGCATTTAATTGAATTATCACATGCGTTTGGAGCATGAGCAGAAAAGTGTAAGAAGTTAGAAAAAAAGGCTGAGCAAAAGATGTACAACAACTAATATATCTACAGAAAAGCCTCAAGTTAGTTTTTACCTTTTTTTGTTATAAACAACAAATAATAGAGCACTCATTAACCCTTTCCCATTTACAAAAAATCTACAGGAGGCGACTATGAAATTATCTTGAGAAAGAAAATATAAATCTCTTTAATTGAAAGTTGAGTTTTAGAAAAGAGATGAAAGCATTGTGGCAAAAGTAGCTTTTAATGAGCAATTTCTACTTTTGCCTCAATGTTTTCAAAGGTCGTCTCTTACAGAGGCGGCAGAAAGAATCTGTAAGTGGGAAACAGTTGGTTCAAATAAAGGTAGAAAAGTGAGCAGTTAAAAAAAGCTACATGCAATTATATTCCATATTTCAAGCACTTCACAATATTTATTATATGTATATAGAAGTCTGATACATGTATTATGAACTTCAACAACCAGTGACTTAACTGACCATAACACAATGCATATTTAAATAGAGCTAAGTGCTATCTTTCAAAGAATAGTAGAAAAGAAAACAAAAATATATTCTAACATTGCATAGATTTCTAGTGTACTTGTTCATAATGATTTTTAAAATATTTGTTGACATTCAAAAATTGTTTGTTCCTCTATTGAAATTTCATTTTGCCTCCATATTTTCATTTAAAAAAAATCATTCCTTTAAGTTTAACTATTTCTATCAGATGTGTTTTATTTGCTTAAGACTAAGAAATAATGTAAGAGGAAATTAATTGTCAGAGCAACCTTTTAAACCATACTCTGTCACATTACCAAAGAACTAACAGCTATCAAACTATTAAAGTTTGTAACTTTTTCAAATATTAAGTTTTTCTTATGAAGCAAGGTCAAATTCTCGCAGACACGTATTTATTCCGAGGAGCATCTCAATCACTTCTAATCTAGTAAAAAGCATTCAACAAGCATTTGAAGATTAGTAACTAACTGCCACATAAAAGACTTAACAAATCACGCAATTAGATCCTATTAAATCAAGGTTTATATGATTTTCATGTCATCAATTAAAACCCAAGAAGGTCCTTTTGAATATTAAATGAGTAAATTATGTTGATAAAAAGAAATAAAGAGAAGAGCTTTTGAAATCAACAACATGTGTCGCCTACCAATATTGATCGATTGATCGGGGTTTAATGCCATTTTCAACAATATTACAGTCATATCACCGCAGACAGTTCACCTTCTCACGAGTTTCCTGGTTTTCTCACACCAATACTCAACACAACATAGTTTCCAAGCAACTCGCTGCTTTTCCACATAGACTGTTAGCCCATTGGTGAAAGATGAATGATGCAAGTCACAGTGACTTTTGTCAAACGTTGGAAAGAATGTTGGATGAGCTGGGATTCGAACTCACAACCCCTGGATTGAGAGCCAGCGTCACTTCCGACTGAGCTACCGGTGCTCGGCATGCATGCCAATATATAACAGAGCTCTAGATTAAGAGTGTTATGCTTTTTTTTAAATCCTCATTTTATCTACTAACCCTTTGTTGTGGTTACTCAAAAGAATAGTCTAAATGAGATGATTATTTTGAGTACTCACAACATAGGGTTTCGTTGGATAATGAGAGACATTGTGGGAGAAAAGAGCTGTAAACCCCTCCTTTTCTGGTCCTCTGATATAAGTAAGGGTAAGGATGATGAACAGTCTATGGATATAGAAGACAGAGAAGTGATACATATGTGTCTCCCTGACACACTATATGAGACAGGGAGGACAGTCAGAACTAGGCAGAATATTTCCAAGTAATAGATGCTCTGTGATTGAATACTTACCGGTCGGCCTGGGTGACGAACATTGTGTGGCGTAGTACCCGACTTCAAATCCGATCTGAAATGGAAATGGAATTCAGCCAGTCTAGTTTTAACCCTTTCCCTCATACGACAATTCTGCAGCAGACGACTTTGAACATATTTTGTCCAAAAATGGAAAATCTCTATAATTAAATGGATAACCTATGACTAAAAGTGGAAAACATTGTGGCAAAAGGAGAAATTACTCGTTTTGAGCAATTTCTTCTTTTGTCACTATGCTTTCAAAAAGCCGTCTGCTGCAAAGGCGTCAGTAAGCGTCTATATGAGGGAAAGGGATAAACCTTTCCCACAAACAACATCCAGCCTGCAGAAGATGATTTTGCTTTTGACACTTATACAGCAGATTATTTTTGTCAGGAAAGACATAATTGCTCATAACTTTAACCCTTTTTCCACATTATGTCATACTGACGCTTTCTGATGTCCCTGCAGCCAATGAGATCTGAAAGTATTGTGACAAAAAGAGAAATTGCGCATGATGCCTATTTTCTCATTTGGCCAACCTGTAATCAAATTTATTCAGTAACTGTTCTTTAATTTATATAGTTTCTATGTTTTTGACTAAATGTTTTCAAAGTCATCTGCAGAAGATTTGTTGTATGTGAGAAAGCGTTTAAGATGTTTATGCTTATCAACAGCATTTGGTCAGCAGGGGTATGATTTTAGTATATAGTTTATCATGAATAACATTAAGTCAGTGACATATAATTGTAGTGAGATTGATTGATGGTTTGGTGTTTACAAGTTGCTTTCAACATTTTTTTAAGTTATATCACAGCATTTCCTGGGCAAGTTACCATGACAACTGGTCCATACATCCTGACACAAGCAAATCAGTTGTAATGCTATCCTGCATCATAGGGTAGCCATTACTTCTAGTACTAAACACTACCATATTTAGAGTCTTTGGTATAATGACCTGGTAGGGGATCGAAACTGCGACCTCCTGCACCCGAGGCAGGCACTCTACCACTACACCATTGGTATAATTATAATAAATAAATCTGTCATAGCCATGGACAAATTTGTAGCTTAAATTATTATTCAAAATTACAGTTGCATGCTCAAGCAGTCATCAAGCCTTATTTTAAGTTTAACTAAAGGCTCATAAATTCAAATTTCAAGCAACTGGCTGCTTTTCCACATAGACTTAGCCTATTGGTGGAAGACGAATGACGCATGTCACATTGACTTTCGTCAATCGTCGGAAATAAAGTTGGCCGAGCCGGGATTCGAACTCACAACCACTGGATTGACAGCCCGCGTCGCTACCAACTGAGTTACCGGGGCTCGGCCACAAAATCTTAATAAAAAGGAAAGATACATGAACTTACTTTTTCGCTTCAGCTGCTGTTATTTTACTTTTGTGAACCACAGCCACGCCATAATCACCGATTGGACGAAACTGAAAAATCAATGTTACAACATTACTATAGCAAACCCATACTAGGGATGGGTAGTGATCCCAGACCAAAGAAATAAGCAGAAGTGTTAACCCTTTCCCTCATACGACAATTCTGCAGCAGACAACTTAAAAGTGGAAAACATTGTGGCAAAAGGAGAAATTGTTAACACTTTCAAACATGCAGAAGCTTTCTTACGCCTCTGCAACAGCAGACTTTTGGAAACTTCGTTTTCATTGGATTCAATAGTTCAACATTTAATTAAAGAGATATTCAATATATTTGTCTAGCAGTTTTCAAAGCCGGCTGATGCAGAATTGTTGTATGTGGGAAAGGTTGAACCCTTTCCCAAATACAACAAATCTGCAGCAGACGTCTTTGAAACATAGTGACAAAAACCTGAAAAATCTCAATTAAAGATAGCTTAATTTTTAAATAAAGTTGAAAACATTGTGGCCAAAGAAGAAATTGCTCGACATGAGCAATTTCACCTTTCGCCAGAATGTTTTTAAAAGCCGGCAGGTGGGAAAGGTTTAACCGTTTAACATCTCTCTTGCAAGTATACTCACCAGGGTGTATTCACCTGTATGTGTGTAACACAGCCATTTTATTCTATTGTCAGGTTCTTTTTGCCTTTTGACGGATGACAAATAATGCCTGTCTTTTAACGACTCATTCAAAGATAGAGTTGGGCTCCTGGTCACCCAACTGCAAGACATTTTCTGACTTGTGTAGATCCACATCAGCAAATCAACCTCGTATAATCTTGCTCTGCATTGTTAGACAATTTGATTTTATTGCATTGTGAGATCAAGATCATCCTCAGCTTACACATTTCCCCCAATTTTGTAAATGTTTTGCTTCTTTACAACAAGGTTCTTTAACCCTTTTCATCATTTAGACAAATCTGCAGCAGACGACTTTAAAAATGACTGCTAAAAAATATGGAAAATCTCTTATTGTAAGTATAATCACTGAAAAAAGTTAAAAACTTTATAGTAAATGTTGTTTTACGCAATTTCTTCTTTTGCCACAATGTTTTTATAAGTGGTATGCTGCAGATGTGACAAAATGCATCTACATGTGGGAAAGGGTTAACCCTTCTACTCATTTAGACAGATCTGCATTTTCCAATTATCGTGGCAAAAAGAGAAAGAGAGCATGATTAGAAGCATTTGTTTACAGATCCGGATCAGACTACACAAATGCAAACTGATCTGAACATACACCGATAAACAAAATTCAGAATGCCCACTTTCCCTCATATGTGTTGGAAACTAAACATAACACAAAATAAACCTACAGCTAAATCGGCTCTATACTGGTTTGTCCGCTGTTTGGCAAGTAAACACAGGAACGTTGAGAACCCAAAGAACAGTATACCGAGGATGACGAAAAATGGGCCCAAGAATTGGGCATTCCAGTCCACCAGATACACATGTCTATGCCGCAAACCCACAACTAAGATACCAACTATCAAACATAAACATGCGAAGATTGCGGAAGCGATTGCTATTTTGAAAAATATTCGGCCTGGACCGATTGAAACGCCATTCAGATTGTCCTGTATTCTTCCCTGAATGAGTTCGTGATACGCGACGACAGTGTCTTTGTCGATGTCACGATGCTTTTCTCTTCGATTTGTTTTCGGCTTCATGTTTTCATTATTTAACGTATTAACTCCATCAAAATATTCGAAAAATGGACGATATTCCTTTCCCTTCCTGTATTACTCACACCTGACATGCGCACCTGAATTGTTTACCTGTGTCGGGTTTACAGGTAAAAAATGTGTCACAGTCGGGTTTGCGAAAAATCTGACAATCGGTCTTTCTCGGATATTTACGGAAAACGCCAAGTTGAAATCTTCGGCTTTACTCGTAAGCTCTATTTAATCTACATTTATGGATATAGGATCCGATTGCCAATGCTCGCATATGAAATAGAGATGAAATAGATGAAATATAACAAAGTTTTCCGCTTACCGTATGTTGTCGGGTTCCTCTCGGCTATTTATTCCAGTTTACGAATTCAGCCGACGAGTTCCGAGTAAGAACAGCGATTTCCGAAAAGCATATAGTAAGGGACATAACTGATTATGTATTCATCAAAGAGATTTTACTCAAATTTGTTTCCCTTTAAGTGTAAACGTATGTATTTCATGCAAAAGCCTATAATCTCTGGCAAATATGTGAAACAATCTCAGAAGAAAGTACATATTTGCTGGGAATTCTAATATTAATACCTATCAGTAGTCCCAGATGTTTGTGATGATTTATTTAAGTGTGAACTTTTGTCAACGTGAAGTGGCAAAACTTTGAAATGGGCAAGTTCTACGAGAAAACATTTTGTATTATTACATGCGTTTAAAGTGGGTAATTAAGAAATATCCGAGGATTATATCCTTATGGACTAACTGTTTCACACAGTGAATTTATTAACCCTTTCCCTCATATAGACGATTTCTGACGCTTCAGCAGTAGGCTGCTTTTTGAAAACATGGCGACAAAAGAAGAAATTATTCAAAACTATCAATTTCTCCTTTTGTCAGCATCTTTTCAACAATATTCAATTATAATAAATTATGGTACTTTCATATACAGGGAGTTCCCAAGTATGTGTTCAAAGTCGTCTGCTGCAGATTCGTGGTATGTGGGAAAGGGTTAAGTGACTTTCATTTTTACCTCAACGCCTCTGTGGTGTAGTGGTAGAGCTTCGGGTTTGGGAAGTAGCGGGTTCAATCTCCGGTCGTTTCATACCAACTACTTTAACCCTTTCCCTAATATAGACGCTTTCTGACGCCTCTGCAGCAGATAGCTTTTTGAAAACAAAGTGACAAAAGAAGAAATTGCACAAAACGTGCAATTTCTCCTTTTGCCACAATGTTTTCCACTTTTTGTCATAGGTTATCCATTCAATTATGGAGATTTTCTATGTTTTGACAAAATACGTTCAAAGACGTCTGCTGCAGAATTGTCGTATGAGGGAAAGGGTTAAAAACGGTAGAATGGCTGCCCTTCTTGGCGCTCATGGTTGCGGGGTAAGCATTACGACTGACAGGCTGATGTCAGGATAAATGGGCCAGTAGTGCCGGTAACTTACAAAGGAAACTCCGTGATATAACTGAACACTTGTTGAAAGTGGCGTAAAGCACCACATCATTAATCATTCAATGATTTCACCTGGTGTTTAACTAGGTAGCTCATTTCAGGTCTCTGGTTTCGCCGACATCTATATCTCATCAATAAGAATATCACGAACATGATTACATGTTTAGATGTTATATCGAGATAGTTTTACTATTTTTGAACACCAGCAGAGTTATTTTCACTCGTAAAGTAACTAGCCACTCTTGGACATATCACTTGTGTCGTTCACTCAAAGAAAATATTACTTTTATTGTTCACTCAGAGCATCACTTGTATTATTCACTCGGTGAAAACATAACTTTTATTGTTTTCTCAGTGAAAATATCTCGATCTTTCATCAAAACAATTAATTATCGTCTATTTGTATTTCATCCCTTTCCAACTTATAGACGCATTTTGACGCATATATTATAGCACACACACATTGTGGCAAAAGATGAAGTTGCGCCTAATGAGCAATTTCACCTCATGCTACAATGTTTTCTACTCTATTCAATACTTATAGTTATATTTATAGCTATTAATTGTGCCTATATGTTTTCAAAGTCGTATGCTGCAATATGTTTTTGCATATGGGAAAGGTATACTAATACCTATTATACCTGTGACCGCTACGACATCTGTTTGCTAATTCCTCGACTATTTCAAAGCAAAGGCATTTAAGGTTTTTGCAAACAATACAGATTCAGGTGAGTCAGTTCGCAACGAGCTGTCTCACCTAAAATCAGCAGTGTAAGCCTTTTAGATATCAAATTATTCCTACTCGGCACTGACAGAGTTAACCAGTCAATTTGGATTGTATAGGATCGTAATGAAAATAATAAGTGGACTGTAATGAATTGTAAGAAGGGGCGTTTTGTATTACATACACATGTATCTTTCCTAAATCGCGATGAAATAAACGAACATTAAGTTAATTTAAAAGTCTAGTGTCAGAGCATTCTTTTTAGCTGTTTGAGATTTTCCATTGATTAGTTAGATGTTGAAAAACTAAAATGCTTTTGAATGCGTTTTTTTTTATTTCTTATTTTTTTTTATTGGCTTAGCTACTCTGATTAACCATTTCCCTCATATGGACGCTTTCTGACGCCTCTGCAGCAGACGGCTTTTTGACAACATAGTGACAAAAGAAGAAATTGCTCAAAACGAGCAATTTCTCCTTTTGCTACAATGTTTTCCACTTTTAGTCATAGGTTATCCAATCAATTATAGAGATTTTCTATTTTTTGACAAAGTATGTTCAAAGTCGTCTGCTGCAGAATTATCGTATGAAGGGAAGGTTTAAAGGTTTCAGACTAGTTACTTATCCCTCCCAAAAAAAACCAGACGCTTTGTGACGCCTCTGAAGCAGACGACTTTTATAAATCATTGTGGAAAAAAGAGAAATTTCTCATAATGGTTTAAATTTTATGCAATTATTGTTCTTTCATTTATACAAAGTGTTCATGTCTTTGAATAAATATATTCAGAGTCGTCTGTTTCAGATTCGTTGTATATTGCCTAAATTGATAGAGATACTTGTATAAACATGACTAGTTCATGCATGATACACAGCTTTGTCAATGAACACGTCACAGCTTTACTCCTTTCTAACTGACGTTTCAAATGAATAATTTATGACATGTAACAATGTCACTGAGACTTTTAGACAAAATGTTTCCGACAATTGAATATGTCAATACTGCATTTGTGTTGGACCATATATACGGTTAACGAGGTGGGTTTTAATTTACAAATAGATTTCTTAAGCCTCTTTCCCCCGTGAAGTTTGATTAAAGTACCGCGTTTATTCACTTTTATTGTCGAAAACACACAGACTTGAACATTAAAGAAAATGAGCGATGCTCGCCGCGTTAACCCCTTTTATCCGTTGTCTAGAAGTTATTGGTTCCCTGAATGTCGTTTTTGACAGTTATACCGCCTGGTTCCCAGAATAACGATCATCAAGCGTTTGCAATATTCGGATATGTTCGGCATTTTTCATCTGTGAGGCAACATAAAACATGATTCAAACCAATAATTCATTTTGTTTATGAGTATTTACTCTTAACTGCGCGTTATGTTACAATGTTTACTCTGGGGAAATTGAATATTATGAAAATGCTGCCATAGAAACAGGATACAATTGCTCTTCCGATAGGATTGTCACATGTGGGGTTTTTGTCGGCTTTTTTGTTGTCTGCAAACAAGAATTTTGGGAGAACACTGCACGATCCTCAGTGCACGTTTATATTTATTAACGATAAATCGTCAGATTGCGGAGGAAAACACAGATCAAACTTTTGAGTTCCTTTAAATGAGAAGGACCAGTTAGTGATTATTTAACACTTTCCCACATACAACAAATCTGCAGAAGACAACTTAAAAAAAAAAAAGTGACGAAAACCTGAAAAATCTTTAAAAGTTTATTTGTTAAATAAAGTTGAAAACATTGTGGCCAAAGGAGAAATTGCTGATCATGAGCAATTTCACCTTTGGCCACAATGTTATCAAAAGTCGTCTGCTGCTATTGCGTCAAAATGCGTCTGCAGGTGCGAAATGGTTAAGAAATGAGTTTATTTGCTTATGAAAAAAACCCGGTATATATTTGAATGGGTAAACACCAGCAATTCAACAATTAAATATTCTATTTTAAATACGGACCTTCCGTGGATTTGTAAACAATGGTAGTCCCTTCTTGGTACTCAGGAATGTGTGATTAGCATTGCGACTAACTCTCTGGTGTCAGGAAACATGGACCAGTAGTACTGCTATAAAAGTGAACAATGGACAAGTAGTACTGGTATAACAGTGAACAATGGACATGTAGTACTGGTATAACAGTGAACAATGGACAAGTAGTACTGGTATAACAGTGAACAATGGACATGTAGTACTGGTATAACAGTGAACAATGGACAAGTAGTACTGGTATAACAGTGAACAATGGAGAAGTAGTACTGGTATAACAGTGAACAATGGACATGTAGTACTGGTATAACAGTGAACAATGGACATGTAGTACTGGTATAACAGTGAACAATGGACATGTAGTACTGGTATAACAGTGAACAATGGAGAAGTAGTACTGGTATAACAGTGAACAATGGACATGTAGTACTGGTATAACAGTGAACAATGGAGAAGTAGTACTGGTATAACAGTGAACAATGGACATGTAGTACTGGTATAACAGTGAACAATGGACATGTAGTACTGGTATAACAGTGAACAATGGACATGTAGTACTGGTATAACAGTGAACAATGGACATGTAGTACTGGTATAACAGTGAACAATGGACAAGTAGTACTGGTATAACAGTGAACAATGTTGAAAGCTGCGTTAAACACAAAACAATCAATAAAACATGTCAATAACACTCAATCTTTATAATTGTATAGTCAATGTTTAATATATTGTAGTAAATAAAAGACATTGGCTAATTTATACAATATCAAAATAATAATTAACTCAACATATCATATCGTAAGTAGGTAAAGTAAGTAAATATTTTATTATAGTGACATGTGTTTGTACATCAACAAAACAATAGTACAAAAAGTATGGTTCAAAAAGTAATAAATAACATAGGCCTATAACTCACTTTCAAAAGAAAATAATTAAGAAAAAAACAACAAGAAAAAAACCCAACAACATTATTTGGAAAACATGTTGTGTTGGTATCGTTCTACTTTATAACGACACTATTAGATAGGCAGATATGGGAAGTAGCATTCGAAAACATCCATTCTCGAAATTTGATCTCATTGTACATGTATTCATATTAGTCTTTTTTGCATTAACCCTTCAAAATGATGCACTCGCTTTCTGACGCCTCTGCAGCAGACGAATGTTGAATACGTTGTGGCAAATAAATGAGCAATTCACCATTTGTCATAATGTTTTTTAACGATTTTTCGATAATCAATACAATACAATACAATTCAATTTATTACATGCAGGCACATTTGCCTATAGTAAATTACAAACAAGTCTTTACAATTTTCAAAACGTAATCCCTTTACGAGAAGCAAAGATAACATTTTTTATGAATATTAAAAAAAAATTCCGAAAATAAAAACAATGACTATAATAATAGAAACAAATACACATAATCATACATCCATAAATAGATATTTTTCCAATTTTCTAAGTCGACTGCTGCAGATTGTTTGAAGGGTTAATGTATCATTAACCCTTTCCCTCATACGACATTTCTCAGCAGACGGCTATGAACGTATTTTGTCAAAACATAGACAATCTCTATAATTGAATGGATAACCTATGACAAAAAGTGGAAAACATTGTGACAAAAGGAGAAATTGCACGTTTTGTGCAATTTCTTCTTTTGTCACTATGTTTTCAAGAAGCCGTCTGCTGCAGAGGCGTCAGAAAGCGTCTATATGTGGGAAAGGGTTAATACATGTACAGGCGTCACTGAGCCATTATCATTACGTCTATATTTGTTATAAAGATCAATGCCAACATAATTTGAGTTGAGCTGAGGTGTCGATTATGTAGGACCCTGATCACAAAGCGTTGGTATGCAGGCTGAATTTGGTTGCAACCTCCCGTAGGTTGATTTTCGCGTGGCGTTGGCCTAATTTTACGATTTACTGATATCATTAATCTGGTAGGAGACATATGTACACAGGAGCATCTTAGAACTGTCAGCACGTGTTCCGTTCTCGTATATCAACGTGGTTTGTTTCTCGCCGAACAAGATGTTATTTTGACGAAGAACCAGTTAGCTGTTCTCTAGAGTATCATTAAACTTGTTTTCTAACAGCATTGTTAACGCCTGTGTATCGTCAGTGCTTTTCGTTAACTCCTTACCAACACGGATTCGCTTTTCTGATGCACATGCAGCCAACGACCTTAGAAAACAATGCGACAAAAGAAGAAATTGTTGATAATGAGTTGTTCCCATTTTATCGTAATGTAAAATTCAATAATTGAACTTTAATTCAGTTATCTTTCTCATTTTTTTTTTCGTGGTGATTTCAAACTCCTCCGTTGAAGATTTGGCATATTTGGGAAAGATTTAATCGAGCAGCAAAGCCGTGTTGCTGGCTTGGTGCAGACCCGTTTATAATTAACACTCTACATTTCCTTTTAATTCAATATAAGTCACATCTCCAATTTTACATTATACTACGGCTTTTTAAGATTTTACGAAATACTATTTTCGCTGGAAGCAAGATATTATGAAGAGTGTGCCTATGGCGGAGGGGAAATATAGATCAATCAAACACAATTAAATTAAATTAAATTAATATACATGTACTTATCAATGTTAAACAAACTAAATCAGTCTCTCAACGTTTAGGTAAGACGTCATCGTTTACTTTGCCTCACCCTTTCACACACACAATAACTATAAGACAGACGCATTTAAATCTATCTAGGCAAAAATATGCTTAATTCTTATAAAATAAAGTATATATATTGAATAGAATATAAAACAAATATGCAACAGTCGACTTTGAAAGCATCAATGCAAACAAAATTATGTAAAAACCATACAAATGAATGATCATATTTTAAAGAAAAGTAGAATTTGTTTTTGCTTTTGAAACAAGGTTTTTTAAATACCTCTTCTGCAGATGCGTCAACACTTGTCTTAATATATAAAAGGATACCATTGACATTTGCCACGTCAGACAAAACGGGTCTAGTTGCGTTTCCTTTTTTGACAACAATTAACTATTGAGTTACACTTTTAGTCACATCAACAATTTTCCTGAAATTATATTTTAAAGTCGTCTACTTAGAAAATGTAACAAATGTAGTTTCAGAGCAAATGGAATTTTACATCTTGTTTTTATTTCAATAGCTGTAGAAGCCACCAAGAAAACGGGCAAATGGAATTTTACATTTGCAATAGAATCAATCAAACATATTGAACAAGGAAAAAGGAAAAATTGCTGGTTTAGGCGTCTCAATGTTATTCCAACAGTTGCCGAACCCTATTTTCTGACCGCAAAACCCGATTTTCTTTTTGTGTTTCGTCATGTGATAAAATGAATCTGACATTCGTTGTCATTTCATAAAGTTTAATAAAGGCTCGCTTAATAACACATTTCTTGAACTCGTTTAATTACACTTTATATGAAATGGCAACTCATGTCAGATCCTATATATATGAACAGTATATATATTGATTAGACTGTATGGATGCACAGGCTGATCAGGATCTTCATTTGTTACAAAAAGCCAACTTGAACATTTTGCACTGACGGTGGTCTCAAATACCTTTTTTTGGTAAAAGGCTTAGGAATATGTCAGGACACACTTCTAGCTTTTTGTTAGTCATACTATAGATAGATACATGTGAGCCGTTCCACGAGAAAACCTACATTAGGGACCCGGATCAACCTAATCATGCCGCGCAAGCTAACCAGGACAAACACTTTTCGCCTTCTGTGGATTTTCTGTTTTAGGGATCATTACTTATACTCTATCCCCCTGAAACGGAATGTGTCGGCCCGGATTAGCCTGCGCGGTTTTCTAGTAGAATGGCTCATGATTATTACGAGTTTGATAGTGGTATCATATAACAGAAACCGAGTGCTACGGCAAGAAGATGAATATGCAAAACTCACTTGGACCATTACGCATCAGACACGCACATGATTATTACGAGTTTGATAGTGGTATCATATAACAGAAACCGAGTGCTACGGCAAGAAGATGAATATGCAAAACTCACTTGGACCATTACGCATCAGACACGCACAAGTAGAACGTGAAGACGTAATATCCCCAAATTCTCTACTGTTTGTACCAGACATCAGACAGGCAAGCAATGGGTATCATTTATTAACCAAGCTGACGGAACACCAACCGATCGTATCTAAACGGACCTCACTGTCTCCTTCAAGCTCCTGACTCCAGACGTAGATACAACCTGTCTCCATTCGTCCCACGATCCCACATAGGTCAGTCATATCCGTAATCATACACTGGATATAAAATGTAGCCTAAATAATGTATGAGTCCAATTCCATCAACCATACTTAGCATTATACTTTTTTTGAAAATACTTAAAAGCATATTCCATCATTTTTTATCATTTTTTATTTTCCTAATGAAAAAATGCTAAAGATTTCATCTCTTAAACCTTTCCCTCATATAGACGCTTTCTGACGCCTCTGCAGCGGACGGCTTTTTGAAAGAATAGTGACAAAAGAAGAAATTGCTCAAAACGAGCAATTTCTCCTTTTGCCACAATGTTTTCCACTTTTAGTCATAGGCTATTCATTCAATTATAGAGATTTTCTATTTGTTGACAATATATGCTCAAAGTCGTCTGCTGCAGAATTGTTGTATGAGGGAAAGGAGTAACAAGTTTGTTAGTCAGCAAGGTAACTATTTATGTAAACTTAGTTAGCCAGCCTCTTTTGCCTATAATAGTATATCGAGGGCTTGGTGTGAAACGGTTGTAACTAAAATTGTTATTTTTTTACCAAGGTTAATCACTTCGCCATAAAGTCTTTATAAGCGTTAAATCTTTTTTCTTGGTAAACACTGGAAATTTAGGTGCCATTGCTCGTTCTGAGCAATGGCACCTAAATTTGCATTGTTTACAAACGGTTTTCAAAATAGGTTTTCAACCGTTTCACGCCAAGCCCTCGATATGATATACCTGTAAATGTATAATGTAAAATAAATTTATATGGCAATAAAATATGTTAAAACTGAAAAGTTAACTTAGTCCTTTACTTAAATACATTTCACCATTCATGTTTTAAATAATAGTAGGGAAACAAACATGATCAAATATAAAGTATTTTTAAAGTATTACTAAGCGCTAAGCAAAGTTGGCGGAATTGGACCCAGGTCTTTGGTTATATATCTTCAACATTTTGCGGATTATGATTTCAACATATCCAAATTAGTTTAGAATTAAGTATATATATATTATGTGTTCAGATTCAAATTGATCAAGGTTATGCATAAACTATTTTGCTTTTTCATACAAAAAAGTGAATCAAACTTGCATGTAAATCACGTACGATTTCAGAAAAAACGCCTTCTTGATAGCTAGTTTTGAACACTTCCGAATAACCTTATCTGTGCTTTCGTCTTTTAATACCATTAATGTCACAATATAATGCCATATATCCTATTTCTGAACCTTAAACATACACACGTTTTCTGATGCCTCTGCAGGAGACGACTTTTAAAAACATAGTGACACAATAAGTTTATGCTAATATTGAGTAATTTTTAATTTTTACAACGTTTTCAACTCTATTCAATAATTGTTCTGTCATTTATAGAGTTTCTCTATCCAGTTAATGTTTTTAAAAGCGTCTGCTGAATAATTATTCCACGCGGCGTCAGTATGGGATAGGTTTTGATTTTGTACCATGGGGTGACGTAATCGAAAAGGGAGCAACCAACAAATATTATTGTAAAGAAAAACTCTGTAATATGTTTAAAAAAACCAGCCTTTATGATTGAATAAATTGTATTAATTGATTTAAGAAACAACAAGATACAAAATATGTACATCTTTTACCGTTGTTACAAAACTTTAGACACATTCAAATTGTTTTTAATAACTGTTCCCCAATTAAATAGGCTAGCTTTTTTATGAGTTGATTTACGGAGTTCACTAATCTACGCTTTTTTAATTGTTTGGTTTACTGCTCTGACCACTCGATTCATCAAAGCTCAGAAAAAAGATTCGGGTGATGTTTTTTCCTATTTATTTCTGTTGTATTACTAAACTTAAAACGTTCCTCCCCATACAGTTGTTCATTCTTGCTATATGTTGACTATACATGAGAACCTTTTCTTTTAATTTCATAAATGCTTAATTTTGATATTAAATATCCTTAAACTTGTTAGAATTATTTGTATTGTTTGTTTATATACTCTCGTTTTTTGTTATCATACTTCTGCTCAACCAGAAGGAGAATAGACTTCCCTCTCTCCTTCCAAAGCTTGTGTCACACTTAACTTATAACTAGATGCATTAACACTTAAGTTAATATCTGTTAATATTTCAGTATCTATGTTGTTTGTTTATCTAATTAATCTAGTTAGAACAGATTTAAAATTAAGAAATTTCAGCTTGTATGACACTTTATTGTTGCAGTCAATGTTTAGCAAACGGTAAACCAAATGGTTTGAAGACTTAACTTGTCATTTCACGACTAAATTTACATGCTGAATATCACATAGATCGTAGCATATAAAGTGTATAATCCCTACGTCAAAATGGACCCTTTTTCCTCTTGATAACATTTCATTATATACTATGGTCAGGTGAGCAATAAAAGAACATCTTGTTTAAGATAAAGGTACATTTGCCCTTCTTGTTCAAAATATTTACATCCTGTCCGTTTGCACAGGTTATTTAAATGAAATTGAACTGCATCTGCTTCCCTTTAAATCATGCTTTAAAATCATGCGCGGCGTCTTTGATGCTTAGCATCCAAATTCGTCTTGTTTTATGTAGGAAAAGGTTAAATGTAAACTGTATGTATGCAAAACTGTGGTAAAACAGGTTCAACACACATGCAAGCATAACACACAAGTGAGTCTTATTTAATGCCAGGCTCGATAAAATGTCATGTCATTTTTGTACTTATCTGGGCAATACAAAACAGCACCAAACAGGGTCGCACAGATGCACGTATGAAAATTCCTTTAATTTGTTCCCACATTCAACACATCTGCATTATTTGGATCTGCAATTTCAGAAGCATTAGAGAACAATCTAACATACCGTGTCTATTTTGAGCATAAAGTATGGATGTGCAAGTATATATTTATCTTCACTTCTCACACATTACAGTATTGTTAGTTCTCATTGAGCACGGCTCCCGTTCTGATCATGATCACTTAGCTCTAAAAGGCAAACACTCTCGTTCTAAATTCATACATATTTTCAGAGCTGTTTTCCTGTATATCGACTTCTGTTCAATGTCTTTTGTGAACATGCGTAT
The DNA here is from genome assembly GCA_031761405.1 of Serripes groenlandicus. Classification (NCBI taxonomy): domain Eukaryota; kingdom Metazoa; phylum Mollusca; class Bivalvia; order Cardiida; family Cardiidae; genus Serripes; species Serripes groenlandicus. Next base: position 69,087,076 of record JASEVX010000004.1, on the reverse strand, counting down.
GGGTGATACGGGCCCAGTGGTTAATTGTGATCAATGGTCCCTGGTTTGAATTTAGTTTGAGCCATATAGCCGTCAACCGTTGCAGCCGGTCCGCAACCGAACATTAATGGCTTAGGGACTGTTAGCCAGTATGTAACACTTGATGATATTAACATCTTCCCACCTGCAGACGCATTTTGACGCACCTTCAGCAATCGATAAGACTAAATGTGAGCCGTCCCGCGAGAAAACCAACAGTATGGCCTGTGCGTAATATATCGATCCAGATCATCCTGCGCAGTACGCGCAGACTGATCCGGGTCGACACATTCCGTCTCAGGGGGATAGAGGTATAGAGTAATGATTCCTGAAACAGAAAATCCACAGGAGGCGAAAAGTGTCTATGCGGGTAAGCCTGCGCGGCATGCTTAGGCTGATCCGGGTCGATACGTTTACGCAGAGTCCACCATGTTGGTTTTATTGCGGGACGGCTCATATCTTTCTACAGGACCCTTTACTTGATATTATATTCTCAACAATATTTGATTGAATAAATGCGACAAGTAAAGATCCGTATGTAGAATCAGCAGCATACTTAAAAATGTTACATCACTCTATTGGAGTATTTAGGGCTCGTTAACCAAAAAATCAATAAGTTTTAGACAGGTCAACTCGGCTTAATTCGATTTTATTCGGCAAGTCGGCATATAAGGGCAATTGGCCATTTGCAGGTAAATACATGTAAAGAAAATTGCCCAATGACGCAAATATATGTTCAATTACATGATATATATTAAAAGGAAAATATATATTACGATAGGTAATATAAGTAATAATCATACTATAGCTATACTTTCATCTCTGTTTGGAATTTTTAGAGCACATTTAGACTTCATTAATACCCATGTCTTTCTCTCTTGCTGGTTTATTATAATAATCAACATACTTTGTAATTCGTACTTATATGTGTATGTAATAACCTTACATATTGTTACTGTATTGTATATACACGCATACACATGCTGTATATTGTATATCGAAGGGAGAGGCTGATCAGTTAATAACCTTTACACTGCCGAGCCTTAAAAATGGACCCTCATGCTATTCATGTTGGGATATTCCAAGTACAGCATCGGTTAGGGTTTTTCCATGTACATTAGTGAAGTGTAAGGCGATGCATGTCAGATACGGCAGCTCGTCACAAGCGGTCCCATTTAAAGTAATGCTTTTTTCAAAACCCTCCTTTTTCAGCAGGCAGCAGTGTGAGGGTTATGGATGGCCATTCTCTCTGGTTTATTCTTTTATTCGGCCGGAATTTGTAAAATTGTCAAATGTATGCTGATGGATTGTACATCTTTTTTGCATAATAATAATATATATATATATATAATATATATATATTTGTTTCGATCTCTACTGTATGTCCTGAGATACGAAATTGTGTTAAATGTTTGCTTAGTTCGCCATTTTGAATATTTTGAAGATGTGATTCTTGTTACATAAAGAAGCGATAAATAACAAATACAATGGCAACACTCAGAATTGTCCGAATACACTCTTGTAGACTAACTGAGAACGGCTTTGTATATCCTGCGGTGATAGACATCTGCGTAATGTATCGACCAGATCAGCCTGCGCTGTCCGCGCAGACTGATCCGGCCGACACATTCCGTCTTAGGAGGATAGATGTATAGAGTAGTTATTCCTGAAACAGAAAATCCACAGGGGGCGAAAAGTGTCTATCCGGGTAGGCCTGTGTGCCATGCGTAGGTTGATCCGGTCGATACTTTACGCAGAGTCCAATGTTTATTCTCTCACGAGACGGCTTACACATTGATTATTGCAAAGCTACGCCCCTGATATCTGCACGTACCATGTTAATACTCAGATACCCCTCGTATACATTGTGTGCATCAGTACACTAAAAGCCCCCTTCTGCAATTCCTAATTGCCTGGAGACGCTTCTGATATGATGATCTAAAGTAGAAATTACTGTGTGCTGTTTTCACGCCATATGCGAATCGGATTTCTAAAATATGGCGGCGCGTGTCTCGCTGTCTATGAGAGGACGTTATAATTTGACGGCAATTATCTCGCACGCGATCTTTAAGCGCCGGTCTATTCTCAGCACCAATTGGTAATTTGCAAGCCGTTTCGTCCGTCTAAAATAATTTGCAAACTTAAAAATCATCGCATTCCAAGTGACAAGGGCTCGCGTTTAAATTTTACTTTATTATGTATATATTCATAACCACGTCATACGTGTAACGCAAACAGAGGTAACTGATGAGTTTTCTTGTTAAACATAATATTTATTCATTGTCTCGCATGCAAATCTAGGAAAGTTTACACGTTTTCGTTATTGAATACGGTCATGGCAATTGTCTGTTAAGCCCATGTCTCGTCAATTGACATTTTTCATTTTCACTCATCATTTTAAAATTTACAGTCACGTACAAGTATAAGTACGTTCTGCCATTTTCGATGACGATAACAGGCATCTGGGCTCGCCTATGGACAGGAATAATACATACATACCAATAAAACAAATTTATTTAACATTTTCGATCCACATCTCTTCTCCTAATTGATTTCTCCCGGGGATAACTTTTTCTCGATTGAATATTTCAGTCCCCTATTATAGGCCATTGTCATAATTCTAATGGCTATATTGTCGCCTGTGATATATTGATTGATATATTTATTTGACATATTGCTGGAATGGTCTTATTTGTGCATACAAACTAGGCAATTTGGTATAGTGTGTTTGGACAATCTGTCAAAACGCTATTTCAAGATGGAGGGCAGAATTGGTTTTTGTCCTCCGGGAGACCGCGTGAAAGCCTTACAAAAATACCGGAGACATTCCCATTGGTCAAGAGAGAAAATAAACATGACATCAGTTCATTTCCTTGAACTCCTATAAGAACTTTACGAACACTTCTCTCCTTAGACGTCAAATTGTCATAGTTTATGGCACAACTGCCTTTAAGAATTATTTTTAACTTTTCACAAATTGTGAAATATACAATTAGAATTATTTTCAAATTACATGTGTGTATTCTTTATCAACAATTTCTTTTTTTCAGATTGACTACTAGTATTTTTCGACCAGTCAAAAGAGACATCATAGAAAGGGTTTAACAATTGTTGAGTCACATCAAGGCGCTATGATCAACTAACCATGTGTTTTCTGGTTTTCTTACGCCAGTTCTCCACACTAAAGTCTTCATAAGCTCTTCATAAGCAGGGGAGTAGCTTTGCAATACTCAATGTGTAGGCCGTCTCGTGAGAAAATCAACATTGTGGACTCTGCGTAAAGTATCGACCCGGATCAGCCTATACATGCCACACAGGCGTACCTGGATATACGCTTTTCGCCTCCTGTGGATTTTCTGTTTCAGGAATCACTACTCTATCTATCCCCCCTTAGACGGAATGTGTCGGCCGGATCAGTCTGCGCGGACAGCGCAGGCTCATCTGGTCGATACATTACGTAGATGTGTATCGCCGCAGCTGCATTTTGGGGCATTTTTAGAAAAAATGTGTAGGCACGTGCCTACAGTGCCCAAAGGGAGCTACGCCCCTGACAAAAAACTGGCTGATCCTCCACAACTATTGTTAGCTCATAGCTGGAAAACGAATCATGTTTATCAAAACGTCGGAAATAATGTTGCCTACCTGGGATTCAAACTCACAACTCGTAGATTGAAAGCCTTCCTCGCTATTGTCTGAGCGACCCGGGAGCTCATTTCAAAGACAGGTTAATGTTAACGTATATGCAACAACATAATGTGTATTTTAACAATCTTTACATCTCTCTTGGAGTACTATACTTTCATATACATGTATTTCATATTTTATGTCGTTGCCTCTCTGCTTTCTAAGTCGTTTACTATATGAACCGTTCCACAAGAAAACCAACATTGTGGACTCTGCGTAAAGTATCGACCCGGATCAGTCTAAGCATGCCGCAAAGGCTAACCCGGAAGGACACTTTTCGCCTCCTGTGGATTTTCTGTTTCAGGAATCATTACTCTATACCTCTATCCCCCTGTCGGACCGGATAAGCATGCGCGGACTGCGCAAGATGATCTGGATCGATACATTACGTTGAATTTTCTCGTGGAACGGCTCATATAATTGTTGTATGTTGGAAAACATCTTAAACCAGGCATAAACATCGCTCGGTCGTATATATAGACATCATGACTGGCTCATACTAGACGGAACAGATTGAACTTAACGGCAGCCAATACAATTGTTACTTACACAATCGTTCGGTATTAAACAGGTAAGATAACCCATATTAATAAACGATATAAAGAAGCTGTGATTGTCGAGTTTATTGATTGTATAGAACCGAGCGTCGACTGTATTGTTAAGTGTAAAGGGGTGCAATTCTAGACGACCTGTCATGCGGTGTCGTCAGATCCAATTTACTAGAAACAGGGGCGTAGCTCCCTTTAGGCACTATAGGCACGTGTCTACAAATCTTTTCTAAAAATGCCCCAAAATGCAGCTGCGGCGATACATATCTGCGTAATGTATCGACCAGATCAGCCTGCGCTGTCCGCGCAGACTGATCCGGCCGACACATTCCATCTAAGGGGGGATAAATAGAGTAGTGATTCCTGAAACAGAAAATCCACAGGAGGCGAAAAGTGTATATCCAGGTACGCCTGTGTGGCATGCTTAGGCTGATCCGGGTCGATACTTTACGCAGAGTCCACAATGTTGTTTTTCTCACGAGACGGCCTACACATTGATTACTGCCAAGCTACGCCCCTGAGTACGTACAGTGAAGTATTTTGGTCTGATTTTAACGGGGTTGGTGGGAAAGAGGTTAACTATACTGCTACAGATGTGTCTAAAGGAGCTAGTGTCTAGGAAAATAGTACATGGATTATTCGTGACGAGGGCCTATCTGCGCATCTTCTCCATCTGGTGCAAACGTTGATCAGTTTTATCAAACTTATTTAGTTTAAACGCATTTTAATTTACATATTTATATGATTTAAAATATACATTACATTACTTATTTATTGCACATCGAATGAGAAAAAAGCGTTTAGCTGATACATGTATATTAAATAATGCTGGTGTCAGCTTTCTGGTGAGATAGCAGTACGCGCACCGCATGTGTGGAAAAGTGCATAAGACATAACTCGCTCACCATTAGATTCGAACGGAACCCTTGGTGCGAGATACACTTTACCATTGCATCACCGTCTTCCACAAAATGTACACTGACATCCATGAGTTTCTGAAATAGTTAACTGACCAACTCGGATACAGTTCAGAGCCATATAAGGCTGCGACCAACTCGGATACAGTGTAGAGCCATATAAGGCTGCGAGTACATGTACGTACATGTATGTGCAAGTGTATCTGGATTTAAACTGGTTTAAATTCCGTTATGTGTTTGTAATTTCTGACCCCGTCTTCATTATTTTCAGACGTAAGTAAGAGTGTACGTACCCTTCCTGTGATGCGTAAAATCTCTTTTACGAAGTTTAGAAAATTATGAAAGAGAAATGACTCAACATTTTTCATTTCTCTTCCGAAAAATGCTTTGACCATATTAAAGAAAATTACCTCAAATATTTCAGTTGCTACATCGTTTTTGAAACGGAATTAAAGTAGACGACACACTATCATATGAAGTAAATGGTTGAGGATTTTGACCTGTTATCGAACATTCGGCGTCCAACCGTGAGTAGCTCAGCATTAAAAGAAAATAAAAATCTTGTAGCCTAATATAGAACACTTAAACTGCGTAATCCCGCTCAAAACTTGTCAATTGAGTCAAATTGGCGAATACTGGACCTAATTCACCTAATACGATTTTCCGAAAATAAACACATTCTAAATGGCCAATTATTTCACCATAACGCTAATAGTCCTGGGCGGGGCTACAATGTATCCAAAATACCCATACCATGTCTAAATTAGCAATAAAACTTGAAAGATGTGCTTAAATCGAAAGACAAATTTATTTTCGCCACCTGACATGTTGAAGACTTTTATACAATGCTTAATGACGCGTACGGGGGGCAGGCATGCGAGAGATTGGAGGATTTGTTGATTGGAGGGTCATGAGCTTTGGATACTACTGCATAGACGAGGTTTTGGGCCGCAATACAGGAATACCGACACTGGTGGCCATTGCGAACAGTGTAGTACTAGACTAATCGATGCATCCGCACTGATTTATATGAATCGTAATGTTCTGTTAATTGATATACAATATTCGGACTAATTATGTTCACTTGCGTCAGCTTATTTGTTAAACAGACCAAATAGCCTACACGAGTGGCTTTCTCGGAAGTCGAGTTATTTACTTTTAATACATTGGGCCGAGCCCCGGTAGCTTGGTCTGTAGCGACGCGGGCTGTCAATCTAGGGGTTGTGAGTTAGAACCCAAGCTCGGTAAACATTCTTTCCGACGTTTGATAAAAGTCATTCGTCTTTCACCAATGGGATAACAGTCTATGTGGAAAAGCAGCCAGTGGCTTGGAAAGTATATTGTGTGGAGTACTGGTGTGAGCAAATCAGGAAACATATGAGTAGATTAATTGGCCGCCGAGATATGACTGAAAAATTGTTGAAAACGGCGTTAAACTCCAATCAATCAATCAATCAATCAATCAATCAATCAATCAATCAATCAATCAATCAATCAATCAATCAATCAATCAATTTAATTCATTGGTTTCGTGTTGTCTGATCAGATTCTAGGATGGGATGCTTGGTGCTTTACACTACTTTCAACAGTTGTTTAGTTATATCAAGTCGAACTCTAGGTAAGTTACCAGTACTACTGGTCCATTTATGCTGACACCAGCCAGTAAGTCATAATGCTAACCCCGCAACCCTGAGCATGAAGGAGGGCAGCCTTTACAACCATTTACAAGTATTTGGTATGACCCGGCCGGGGATCGAACCCGTGATCTGCCACACCCGATGCGTCAATGATTAACATGTCCATGTTGGAACATTATTTCGATTTTTGTTATCATGTCAAATGATATTCATAATTTAAATAGAGCCGCGTTTGGCGAATTGATAGAAAGATAAACGTTATTCAGGAAAAAGGGGCGAAAATACCCAACATACCACAAATATAAAACACATTTGTTTTACATTAAAAGTCAAATAGCTGACCAATGGTCGAAAATGGAAAAAAATGTAGAAAGCGGCGTAAAGCACCGAACAATAAATAAATCAATTAATGGTCAAAAACAGGGAAATGATGTTTAAAAACCGGTTTGATATAATCTAGTCGAGTTATGATGAGTCACTGATGAGTTACTGGATCTGATTTCATTGGTATAACAGTCATTTGAGAGAAGACACATCATTGAAGAAGGTGAAGTAGTTATCCCATGTGGTCTAACTACCTATACTCTCTGGCACCTTGTAAGTTTTTGTTTTGTTTTTGTTTACGGTGAGTAGGGATTCTAAATAATATTCACACTTACGCTTGCTTTGGTTTTCAAACGTCGTTAGATCGTGGTTTGTTGAAAGTGAAATAACACGTTTAAACATTATGGTTTTTTTTTTTTTAAATAAAAATTCACTGATTTGAGAAAGAACATCGCCTAACCGGTATTCAACGTTTTATTAAACACAAATATAAATATGAAAACTTATTAAACTTGAACAATTTAAATATGACAACTTGAACAATTTAAATATGAAAACTTACTAAACTTGAACAATTTAAATATGAAAACCTGTTAAATTTGAACAATTTAAATATGAAAACTTATTAAACTTGAACAATTTAAATATGAAAACCTGTTAAACTTGAACAATTTAAATATGAAAACTTGTTAAACTTGAACAATTTAAATATGAAAACTTATTAAACTTGAACAATTTAAATATGAAAACTTGTTAAACTTGAACAATTTAAATATGAAAATTTATTAAACTTGAACAATTTAAATATGAAAACTTGTTAAACTTGAACAATTTAAATATGAAAACTTATTAAACTTGAACAATTTAAATATGAAAACTTGTTAAACTTGAACAATTTAAATATGAAAATTTATTAACCTTGAACAATTTAAATTAATGTTGGTGTACGAGAAGGAGCAACCTATATAATTGAGCCGTTCCGCGAGAAAACCAACATTATTGACTCTGCGTAAAGTATCGATCCGGATCAGCCTGAGCATGCCGTGCAGGCTAACCCGGACGGACACTTTTCGCCTCCTGTGGATTTTCTGTTTCAGGAATCACTACTCTATCTATCCCCCCTTAGACGGAATGTGTCGGCCGGATCAGTCTGCGCGGACAGCGCAGGCTGATCTGGTCGATACATTACGCAGATATATTGATATGAGCCGTTCCGTGAGAAAACCAACATTATTGACTCTGCGTAAAGTATCGACCCGGATCAGCATAAGCATGCCGCGCAGGCTTACCCGGACAGACACTTTTCGCCTCCTGTGGTTTTTCTGTTTCAGGAATTATTACTCATTACATCTATCCCCCTAAGACGGAATGTGTCGGCCGGATCAGTCTGCGCGGACAGCGCAGGCTGATCTGGTCGATACATTACGCAGATGTCTATCGCCGCAGCTGCATTTTGGGGGCATTTTCAGAAAACCAACATTATTGACTCTGCGTAAAGTATCGGATCAGCATAAGCATGCCGCGCAGGCTTACCCGGACAGACACTTTTCGCCTCCTGTGGTTTTTCTGTTTCAGGAATCATTACTCATTACATCTATCCCCCTAAGACGGAATGTGTCGGCCGGATCAGTCTGCGCGGACAGCGCAGGCTGATCTGGTCGATACATTACGCAGATGTCTATCGCCGCAGCTGCATTCTGGGGGCATTTTGAGAAAACCAACATTATTGACTCTGCGTAAAGTATCGGATCAGCATAAGCATGCCGCGCAGGCTTACCCGGACAGACACTTTTCGCCTCCTGTGGTTTTTCTGTTTCAGGAATCATTACTCATTACATCTATCCCCCTAAGACGGAATGTGTCGGCCGGATCAGTCTGCGCGGACAGCGCAGGCTGATCTGGTCGATACATTACGCAGATGTCTATCGCCGCAGCTGCATTTTGGGGGCATTTTGAGAAAACCAACATTATTGACTCTGCGTAAAGTATCGGATCAGCATAAGCCTGCCGCGAAGGCTAAAATCTTACAGACTTGTTTCGCCTCCTGTGGATTTTTCTGTTTCAGGAGTCATTACTCTATACCTCTATACCCCTGAGACGGAATGTGTCGGCCCGAATTAGCCTGCGCGGAGTGCGCAGGCCGATCTGGGTCGATACATTACGCAGAGTCAATAATGCTGGTTTTCTTGTGGAACGGCTCATATATAGTACATGTATTTGATAAAAGAGTGAATCTTGATGAGAACTCGCATTCGCATTTGGAAGCTTCTCGTGAATGTTTCTGATGATGTTAAGATAATAAGGTTGCAAAGACTGATCTGTGGTTTACGTTACGTATTCACACATGTGTACCTTTCTGCTTAAATATATTCCACAATGGGGAGGGAACATGCTTAATATTTACTTTTAATTTTCAAATTGTTTACATTTGTGGTGTGCAACAATCGAATTAAAGCACATCGCTGAAAAGGTGAGAAGGGGAGAATCATTCCATCAAATTCATTTTTGAATCAAGAAATTTAAATGGGGGGCAGTAGCGGGCACGTTACTCATACTGGAGCCAAACCAGAGACGGTGTAAAGGGGGGAGGGGGGCATCAGGCACGTTACATCTGTAGTCGATTTTATCTAGCCTTGGTGCTGTCACTACAGAGCCCACACAATAACCTTAAACACGCTTCAACGCGTGAGTGATGGTCGTATGCTAATTTTCATTAATTGGAAACATTTTAATTTGCATTTAATCCATATTAGCGAAATATGGAAACGAATACAACCCTCGTGAACAACTGATTAAAATTATAAAAACTTCATAATAGTTTTGCAATTATTATTTTATAAAGGTGAGGCGGTTTTTCATTAACTTGAATTTTTAAACCATGCACACTTTCGATCTTTATTTTATTGCTTCAAAATACATACCGATGTCTGTGTTATGTCACAGATAATGCTGCTGCAATGGTTCTCTATCAAATCCTGTTTTTTATTTTAGTTTGTGACACTAGATGTATACAATTATAACTTTAAACATTAAACAAAGCGGAGTGCCATTAAGACCCACACTCGTTAATCGTGGCTCTTATGCCTTTGAATATGATTTGGTGAGGCGGTTTTTCATTAACTTGAATTTTTAAACCATGCAAACTTTCGATCTTTATTTTATTGCTTCAAAATACATATTTCAGATGTCCGTGTTACGTCACACATAATGCTGCTGCAATGGTTCTCTTTCAAATCATGTTGTTTAGTTTGTGTCAAAGCGGAGTGGTGCAGGGGTATAGTGTCAGCCTCTCGTACCAAAGGTCTCGGGTTCGAGTTGTATGATGAGCGGGTTCTGACTTTGGGATTTTTCCACACAAACGGCTCGAGTACTGGTTAAGTTTCCAGGAAGCAGACATCGAGCGTGATTAATATAAGCTGAAAGCTTATTTCGCAATTGATGTAAAATAAAGTTTTACTTTAAATTTAAATTAAAGCGGACTATCATAAAGACCCACACTCGTTTATGGTGGCTTTTATGCCTTTGTATATGATTTGCAGAATTCTTATAATGAGCCAGAGGCCTAGATTACAAACTACAGGTTTTGGGTTAGTCGTTATTGTAGATTTAGATCAAACTACTCACCAGCTCCAGGTCGGGAACTGCAATATTCGAAAATTACTTACAAGCAATATTAAGAGGCTTCAGTAGACCGGTACAGACAGACGCTGACTGATCTTGGACTTCACACACGTTCCGCGTCTAATTAAGTATTGTTTATGAAAGGAAAATGGAACCTCTGATCTGATGTGTTAATTAAGTTAAAACGGCGTGAGTCTGTAGACTCCATTTGAAGTCAACCCATTTCCGTGTACAGACAAACTTGCAGCTGACGATTTAAAAAAAACATCTAGGCTATACTGACTTTGGGAAATGTCTTATAAACTTTTTTAAAACTAGTGAATAAAGTTGAACATGATGTGACAAAATAAGAAATTGCTCATTATGAAAAAAGACACCACTTGCCACAATGTTTTCTTTAAAGATGTCTCAAAATGCGCCTGTAAGTGGACAAAGATTCGACGGCGTGAGACTGAGGACCCCATTTAAATAAATACGTTATAATATCAGGATGAATTCGCTCGACAGACGGTGGTTAAAATTTAGTTTTCATTAACAAATGCGAATATTTCCGCCATCAATACGATGACAAAAGACGATTAATCGTTATTAATACCACAAGCCCTGTAACAAAACGAGCATATTTGATTATGAAAATGAGGCGGATTAGACTAGAACGGGCCCATATGTTCAGCTTTTGAGTACCAGTGAAATCTAACGGGTTTCTCGATGAGTCCGTGTTGTGTATCATAGTCCTGATTAGCACGTTAAATATGGTCACCGTGTACCATTGGAGATATGCTTGAAGAATACCAATTCCAACGTGTGTGTACGTGCGACATGTGTAGATCCGATCAGTTTGCGTATCAATTGAATAGAAAATATTTTATTAATCAACATATGAGCGCGAGAAAATCGACATTATGGACTCTGCGTAAAGTATCGACCCGGATCAGCCTAAGCATGCCGCGCAGGCTTACCCGGATATACACTTTTCGCCTCCTGTGGATTTTCTGTTTCAGGAATCATTGCTCTATACATCTATACATCCTAAGACGGAATGTGTCGGCCGGATCAGTCTGCGCGGACAGCGCAGGCTGATCTGGTCGATACATTACGCAGATGCCATTATGTTGGTTTTCTCGCGGGACAGCTCATATGGTGTTTAGCAATAACTAAGAACTATTTACTAATGTATTCATCAACAATAATTCTTGATTACCTAAACATAATAGTACCCCTCTGGCATGTTATAATGGATGTTTGTATTCGTATATATAAATCAGGTAAATGAATGTATGTTACGTCATTGAGCCATATTCTTTACGTGTATATACTTGTAAATGGCCAATGGTACCTATGTGTCGACTTGCCTGAATAACATTGTGTTGATTGAGTTGAGTTGGTATCTTATTTTAGTGTAATCTGTTCATCGAAAGATTTGTAAAAGTTTTTGAAAATGTTTCACTAATTGATTGTTTGTTTATTAAGCCGCTGTCAACAATGTTTTTCAGTTCAATGCGATTCCCGGGTAAGTTAGCAATTCTTCTGGTCCATTTATCCTGACACCAACCAGTCAGTCGAAATGTAAACTGTAAACAAACCCCGCAACCCTAAGCACCAAGTAGGGCAGCCCTTACTACCATTTTTAGCTCGACTTTTGAAAAAAACGAGAGCTATTGTCATGACCCTGGCGTCGGCGTCGGCGGCGTGGTCGTCCGGTTCAAGGTTTTTTGTTCAGCTCAGCTTTTTTTCTGTTGTCTATCAGTCGAGCGTCTGTGCCGTACGCGGTGCCCTTGTTGAAGTATTTGGTACCCGCACGTAAATCGAACCCGCGACCTCCAGCACCCGAGAAAGACGCTATACACCACCGAGTCACTTCTTTCACTTATGCGCAGGCTGATATAGATTTATACTTTTAGTTTTATTCTTCAATAAAAGCCGAATAGGGCGTTATTTTTCAAATCTACAATTGCGTTCATATCAGATAAGCTTTCCGCTGACAAATATCACTAATAGTAGATCATGCCATCTGCCATAGGTTAGATTGCCATAGTAGCAATATCATTGCTACATTTCTTTTTTCTGCTTTTCTTTTATATATTGATATGTATTTATTTATTATGTTCTTGAAAATATTCATGTAAACGTGGAGGAAATAAAGATGTATATGAGCCGTTACGCGAGAAAAGCAACATTATGGACTCAGCGTAATGTATCGACCCAGAGCAGCCTGCGCAGTCCGTGAAGGCTAATCCGGGCCGACACATTCCGTCTCAGGGGGTTAGAGGTATAGAGTAATTATTCCTGAAACAGGAAATCCACAGGAGGCAAACAATGTCTGTCCGGGTTAGCCTGCTGCGGCATGTTTAGGCGTATCTGGGTCTACTTTACGCAGAGTACACAATGTTGGTTTTCTCACGGGACATATGGATGTATATGAAGAATATATACTTGAACACGTATTGTCTCTCCTCGTGATGAATACTAATCGGGCATTGGAGACACAAACACACAAAGATCAGCATGTGACAGTCTCAGTGCATTCTGATCACTCTCCACCTTGTCAGCGTTCTAGTCATGTTATCATATTGATTCTAAATTAATAATAATTCTAAATTAAAAACAATTCTATTAAAGCGACTGAAATCCAGATGGCACGAAAAAAAACACTAAAAAAAAAACTAAAATCGAATTCGCCCTAAATGTTATTCTTTATGTTATCCAAGTAAAACCAGGGTAGATCATGTATCGTTTTTTATCAATTAAGTGGACTTGAGTCGTTTTCAATTGTCCCGATGAAGGGGTTTCCTATTTAAAAATACCACAGAATCCTTTAGACGGGCACCTTGCAACGATCACGTGATATAACTATATAAAGGCGTGTACAGTTATACACAATTTACACGTTTGGCGGAGTCGAACGACAGTAATCATAGAGATTTGTTTGTGATTGCATGAGCTCCTCGTGATTTTGCATAAAACCTTCATGGTATAAAAATGTTTCATTTAATGCGCATGCGTCCTTTCGGTCATGTGACGACTCTTCAATTCACGTGACGACTTTTCAAGTCACGTGATGAATGAGATTTATAGCATCGAAAGCTATTTATAAACTTACCCCGTTACTGACAGGGTAGAATTTGCGATGGAAAAAGTATCGAAAACAAGAAAATCTCACCGATTATAGGGGTATGTAATATGTCATTTATCATATTTTAATACCCCAAATACAAAAATAACACTTATTTTCTTAAAATTGGAAATTTTATTTTTTTTCGACAGTTGGGTATCTGGAGTTCAGTCGCTTTAAAACAACGAGACTTAGTGAATTTAAATTAAGAATGGTTTTAAGCTTATTTTTTTTAATAAAGGCACAGCACGTTATTACTAAACGTTTTTTAAACATTTTTACCCTTTTCCCTCATACGACAATTCTGCAGCAGACGACTTTGAACGTATTTTGTCAGATGGATAACCTATGACTAAAAGTGGAAAACATTGTGACAAAAGGAGAAATTGCACGTTCTGTGCAATTTCTTCTTTTGTCACTATGTTTTCAAAACGCCGTCTGCTTTAACCCTTTTTCTCATACGACAATTCTGCAGCAGACGACTTTGAACGTATTTTGTCAGATGGATAACCTATGACTAAAAGTGGAAAACATTGTGACAAAAGGAGAAATTGCACGTTCTGTGCAATTTCTTCTTTTGTCACTATGTTTTCAAAACGCAGTCTGCTTTAACCCTTTCCCTCATACGACAATTCTGCAGCAGACGACTTTGAACGTATTTTGTCAAAACGAAGAAAATCTCTATAATTGAATGGATAACCTATGAATAAAAGTTGAAAACATTGTGGCAAAAGGAGAAATTGCACGTTTTGTGCAATTTCTTCTTTTGTCACAATGTTTTCAAAAAGCCGTCTGCTGCAGAGGCGTCAGAAAGCGTCTATATGAGGGAAAGGGTTAAGGTCGGTTATCGTATCGCATGCTATAGAAAAATTAACCTTTCTGGTTTTGATAATTGGTGACGATGTAGATAAGACTGCAAACATTCACAGTCATATATTTTCATCTCTATCTATGTAGGGAATAGGTATGACAATCTGGAAAACCTTCATGAATAAATGATACATTGAAGATTCAAATTCAAGGCTAGTTTATGAAAGTATTGTCGTATCATTAGCATATCGAGGAAAAATACAACCCTTGTTTAGAATTTAGAATTTGATTTATGGTATAACCATTTAAGCCGCGCCAAGCGACTTGGGGTCTTATTGATAACAATGACGACTATGCCATTTCTCACATATAGACACAGTTTGCCAGCTCTCTAGCAGCCCTTCGTTGTAAACATTGAGACAAATGGGGAAATTTCTCTCGATGACCAATTTCTCTTCTTGTAACACTATTTTCAACTTTATTTACTTTAAATATTTCTTTTTTTCGAAAGGTTTTTCAATAAATTCGTATGCTGCAGACTTGTTACACATTGGAACAGGTTATACCTCTTCGTGCGCACAATTTAGCTCGAGCCGACATCATTCGTCTACATGTTATATACATGTTATATACAATACAATGCAGTAAAAAACAAAATAATTGAAAAACAAAATGTTTTATCCTTACATACAGAACAAATAGAACAATAGCAAAATACAGAAATCCATAGAATATTCGCGAAAGTTAGCCAGTTTTAAAAAGATTTGTTGTATAATGATTTATAATCCGTATGAACTGTAATATATTTTTATGGTGTGTATACAATATGCTTGTATTTCTTTTCGATATCTGTACTGTTTGATTGGCATAACAAATTAAACTTAATTAAAGCTATTCGACATTTCCTTCTTATGGTAAACAGGCATACCAGTTTTAAACGTATATATTAGTGGCCACTTGCAGAAATAAGGTATGTGTAATCTTATTATCGTGAAGACTCTGCTTAGACTGTGCGGATGTAGAGGCTCGCCTGAGTCTAGACTGTACGCTGATGCATTCAGACCCCAAAATCGGTGACGCGGCTCAGATCTTTCTTCAATAATAGCCGAACAGATTGGCCTTTTTTTCAAATCTACAATTATCCCTTAACAGGAGCTATTAAATGGGAGTTAAAACGTGTGTTGCTAGTCGAATTTAAATACGAGACCCTTCAATATAAACCTTACACAAACATAGTATCTTCTACAGAAATGTGTGATGGTTGCTTAGGGAATAAGACCTTAAATTGCTGGACACGGAAGGAAAATGTTCTGTTTTAAGAAACATGTTTGTCTCAATATATTCTTCGCACGTAAGTCATGCTACACGTGGTTATAATACTTTCCTACAACACTGCCGCAGGCGAATCGGGGGGAAACATCTATTTTAATATGTTGAAAATCGCTTTAAACGAAAGGTAAATGGTAGAATAGAGTAGAAAACATTGTGATAAGAGGGGAAATTGCTCATTATGAGCTATTTCGTCTTTTGTCACAATGTTTTTAATAGTCGTCTGCTGCAGATGATTTGCAATTCGTCTGAAATGTGGCGAAGAATATACAACGTCATCTTACTGTTTAGTATATAACCGTAATCCATATTTGCCAACATAACACACCAGCCTGCATATTGGTGCAAGCTTTTCCTAACTTCCTAACTTCCTATATTGATCAAATCTCATTTTAGAAATTGCTTCTAAGTTATAGATAATCACGTTCTGAAAAGCAATCAGTGACGGTGAAATTCTATTGTTGTTTTCTCTGAAAAAAAAAGGATTTAGCCCTTTTTCCCCTCTCATAGTTTTCTATAAGTATGCGGTGCTTATCTCATAAAGTCACATAAACGTGACAGCTATTTCCATAGTCTTCGCCTAATTTTCGCTAATGACAATGCCGTATTATTGTATCAAAGAACATTTTAGAACCATGTTTTCTGTCAAGCGTGACTCGTTACATTGTTACACGGTTTCATGTTTATTTCATTGCTATCCGGCCCTATAATTAGAACGGTCGTAACGACTGGCCATGTAAATGACTTCCCACATAGGCCAGCCACATCGCATATGTCTGGATTAATTACCAATACAAGGTAACGACCTCAAATATCCAGGTTATAACCCCTACCTTTCCCACATACAATAAATATGCAGCAGACGACTTTGAAAATGTTTACTAAAATATGGCAAAATCTCTATATTTGTAGTTATAATTACTGTAAAAAGTTGAAAACGTTGTGGCAAAGGGAGAATTGCTCAAAACGAGCAATTTATCCTTTTGTCACAACGTTTTCAAAAGTCGTCTGATGCAGATGCGTCAAAATGCGTCTACAAGTGGAAAATGGTTAAACACCGTAAATACATAAAAACCTAGAACAAACGTTGCTTGTAGTTATAATTACTGTAAAAAGTTGAAAACGTTGTGGCAAAGGGAGAATTGCTCAAAACGAGCAATTTATCCTTTTGTCACAACGTTTTCAAAAGTCGTCTGATGCAGATGCGTCAAAATGCGTCTACAAGTGGAAAATGGTTAAACACCGTAAATACATAAAAACCTAGAACAAACGTTGCAATGACCTTCCACTCTAAAGGTCAGATCGGACATTGGTATTATGTTGTGGATTCAGTTTAAAATGGTCGTTTGCGTAACGAAGATTTGATCAACGTTTACATATCGTGACTTATATTCAAGCAATAGTAATAACAGTATTGACATGCCTTTTATTATGAGGGATGTCCAGTACGATAGTGACCGTTTGTTGAATAATACGTAGCCAGTACATACACAAAGGTATACTCTGGCCTTAGCAAACACTAAACAACATTATCAGCCTTCTCATCCGCACAGTCTGATCACGATTTTCAGATTTTCGCAAATGAATTAAAAAAACTTGATGGAAGCTTTTGATGAGTTGTTGATGCTGATAAGCATGTGATGATGCATAGGATGATTTTAACCTGTACTAACTACATGTATTATCTACAGAGCTTTTACTGAAATATCCGTTAGAAAGGCGCTCAAATTTAATCAATCGACCAATCAATCAATCGATAAGTTTTCTCCTGGACAACCGTTAAGAGGTTTATTTAACTCATGATAAAGCCGCATTTTGGTGTCTCGTACCAAGAAGATGGTGAAAGTTATAGGTTGAAAATGGGACCGTTTCCCACTTATTTTTGTGTGCTTACATGTTAACCCTTTTCCTCATACGACACTTCTGCAGCAGACGACTTTGAACGTATTTTGTCAAAACATAAAAAAATCTCCATAATTGAATGGATAACCTATGACAAAAAGTGGAAAACATTGTAGCAAAAGGAGAAATTGCACGTTTTGTGCAATTTCTTCTTTTGTCACCATGTTTTCAAAAAGCCGTCTGCTGCAGAGGCGTCCAAAAGCGTTTATATGAGGGAAAGGGAAAGCTGTAATTCAATATAGACCTTAGTGCAGAATTTGCGGTGAGATATGTCCAATTTAAAGGAGAGCTCCGTGATATATATGTTGAATAATTTCCTACTTACGCTGCAAATCTGCAGTAGACAGCTTTTTATAAATATCTTCACAAAACAATGGGAGATCTCTACTTATGAGTTTGTATAATAATTGAATATAGTTGAAGAATGCATCAGCACATTGGAAAGGGTTAATAGAGCAATACTAATATCAAGTTATATTAACTTTTGATATAGATTTATATTTGTATTACAAACAGAAAAATGCATGGTTTTTTTTTGTTTTGTTTTTTCCCTGTTATCTTTTAAAGCTTCCTTTTCCCATCATAAAAATGTATAACTTTATTAACACGTGTAAAACATAAAAACCTCTTTTTAAGTTTGACCCCTATTAACCTAATATTCTAACATAGATTTACTAAAACACATTTACTGTAAGGTATGAGGGGGGATGGCCACGACCTTCACATATCTATGCACGTGGCAAATAAAGTTATATATTTAAAAAAAAAAAGTTATATTAAAAAAGGTAAAGCTGGGGATATTTTAAAGTTCACATTGTTTCTTATTAATGTTTATGCCTCTAGTGGGGATCGAACCATTTGAGCCGTTCCGTAAGAAAACCAACATTATGGACTCTCCGTAATGTATCGACCCGGATCAGCATGCGCAGTCCGCGCAGGCTAATCCTGACCGACACATTTCGTCTCAGAGGGATAGAGGTATAGAGTAATGATTCCCGAAACAGAAAATCCACAGGAGACGAAACGTGTCTGTCCGGATTAGCCTGCGCGGCATGCTTAGGCTGATCAGGGTCGATACTTTACGCAGAGTCCACAGTGTAGGTTTTCTCGTTATTCGGCTCATTTTTAACCATTTAAAACAACTTATTATCTGATTTGCTACTTTAATCTGATTTGAAAAAATATGACGACAAAATACATAGAGCACCTGAAAAACGTCGTGGTTGGGCATATAGTTTCGTTTTTATAAGGTTTGGAAATCTTGAGAAATGTTTCGTTTTGAATTAGTTCTCACTTTTCTACAATATCTTCAATCACTGGTCGTGCAATAGTAGAAAATGATACCACTCAAATAAATACGTGGCGTATACGTTGATAACAAATTAAACTGGAAAGTGCAAACTGATAGCGTTTGTCAAAAGATGAATAATAAGATTTCACTCGTGAAACATATTATCTATTTCCTTACACCAGACAGGAAGGCTATGTTTTATCATGCTTATATATTACCAATTATAGATTACTGTTGTTCGGTCTGGGGTAGAGGATCTAATCGTTATACGAATAAAGTATTTAGCTTACAAAAGAGAATTGCTAAAATCATACTTAAACAATCGACAACAACTCATTCAGTTGAACATTTCAAAGAATCAAAGTGGCTTAAATTTGCAGATCGATGTAAGAATCATACAGCTGTCCTTATTTATAAAACTATGAATAATATGGTACCATCATACATGACAGATATGATACATTTTTTCTGAAAATAAAACCCATCAGCTGCGATCAATATCAAATAAGGATCTTGTTTTAAAAGATATACCTCGTACCAATTGTATGAAGAACTCATTCACATAGTATAGTAATTCTATATAGAATGATATCCCGTGTGACATACGAGCATCTTTTAGCGTTAACACATTTAAGGAAAAATATAAACTGCAGTCTTGGGCATTACCTATTTGAATTATATATGACTGCTGAGTGTCTATCGCGAAGTTGATAACAAGTTAAATATTATGTATGCGTGTCTGTATATAGTTATATATGTATATATGCGTGTCTGTATATAGTTATATATGTATGTATGCGTGTCTGTATATAGTTATATATGTATGTATGAGGATGTGATTCCAGATTTTCAACAAATCTGCAGCAGACCAATTTAAAAATATTTATGCAAAATAATAGAAAGTTACAGGAATGAAAGTATGCTTTTGGAAGATAAATGCTCATTATGATCAATGTTTTACAAAGTCTCCTGCTATATATATATGCGTCAAATGTGTCTGCAATTGCGAAAGGGCTTCTAAGTTAAAACCACTATGATGCGTTAGTTCTGTTCAAGTCTTTATGACTGTATATCAAAATATTATATGGGAGCTCTCTCGATATTACTTAACTTTTTACCTGGTACCATTGACAAATCTGCGGCAGACGACTTTTGGAATCGTTATTGAGAAAGTTTAACCCTTTTCCACCTATAGACGCATATACAACAGACGACGTTTTGAAAACATCGTGACAAAAGGAGAAATTGCTCAAAACGAGCAATTTCTCCTTTTGCCACAATGTTTTTCAACTTTTTTCAGGTATTTTACGTCGTCTGCTGCTTAATTGTTGTAAGTGGGAAAGGGAGGGTTAAATGAAAATGATAATTATGTGTATACCTCTATATCAAAAACGTACTTCCAGTTAATATCTAAACAGGGGTCCAGTTAATATCTTAACAGGGGTTTACAGCTCTTTTCCCCAAAATATCTCTATTATTATCCCACCAAACCCTATGATGTAAGTACTCACAAGAATCGTCTCAGTGAGACGATTCTTTTGATTACCCACACCATAGGGTTAGAGAGTCAAATCAGTATTATAGAACATGCAATACGCCCCTTATCTAGAGCTCTGAATTTATTATTTATTATTATTATATTCTTTGTTTTTGATTATTTCAAATCAAATTATTCTTATATTCTTTTTTTCTGAATATTTCAAATCAAGTTATTCTTATATTCATTTTTTCTGATTATTTCAAATCAAGTTATTCTTATATTCTTTTTTTCTGATTATTTCAAATCAAATTATTCTTATATTCTTTTTTTCTGATTATTTCAAATCAAATTTCAAATTACCGTTTCCATACCCATTTACCTTTTTGTTATTTACTTACTCTAATTATAGATACACATGATTAAAATGTTGCTTTTTATACTATATCGTTTACAAAAAAAGAATAATACAATATAATTAAACTAAGAAAAACGATTAAAGTTAAAGAGCCATTTCCTCGTGACCAGATTACGATTGATAAACAGCAAACAGCCTAACAGATGGTCTGAAAACAAGTTAACAAGCTGAAATATTGATCTGGGCCCCGAATCCCTTCGACCCCTGCACTCCCACATCCCTTGATGTGTCATGTTGTGTTGGGGGTAATCATTTCTTGGCCCACAGACAATGCTCCTTGATTGCGTTCTACACATCTTGAAAGGAATATCTCACAGGTTGTGGGTCACAGTTTTCATCGATAGATTGGGAGTTAAACGCTGTTTTCAACGGTAAATTAGTTATATCACGGCGGCCAGTTCACCTTATGTGTGTTTCCTGGTTTCCACGAACAGGTACTTCATACAACATTCTTCTGAGGCAGTTGACTACCTTCCTACATGCACTGTTGAGCATATTGCTGGATGATGACAAAGGTTGCTAGTCACAATGACTTTTATTTATTACCGGAAAAAATGGCCAAGCCGGGATTTTCACACACTAAAAACTAAGCCAATTATAACTTTGGTTGGACAATAAGTAAAACAATACCGATTTTACACCATTTGAGAAAGTATTCATGATTATGAAAACTTCAATATGTAGAGCTGAATAATGTGCAAAGCCTCCTAGGTTAGTCCATCAGTGGGCATGTTACTGTTAAATGCATGCTTAACTCTTTCAGCGCCAAAAGGCAATACTGAGGTTTTAGCAAACAATACTGATTCAGGCGAGTCAGCTCGTAACGAGCTGTCTCACCTGAAATCAGCATTGTTTGCCTTTTAGTTATCAAAATTGTCCAAAAGTGTATTATATGAGAAATGGAGACGCCCGATTTTGAACATGGAAGAGTCTACTTTAAACAATATGGCGATGAAAGTAGTTTTGCAATATACGATAGTTTTTAAATGTGCAATTAGGCAATCGTATTTTGCAAAGATGCCTACCCACTTTACTTATTCTAAATGCACCACATTATTAATCGCTCATTTTCTTATTCTGGTATATCTATCCAACGGTCGTACGATATTGCATACATTGGTAATGAAATACGAAAAACATTTGCAACGGAATTTTCTTCTAAATCGAGTTGCTGCAGTTCTACAGTAGGTCAACTGCAGCTACCATTAAAAGCGAAAATCACGAACAACTTGGGATTATTGTGTTGTTGGCATATGTAACTGTCCATTTACAGCGTTACGCAAAGTCCCGTACACGTGTTCATAAAGTCTGGGCTATGGCATTTGCATGACAAGAATACCCGTTATATCAATATTATGGAGTATTTTTTAACTTTCTTTGGTTGGTGCTTCAACAAATTACCTTAAACAACATTCATACACCAATTGAATACAAAAACAAATGTATTTCAACAGGGGCGATGCGATTACGGGGTAAAATGTGTATGAACTGTCAACTTTAGAACCATAGCAATTACCGTAGACATCATACATGTGTGATATCCAATTAGCCAAGGTTGTCATCTTCATATTGCAACTCGCATTTTAAGCCGTCAATGGTGGTCAAATGTATTTCCGGTTAATTAAAAGTTCGTCCTAATGAACTGAATGGCTTCTGAAATTGTTCATCTTGTATGCATCATTATACACTTACAAGACAATTTGTTTGATGTCAAAGCCTGTTAAAGGGGAAACAACTTTTTGTATTTTGAAGAACCAATTGTGTCAGTCTGATTGATGCAGAACATACCCTCTTATGAAATCCAACAACCTGGCTTTTTCAAATCGATTTCCCTTACTTGTCATGTTTTATGATTGCCCATTTGAAAATTGTTATCCACGTTTTTAAAGCGAAAAAATAACTAAAAAGAATTTGAAAATGATAATCGAGGAAATGTAAGCAGGTCATTCCGATGGTCATGTTCATTTAACCTGTAAAAATCGACGGGAATTTTACCATATTAATGTATGTATAATTCCAGCTAATCAGTCTACTACACATTTTAAAAGTCGACCAATTTGAACTTATAGAAAAATAAAATGTGTAGGCTAATCCTGGTGTATATTGATCGTAACTGTTGATTTAAGTCGTTGACAGTACAGCATGCTAAACAAATACCTGTCGCTGCAGGAAAATGACAACTGTTGATTAAAATCGTGTGCAGTATAGTGTCACGCCAGGAAAATAACAAATGTTGATTAAAATCGTGTGCAGTATATTGTCGCTGCAGGAAAATGACAAATGTTGATTAAAGTCATGTGCAGTTTAGTGTCGCTGCAGGAAAATAACAAATGTTGATTTAAAGTCGTGCGTAGTATAGTGTCGCTGCATGAAAATGACAAATGTTGATAAAAGTCATGTGCAGTATAATGTCGCTGCAGGAAAATGACAAATGTTGATAAAAGTCATGTGCAGTATAGTGTCGCTGCAGGAAAATGACAAATGTTGATAAAAGTCATGTGCAGTATAGTGTCACTGCAGGAAAATGACAAATGTTGATAAAAGTCGTGCGCAGTATAGTGTCGCTGCAGGAAAATGACAAATGTTGATAAAAGTCGTTTGCAGTATAGTGTCGCTGCAGGAAAATGACAAATGTTGATAAAAGTCGTGTGCAGTATAGTGTCGCTGCAGGAAAATGACAAATGTTGATAAAAGTCGTCTGCAGTATAGTGTCGCTGCAGGAAAATGACAAATGTTGATAAAAGTCGTCTGCAGTATAGTGTCGCTGCAGGAAAATGACAAATGTTGATAAAAGTCGTGTGCAGTATAGTGTCGCTGCAGGAAAATGACTAATGTTGATAAAAGTCATGTGCAGTATAGTGTCGCTGCAGGAAAATGACAAATGTTGATAAAAGTCATGTGCAGTATATTGTCGCTGCAGGAAAATGACAAATGTTGATAAAAGTCATGTGCAGTATAGTGTCGCTGCAGGAAAATGACAAATGTTGATAAAAGTCGTCTGCAGTATAGTGTCGCTGCAGGAAAATGACAAATGTTGATAAAAGTCGTGTGCAGTATAGTGTCGCTGCAGGAAAATGACTAATGTTGATAAAAGTCATGTGCAGTATAGTGTCGCTGCAGGAAAATGACAAATGTTGATAAAAGTCATGTGCAGTATAGTGTCGCTGCAGGAAAATGACAAATGTTGATAAAAGTCATGTGCAGTATAGTGTCGCTGCAGGAAAATAACAAATGTTGATTAAAGTCATGTGCAGTATAGTGTCGCTGCATGAAAATGACAAATGTTGATTAAAGTCATGTGCAGTATAGTGTCGCTGCATGAAAATGACAAATGTTGATAAAAGTCATGTGCAGTATAGTGTCGCTGCAGGAAAATGACAAATGTTGATTAAAGTCATGTGCAGTATAGTGTCGCTGCATGAAAATGACAAATGTTGATTAAAGTCATGTTCAGTATAGTGTCGCTGCAGGAAAATGACAAATGTTGATTAAAGTCATGTGCAGTATATAGTGTCGCTGCATGAAAATGACAAATGTTGATAAAAGTCGTGTGTAATATATTGTCGCTGCATGAAAATGACAAATGTTGATAAAAGTCATGTGCAGTATAATGTCGCTGCAGGAAAATGACAAATGTTGATAAAAGTCATGTGCAGTATAGTGTCACTGCAGGAAAATGACAAATGTTGATAAAAGTCGTGTGTAATATAGTGTCGCTGCAGGAAAATCAACCTTAGAGCTTTTCCGACCAGAGAAGATTACTATCAATTTGCGCATCCGCGAAGCTTGATCTTGGTCTGCACTTTTCGACAATTTATGATACAATTTACTTGAAAGTTTTCGAAATGAGTATCCATTTTGAACTTAAAAGATGGATGCAAGAGTATATCTAAATATACGCGTGTAATTATTATTTAAGGTTTGTTGAGGACCTCTCAAATATGTTTTTAAAAACCGCGTATTGCATCACTACATGTCAAATTACGCCAAATAGTCCCTGCGTAGAAATTAGTGCATACCTTCTCCAGAATGCATTGACGTTAGGAGATTGAGTTGAAATTCTTTGGAAATATGTTAAGGGTACAGTGGAAATGTTTGATTTTATCATGTTTTAGTATTTTGATATTTTTTGAAAGTGAAAGAAGAGTATGCGACAAAAATGTTTTCTTTCAAGCCAGATTGCGCTCAAAATGACGGTAACCATCTTCGTGGGATAAATTCTGTCTTGAATAATACATGACCCCCATTTTATTCGGATTAGTTTATGCTTAGAGGTAACTCTTTGCTTTAAGGTGTTCTACCTGTAACATGTTTCATGATACTTGAGTGTTAAAACTGGTTGATGTACATGGACTCAAAGATGGCATGTAGTTGGTGTAACGCGACCTGCATAAGCAAAACTACAATATTCCCTGGACTTTAATGAATAACAACAACAAAACACGTAATGGGTTTCGTCCATTTAAATGATATTAAATACACGTTAACTCTATGTAATTGTTTTTTACACCATGACATTTATAAAGATCCAATATTACCAGTTTTTAAGTCTTTGGTATGACCCGACCGGGATCGAACCTCCGTCGCCCCCTCCCAAGGAATACAACACTGAGACGATTAACTACTAATACACATTGTTCGCCATACATGTATCAATATGTAGCAATTATACCCAATAACTATGAACTAATATATTACAAACCAAGAAGATACCAAGATACGCCACTTTCAACAATGTGTTATATCACGGCGTTTCCTGTGGAAGTTACCAGTACTACTAGTCCATTTATCCTGACACCAGCCAGTATGTCGTTATGCTGAACCCGTAACCCTGGGCGCAAAGGATGGGAGCCATTTATACCATTTTTTAAGTATTTGGTATGATCGAACCCGCGACCCCCGCATCCGAGATAGATGCACACTACACAAACGAGACGGTACAGTAGCCTAACTTCATACATTAACTATTTATGTTTGACAATTAGATAGCTTACAAGCGCTCGAAGCAACAAGCAGAAACTCCCAAATGTTTGTCACATTAACGACGTGATTCGATCCCTGAACCTTTGAAATACAAGCATGTTGTTCACAAGAGTGTTTAATTGTCGATTCGTCATTTAATGAAAGCATGACGAATAGACGGACGGATAAACAACGCAGACTTTATTTAAATGTGTTACCCTACCAAGACAGGCGACTGCGAAATAACTGACCAGAAACGTCCACAAATGTCTATGAAATGGATATAGAGTAATCCTTATAATGCAATAGTAGATCTGTATCAATAATTCGTACAAATCGTTTGAATGTAACACTGGTTTCACCTCCAATATGATCACAGAACGAGTCGAACGGGGCGGGGCCATGCTTGTCTGTTATCCCCATTGTTGACAGATCCCGACCAATTACAAAAGGGGCGGTACGAAATATTTCCGTATGCTGAGCGGGTATCCATTACGGAAAAGAAACCTGCTTTTTTAAAGGGAGAGTAAGAGGATGAATTTGATCGTTTGGTTGAAGTCATTTGACGCTTACAATTGAGTTCAGAAGAGGACATGCGGGCCTCTGTGTTCACAGCGGATTAGCGGTTTTAACGTGGACTTCAGTCTGAACGGGCTCTTTATCCTCGGGGTCGTGTTTGCTACCCGCATTGCGTTCGAACTTTTTAACTCTTGTTATAGAGAAAATAATTGACACTGACGGGGGCGTTGAAGGACAGGAAGTTACTTTGTTATTATTTCCAGAAACGTTTGAAATTCCAAAGGATACAAACAGTGATTATATTTTCGTCGTTGTGTATACGGGTGAACTGGTAAGTACATGTATATACATTTCTTCTGTCTTATATGTATATCCGTTCCCGGAACAGAACACGTCTTCAGCATACACACTACTTTGAAAATATTTAGAAAAGATATGGAAAATGACCACAAATTAATTTATAATTATTGAACATAGTTGAAAACACAGTGACAGAAGAAGACATTGCCAATGATGAACAACGTCTCATTTTGCCTAAAGCCGATTTCAAAGATGGTGGTCTGCATAAGCGTCACAATGAGGATGTGTGTGAGAAAGGGTTAATTATTAAATAGTTATTAATTAAGAGAAACATCATATGCGGCATAGTATAGAATCCATACTTGGTTTCGAGGTGTACGAATTTGGCTGGTATGAAATGGAACCCTTTCCCACATATAGATGTTTTCTGGCGCATCTGCATCGGTCGACTTTTGAAAACATTGTGGCAAAAGGAGAAATTGCTCAAAACGAGCAATTTCTTCTTTTGCCACAATGTTTTGAACTGTTTTCAGTAAATATACCACCATTTATAGAGCTTTTCCGTGTTTTTGTCTAGATGTTTTTAAAGTCGTCTGCTGCAGATTTATTTATGTGGGAAAGGGTTAGTATTGTAGCAGCATCACAAACGGTGTTGGTAACACTGGGATGAGTGTGTTTTGAGCAACATCGCTTGTTTTCCCATAATGTTGTCATAGGATGTCTGATGCAGCGAGATGTTACACATATACGGAAAGAATACATTGATACAGTACTTTCGACTTGTGGTGCTACATGTATACATATCCTATTGTTACAAATAAGAATACAAAATAAGATCACGTACTATTATTATAAATGTATACTGTATAGAATCGAATATGAAATAAGTCACCATAAATAAAAAACACTACATATGCAATGTGAAGGGATATTATTTATGCAATATTTCAGAAAGGATGAACATTTGTGTTTATAACTGTACTTTTACTGGTGAACAAACTAAATAAATAAAAGGATAGATGCCACTTTATACAATGCGTTTTTATAAAATAACTCAATAATGTTTCGATTCGTAGTTAATCTGTGTAGTTCGAAAATTATCAACCCATATCATTGCGACATACCGAGGGCTTGGCGTGATACGGTTGTAACTACAAACCTAGTTTGAAAACCCTGGTTTAGGGGCAGTTTTGACCCCTTTGTAAACAATGCAAATTAGGTGCCATTGCGCAGAACGAGCAATGGCACCTAAAGTTCCATTGTTTACCAAGAAAAATTATTTAACGCTTGTAAAGACTTTATGGTATGGTGATTAACCTTGTGAAAAAAATACAAATTTTAGTTACAACCGTTTCACGCCAAGCCCTCGATACATCAAATATACAGAAACAGCCTTATGGACAAAATACGGAAACACGTTATCAATGGTAGGTAGTAGAACGTAGTACAATTGTTGATAGAGTTGTAAACGTATTTGCAAAACTAGTAAGTGTTCATTCTGAGCAACTTAATTGTATTGTCACAATGTTTTGAATTCATGTCTACTGATTGACATGCGATGAGTATTCTAATGCATGTAAGAACGGGTTAATACGATACTATTTAACCGTATTGCCAGATATGACATTTTCACAATCATTGATTTGAAACCACTTAAGGAAATATGCTATGATTGAAAAGAAAAGGAAATTTAATTATGTTACGTGTACATAGTTGAAGGAGACGAACACGATCAATGTATGCTTGTTTCTACATTAGGAATTAACTTTCGGGAGAAGAAAGAACGTAATTTAATGTGTTTATTAGTTTGTTTAATGTTTACTAAAATAAAATAAAGTAGTCTCAGTGAGCATTCGTTTGGTGAATTGTCGATTTTCAACTGAAATCGTAAGCTTATCATTCGTTATTTTATATCGTACCTAGCAACAATTTAACCCTTTCCCACATACATGTACAGACGCTCTGGAATATCTTTACAGCGGACAATATTTGAAAACGTTGTATTAAAAAGAAAAAAATACCTCATAATGAGCACATTTTCTTTTTGCCACACTGTTTTCAACTATTTTTAATTGATAGATACTGTATGTGGTGAAAGGGTTCAAACATAACCACACGTTGCTACAGTTTCCATTTCTTACCATTTTCTTTTCAATATATTACACGTTTCACATTATACAGTCCAATTACTGCGTGTAACACGGCATTGGACAGAAAAAAGGATTTACACAATAAACGAATTACATTGTTGTTCGACTAGTAAGATTAAGCTTTTTTTTTAAAATAAAATTGCAGACTGGCGAGACTTTGAGGATGCATACATAGTATCGCTAAATCAAAACTTAAATGTCAGCCGATGCATTAACCCATTCCCTCATACAACAAATCTGCAGCAGACGACTTTGAAATTATGTAGGCAAAAACATGGACAATCCCCATAAATGAATGTATCATGATTGAAAAAAGTTAACAACAATGCGGTAAAAGGAGAAATTACTCGTTTTGAGCAATTTCTTCTTTTGACCCTACTGCCTAGTCGTCTACTGCCTAGGCTCAAAATCACCAGACAAACATTTTCGTCATAAATAATGTAATTTATGAAAATACACATGTTGAGATAATAGTCTTTATAACTTTATTTTAGTTAGTATGGTGTTTGTTTTACGCCCCTTTCAACAATTTTGCAATAATACCACGGCGTTTCCTGGGTAATTAAGTTACCAGGTAAAACAGGTCCATTTAACCTGAAACAAAAACGTCAGTCGTTATGTTAATCGTAAACCCCTGAGCGCCAAGGAGAGAAACTATTGTTTGTAAATGCCTTGGTATGATCCAGCCGGGGATCGAACACGCGACCTCCCGCACTTGGGGCAGATGAGAGGCATATTTGCCGCAATGGCTATTATTGACAACGAAATGCAAGGCAAAGGTCATTGTTTATTCCTACAAATCTACGTTTAAATTGAAAATGATGATAGTGGTGGTTTTATTATTGATGTTAATTTTTTTATAATTATTAACATTATTATTCTACCTTTTTTAATGGTGATGGTGGTGGCGATGATGATGATGATGATACTAACTAATAATGGTGATACTGCTGATAATAAAACTAATAATAATAATAATAAAGGCTTTATTTAGAGAGGACACTGATTTGACATAGTACATGTATGCAAATCAATCCTCCATGAGAGCCTTAAACATAAACAAAATGAAACAAAACATGAACAAACGTGTGTTGCATATGAACAACACAATGTTACAAGTATACATGCATATCTAAATATGGACTTAACATTGATATGTCTATAACTGTATCGTAGAACAGCCACAAAACCAAATATTGTGCATAGTTTCAGGAAATACAATTATACTACAGTTATCATCGAATTAAGATTGGTTTATCCAACCTAAATATTGGGATTTGAGATGCTGAATAGACTTGAGTTTTGCATATATGAAGGAAGTGAATTTCAAACTGATGAACCGGAAAATATAAATGTATTTCGATATATTTCCAAATTAGGTTTTGGTGTATACATACAACTGGAATGAAGTGGATGGAGTATTGCATGCATATCAGATGTAAAAGTAAATGATGTCCTTAGGTAATCAGGGGCATTTTCACGTAATGTTTTAAACATTTGAATGGCTTTCTGATAAATAACTCGTTCGGGAAATGTCATCCATTTAAGTTCAGCAAACATTAAAGATAAAGGGGTGGTAAAATCACAATCAAGGATTTCCCTGGCAGCCCTTTTCTGAAGTTTCACTTGTTTGTTTTCAAGTTTATTTGTGAAATCTCCCCAGATAACACAACAACAATCAAAATGTGGAAGTATGTATGCATTATACAAACGTTTGCGATTGTCATTTGAGAGAAATAATTTGATTCTTGATAACATATTGAGATATGTATTACATTTCTGTATTACATTATCAATGTGATCGCCCCACGAAAGACCGTTGTTAACTGTAATACCTAGCAATTTACCACTTGAGCAAGAATTAACTTCTGAGTTATGATATGGAATTTCTGGATTATTTTTAGCAATCTGTCTCGTACTGATAAACATTACTTTTGATTTATCAGAGAAAACGCACATGTGATTAAGTTGGCACCATTGATCTACGTGTAATAAGTCATTGGTAACTGAGGAAACAACAACGTCGAGAGACTTGCTTTGAGTTGACAGTATTGTGTCGTCAGCAAATATATCAGCAACTGAATGTGAAAGAACTAAGAGCAAATCATGAATGTAGATCAAGAATAGTATCGGGCCTAGGACAGAACCCTGAGGCACACCAGCTTCGACCTTCCCGGAAGTTGAGTGTTCTCCAGAGATAAATGTATTTTGGATTCTAGAATTAAGATAGGAATTAAACAAGTCTATAGCATTATTATGTAACCCAAACATTGAAAGTTTGTGCAGTAATATATCAGGGTTAACTAAATCAAAGGCTTTGGATAGGTCAAGAAATAAAGTGTCAACAATTTCGTTTTTGTCTATAGCTGTGATCCAGTTATCTAGAATCTTTATAAGAGCCGTTTGAAAAGAGTGATTTTCTCGAAAGCCCGATTGTCTATGATAAAATAACTTATTGTTTGCGAGGTAAGTTTTAAATGCTTACTCACATGTCTTTCTAAGATTAATGAAATAATTGGTAGAATAGAGATTGGTGTGTAATTATTTTTGTCATGCTTATCTCCTTTTTTGTATATAGGGATAACCTTTGCTATTGTGAAAGCTTTGGGAAATTTATTTGAATGCAAACTACAATTAAACATGTGTGTAAGATTGGAGCTATAAAAGATAATAATGATGATACGTATGGTCATAATGATAATGATAATGGTGATAATGATGATACAAATGATGATGACGATGATGATGATGATGATGATGCTTGTGAGAATGCTGATAATGGTGATAATGATAATGATGATGACGGTTTCATTATTCAAATTATTATTAATTATTATCATTATTAATATTATATTCTTTTACTGTTAATAACAAAAACGATGATGATTTCGACGTAGATGATGATTCTGATGATGCCGATGCTGATGCTGATTATGATTTATACGATGATACTTATTTCACACAACGCACTGGTGTTTTAATTGATAGCAGCTCGATCACAGCGTGATTCAATGGTTACAGAATTGATAATGACTGGGCTGACGAATTGTCATTTTTTGTTTGTTTTGACTACCGTAGCGGAAACATCCTTTTATAAGACCCCATGTTGATGATCATAGGCTCACTTGGCCACCCGGTGTCACGTGATTAATGACTATAGATCATGATTGAAGAGCCGCACAAATATCCTGTGAAATGCGATCGTTCAACCCTTTCAACATACAATGAATCTGCAAAAGACGTACATGTATTTAAAAACATCTGTGTAAAATTGACAAAGAATATATGTATTTTCATTTATCAAAGTGGAAATAGTGTGGAAGAAGGAGAACAAGCTCATCGTGAACAATGTCGTTTGTAGTATTAATGTTACCAGCCGTATTCTGCTGCAGATGTGATAAAATTGTTTACATGTGGAAAATAGCCAAAGTACAATGCTGCTACTGAATAGATTGGACTTAATTATGTTCAGGTAAAAAAATATCTGAGTGTATTTTTTTAACATATTACATTCATATTTAAACTTTGATGTTATAAAATTATACATCAAACACGTTCTGTATGGTAGCATATTACAACTTTTTATTATATATTGATAAATAAGAATAAACAATTAAAATCACAATTTAGAAATCATTGCGAGCCTTAACATTTGACACACAATGGTTCAAAATTATAATTTATACTATAGGTTAAATGACATGTAAACAATCCTACTTTAACTATTGCAACTATTAACTCTTTTGCTGCCAAAGGCAATTAAAGACTTTTGCAAACAATGCAGATTCAGGTGAAACTGCTCGTAAAGAGCTATCTCTCCTGAAATCTGCATTGTTTTCCACTTAGACATTCACTTTTACCAATATCCTGTGGGACGAAAAATGGAGTGGTCTAATATTCAACATGGAGGGGTCGACATTGTGAAATTCGGCAGTGAAAGAGTTAAAATGTATGTGTATTTCGAAAACTTAAACACACTTAAAGCACCCGCAACACATACATTTTAATCACTTTGACTAAGTTTGTTGAATTGAATAAACCTTTCCTGTCCTACATACACTATGTATGCAGCAGACACCTGGGAAAACATCAAGGCTAAAACTATTGAGATTCTCTATGACTAAAAACATATAATCATTGAATAGAATTTAATTTGTTGTGGTTCACGTAAAAGTATGAGTTATCATATTATGTCTTCTGCTACAGATGCGTCACGATGCATATGCATGAAGGAAAGGGTTAAGCTCATATCCAAAATAAATATAATGCTGTTTTTCTTCCGACTACAGAAATCAATGTGCACAGATTACCTCGAATAAAGTTTGTTCTTTAATAGCAATTCCGTTTCTTTAGGTTCTGTCCTAGGCAAACCATCTTTAGGGCACGATCTGTTATGGGTCTGCATTATTCACAAAGTATTCGGGGCTTTTTGAAACTTCAGACGAACGCTCTGTTGATCAATGATCTCAGATTACGACTAAATTATCATAGTTATTATCGCATTTAAAATTATTATTTCTATTATTACCATCTTCATCTATCATCATCATCATCATCATCATCATCATCATCATCATCATCATCATCATCATTATTATTATTATTGTTATCATCATAATTATCATAATTATTTACTATTTATTATTATTTATTATTAATATTTTTATACTAAATGCTGCTATAATTATTATTGTTAATAAAAGGTAGGCGGAAAAAAAATATCTTCAAGTAACGCATGAAGAGAATCAACTAGTTACTTAATTATTCACACAATGTTTTCTTCATAGTCTAGATCTGATGACAATGCGTCAAATGTTGTTCTGTATCACGGACATCATACCGAGAGCTTGGCGTGAAACAGTTGTAACTAAAAACCTATTTTGAAAACCCTGGTTTAGGAGCAATTTTGACCCCTTTGTAAACAATGCAAATTTAGGTGCCATTGCTCAGAACGAGTAATGGCACCTAACTTTCCATTGTTTACTAAGAAAAATGATTTAACGCTTATAAAGACTTTATGGCGAGGTGATTATTCTTGGTAAAATAAAATACCAATTTTAGTTACAACCGTTTGACACCAAGCCCTCGATACTCGTTCCAGTTTCGGTTAGAATTGTAAACATGAGTATGTTCAGACATGTCCATACCCCCTCCCACTAATGAGGTGATACGGACATTCACGTAGCTTTTGGAAATATGGCCCCAAATCCTGCGATTAGAATTTCAAAGAGAGTTAGATTATGTGTGATTTGTAATTGTATCTATCATGTTACCCCTCGTCGTTTCCACGCTGTCAATCCTTAACCAATTTACGTTTTTTCTCAATTAACACTAATTGTTTAAAGAAGACTCTTCCATCTTCAAATTCGGTTGTGTCCATTTCTCAATTTATGAAAGTTTTGGACTATTTTTTGGTAACTAAAAGGCAAACAATGCTGATTTCAGGTGAGACAGCTCGTTACGAGCTGACTCACCTGAATCTGCATTGTTTGCAAAAACCTCAATATTGCCTGTGGCGCTGAAAGACTTAACCCTTTCAGCGCCGAATTGTTTAAAGTAGACTCTTCTATGTTCAAACTCTGACGATTCAATTTTTATGTTATAGGATTTTTGGAATATTTTTATAACTCACAGCCAAACTATGCATATTTCAGGTGAGACAGCTCGTTACGAGCTGTCTCACCTGAATCTGCATTGTTTGCAAAAAGCTCAATATTGCCTTTGGCGCTGGAAGAGTTAACACTTTCCTGAATGCAGACGCATTTTAACGACTATAATCTGCAACTGCCACAATATTTCCAACTCTACTTTCAGATACTTTTTCCAAGATATTTTCAAAGACACTTGCTTTTGGTTGTTGTGTGTGTTGGAAAATCGTAAAAGTTCTAGACCCTTTTCCACATGCAGTATAATCATTTGACGCATCCACCGTAGACGCTATTTGAAGATATTGTGACAAAAGCTAGTTCATTATGAACAATTTCTCCTTTTGCCATTATGTTTCAATTTCATTTGATAGTACTACTTTTATACATGTTCATATAGTTCTTCTATATTTATGCTAATGTTTTCAAAGTACTCCGCTGCAGATTGCAGACTTTATTGAAGGCTTTTCAACAGACTTGACCTTCGTGTGCACCACTCATACGTAAGATTCCGTCTTTGTAAAGATTTACCCTTGAACACATACAACAAATCTGCAGCAGTCGACTTTGACAACAAATTGGCAAAAATGTAGAAATCTCCATAAATGAGAGATTTGCTCAAAAGTTGTCTTCTGCAGAGGCATCAGAAAGTATATATATGTGGGAAAGGGTTAAATATTATATAATGTCTATGAAACGAGGAATGTTCTATTGACGTAGAATCTTCCTTGCTACTTCTAACCAACGTAGATGGTGTTTTAATTTATCTTCTGTGCTAACATCAATGCATATATAGGAGAATAATTAAAACCGCTAGTAATTATTTTCCACCAGGTAGAAATGTCTGTATCCCAAATAAATCGTACGTGAAATAGAAAATTATATTTCAATTAAATCATTCGATACTGTATGACTAGAAAATAGGTAACCGTTCTAAATATTGCCCGTATATCAACGTCCCTGTTGGTTCAAAGAAACATGAACATTCTTAGGGACGAAGGCGATTTTAATTTAATTGAAACATTGCGACAAACGGAGAAATTGCTCATCATGAGGAATTTCTCTTTTTGTCATAATGAAATCAGAGGCGTCCTATGACGTCTGTATAAGGGAAAGGTCTTATTTTGTTATGAATAAATTCAAAGCAAACTTAGGATAACACTGCCAAATAAAGACTTATATTGCACATAGAAGATAACCTTTTTCAGGGCAGTGAAGTAAAAAAACAAGAGCGAGCTTAAATACATAATCTATTAAAATATTCGATAATAAATCATAGAATGTGTAAACGTTTCTATGAAGCAGTATTTATTGGGATAGTTAGTTCTTAATTAGAGAGATACCCCTCTAAGAAGAGAGATATTTTTAAGTTAAAGAGATTTCTCTCAAAGATATTAATATTGCTCAAACATGAGTTAGATATATATATATATGTATATATATATATGTATCTTACAGAGATATCTCTCAGGCTAAGAGAGATATCTTTAAATCGAATAACTATTAAAATGGCTTGCCATACAGGCAGATGTTTCTCTAACCTTGCAATAATTACATTAAGTTTGTTGATCCCGGGGCAGCGCTCAATTGTTCTTGTATTACTGCGTGTGTTGCGGATATCGTCATGAACGAGAATTATCGCGCATCCCAAAACGCTTCAACATCTCTTTATTTAGCCCCTCTCCCACAAATAACTAGGCTGACTTTGAAGTTTCAAGTTTTATTCACATTGTTGAAGACATGTAGGTAAAGATATGAAAAATCACACTAAATGAAGTTATAAGTATTGAAATAGTAGAACAAATCATGGAGACACATTGCTCGCTTAGAAATTTATCACATTACGATTACATAAAAACACCCAGATCTGCTCAATTAGAAACCAATCATTTTGGTTTATTTCAATGAGTGTTTGCGGTTCCAATTCGGACGGTACATAATAAACATATTTCGCGCACTTCTTTCCCATATTCAACAACCCTCCAACAGACCATTAGGATAAACATATAGTGAAAAGAATGGCAGCTATAAGATACTCATCAAATATAGCTGAAATGGACAGATTGCTAATTATGTACAATTTCTCTTTTGCCAACTTTCTAAAGTCTATCTGCTGAAATGCTTTAAGATGCGTTCGAAATTTGAAAAGGGGTTAAACTCCTCCGAAATCGTTTCATCTTGATTGTCAAATAGGAAACACATTTTTACAGCAACACTTATTTCGTGTTGTTTACAGCTTCTGTATGTGGGAAAGGCTTAGTTGAATTGTTGTTTGTCATGTTATTATATGAAAGCCAACGACAACCATTCCTAAAACCTTGCAGAAAACTACATAGATTTCTGTTTTCTTTGGTTGAACTTCCAAATAGGAGTTTTGTGAAATAGATTGTTATGAAACTCTGGCAAATAAATTTCCAATCCTTCTTTTGTAATCCCATTTAATACAGACTTAAATTATCCAATTTTGATGAAAATGTGTGTCAGAATGAGAGTGTAATGGAAGAATAGAGTTTAAAACATTATCGTAAAAGGATAAGTTGAAGGAATTTCTACTTCTGTCACAATGCTTTCGAAAGCCGTTTGCTGCAGATGCGTGAACATGCGTTTCTTCGTGAAAATGTGTCTGCAAGCATGTAAGGTAACCTAATTATAAGTGATCTTTATTTTCTGCACCCGGCAAATAATCGGAAACATAGCGGCAACAGAAGAAATTGTTCATCATGTAGCTGTCTGCGACACAGACGTCAACATTTGGGGAAACGTTAACCCTTTCCTTCATATAGACGCTTTCTGACGCCCCTGCAGCAGACGACTTTTTAAAAACATGGCAACAAAAGAAGAAATTGTTCATCATGTAGCTGTCTGCTACACGGACGTCAACATGCGTCTAAATTTGGGGAAACGTTAACCCTTTCCCTCATATAGACGCTTACTGACGCCTCTGCAGCAGACGACTTTTTGAAAACATTGAAGCAAAAGAATAAATTGCTCAAAATGAGCAATTTCTCTTTTTGTCACCATGTTTTCAACTCTATTCAATTATTGTTCTTTCATT
This sequence comes from Serripes groenlandicus, assembly GCA_031761405.1. Classification (NCBI taxonomy): domain Eukaryota; kingdom Metazoa; phylum Mollusca; class Bivalvia; order Cardiida; family Cardiidae; genus Serripes; species Serripes groenlandicus. Next base: position 69,049,357 of record JASEVX010000004.1, on the reverse strand, counting down.
TAAAGGGATTTTCTGTGCATTTTCCTAGACGTTTTCAAAGTCGTCAGCTGCAGATGTGTTGCATGTGGGAAACATTAAGCGATAGTAGATTTATTTGCTTTTATACATTTACAGACGCAGTCATGGTCGTGATAACGGAAGTGAACATCGACTACGGGAAGATATTCGGGCCATTTCCGGCAGTCGGTCACATCCCGTCTTCCCATTTTATCGGGCTATTAACATCTGACGACAGGAATGAATCGACTCACATTACGGTATGTGCACACAAAGTAGAGTTGTTCTGCTGGTTTCTTTTATTGATTGATAGATTATTGCAGTTTGACATTGTTTTCAACAGTACGATGGATTATCAACAAGTTCGTAGTCAAACTGAATAAAATCAAAACGAAAAGCAGTAATTCAATTTAATTAAAGTATACAAATACCAGAGTTGCACAGGTCACGTGCGACGTTAATCGGTTATATCAAGGCGGTCAGTTCATCTTCAAGTAACCTTCTGGATGGCTTCATGCCAAACGGTTTTAACTACAATACAAATTTATGGAGTTTACACCCGTTTTTCAAAACGTTCACTATCTGTATCCCGGCTTCATTCCACCACCAGTACAAAATATATGTTTCCCGGTTTCAATAAACTATCTGTATCCCGGCCTCCTTTGCACCAGTACGATATCTGTTTCCCGGCTTCCTTGCACCAGTACTCCGCAACCGTCTTCCCGAATCCCGGTTTCCTTCCAACATATGCATGTAGTTAATCCCATTGTTGGAAGACGTAAATTGAAGACAATTGCCTGTCCCCTTGCAATGAAAATGTAGACGGCATGATGTTTATTTTGGCATTATCAACTTGTCAGATGAATCACACACCTTATCTAATAGAGTTGCAGATATTTAGATAAGGGGCGTTTTTCATGTTCTCAAATCCTTATTTGACACTCAAACGCTCTGTTGTGGGTACTCAAAAGAATCGTCTCATCGAGACGATTATTTCGAGTACCCACAACATAGAGTTTGGTTGAGTAATAAGAGAAATATTGTGGGGAAAAGACAAGTTTACTCCCCTTATCTAGTCCTCTGGAGTTGTAATTTGAGCACGTCCGCAAGGTACTTCTGTACCGCGTACTTTAGTGTCACCTTGTGCATCTGTCCAGACTTATCAGACACAACACAAGTTGACTGAAGCTTCTTACAAGCTAACTTTATGCAAGTTATATTATAACGATGTTTCTCTAAATCAGTAATTGCGGATGCATAGGCTGATCCGAAGCTATACTGTTCTCCAAGTTAATTTGTACATTTTCAAACTGACAGGCTCTTATCTTCTACAAGAAAACGTTAATTTAAGTCAAAGTGTTAACAAGAGTAAGAAGTTATGTTATGTCCAGTGGAACTCTCATAATTTTATTCATTAACAATTGTTTAAATAGTGTTCCTAATGTAGTTTATTATTGTCTAACCCTGAGCTCTTTTTTAATAGATAAATACCAACGATAGCCACCTCGGAACCACGTGGCTACCCTACGTGCATCCTGCAAGAACACAGGAGGAACAAAATGTTGAAGCCTATGTCAAAGAAAGAAATATATATTATAGGTAAGGTAAACGCTTCATTTGCTTTGGTATTCTATTTAACCGCCCCGAAGCGTTCGTCTCGGTTTCGGGAGGTCGCAGATTCGCACCACCTCCTGGTCATACACAATATTTTAAACATGGTAGTAATGCCCCCGTATATTCAGACTGTCTAACATAGCAAGCGCTCTGGCATGTCCTAGACGAAGCAACCAATCTGATATAACATATGAGCCGTTCCCAGAGAAAACCAACATTGTGAACTCTGCGTAAATTATCGACCCAGATCAGCCTAAGCATGCCGCGCAGGCTAACCCGGACAGACCTTTATCGCCTCCTGTGGATTTATTGTTTTAGGAATCATTAGTCTATACGTATATCCCCCCCCCCCCCCACCACCCCCCGGAGACGGAATGTGTCGGCCCTGATTAGCCTGCGCGGATTGTGCAGGCTTATCTGGGTCGATACATGAGGTTCACATTTCACGCCAGATTTCGCTCCATTGTTCTTTTCCATGTCTTTGTAAAGCAAGCAAAAGAGAATTTTATTTATACACTCTATTTTCAATAATTAGATATTTGCTTTAATGTACTTAAAAACAACAAAATGTCAAAATATACAAATACATTTAAATATAACGTTTATACTTTTAATGACTTGTTATTTTATTTGGTTACCTAGAATAAGAGTGTTTTTCTTTTATTTGTCTTTTGCTTGTGTTTGCATAAGTAGTTCAGTCAAGGTTCTTTTGCACTATATATTTACATAGAAATTCGCAACTCTACCAACTATGACACAATGTTTGAATTTAATGGAATCGCACATGTATTTACATCTTTATAAAAACATCTCATTTGGCAGGGGTCAGGCGTCAGGTCAATACTGTTGAGTAATAACAAACATTTACATTTCAGAATGTTGCGAATTATTAAAGCCGGTGAGGAGCTTCTTGTCTGGTACAGCACTGACTTCGCCCAGCAACTCGGTATTCAAACTGTCAAACGAACCACAGACACAGGTAACCATTATACATATATATCGAGGGTTTGGCGTGAAACGGTTGTAACTAAAAACCTATTTTGAGATCCCTGGTTTAGGGGCAATTTTTACTCCTTTGTAAACAATGCAAATTTAGGTGCCATTGCTCAGAACGAGCAATGGCACCTAAATTTCCATTGTTTACCAAAGAAAAAAAAATGATTTAACGCTTATAAAGACTTTATGGCGAGGTGATTAACCTTGGTAAAAAATACAAATTTTAGTTACAAACGTTTCACGTCAAGCCCTCGATATGTTAGTTGATCTGTAAACTTTATCAATATTCGAATTTTAGGAAGACAAGCCTGTTATTGAAGTGTATATATCAGGAATTCGTAAGAAAAACCTCACTTGTCATACACATTATATATAAGCCGTTCCATGAGAAAACAAACATTATGGACTCTGCGTAATGTATCGACCAAGATCAGCTTGCGCAGTCCGCGCAAACTGATCCGGGCCGACACATTCCGTCTCAGGGGGATAGAGTAATGATTCTCGAAACAGAAAATCCACAGGAGGCGAAAAGTGTCTGTCCGGGTTAGCCTGCGCGGCATGATTGTGCTGATCCGGGTCAATACTTTACGCAGAGTCCACAATGTTGGTTTTTCTCGTGGGACGCCTCATTTGTGAGCAATCATTTTAAATACTGAGCGCATTACCCAGTAATACAGATGACTTTATGAGTCACTAGACATTTATCAATATAAGTACTAAAAACAAGTACAAATAAATGATAATGTAATACATATAAATATTAATTTAACGGCATAAGCTATTTCAGATATATTAAATAACAAACTTGTATGTATATCGCAGATCTCTTTAATAGTCTTTTGTCTGTTAGCATATATTTAAGACGTTTGCTAAATGTCATATCTAACAACTATGTTACAATTCTACTGACGTTATTTTACAATTAAATAAAAGTTAATACTGAAGGTTGAAGCCTTTTACAGCTCCGAATACTTAGCTCAGCTGTCTTTTTGTGTTAAATATCCAGCATTTTCAATACAGCATAATTGTGAATCATCTTATCAGCTTCCCGTATACTCAGCCAAGTCTTGAAGCTACCGACTGCGTGAAGAGGTCCCAACTCTAAGCTCCGATCCGAGAACTATTGGATTGAGGCAAGCGCACTAACAAGCAAAGACTAATTACAATTCTTAAAGTTCCCACCGAATGGCTCATTTCTCAAAAACGCCTAAGTTACTAATTGTATATATAGTGTAGAACGGATTAGACTGAACATATTCATGTAATGATATAGATCGTCACGTGTTTCAAAATCTTTGTGTTTATTTTTCAACACCCTCGTACATTTTAGCCATTATAACCCAAGGCGTATTTGTTACCAGTGTGAATCCATGTAAACTGTCGCACATTCGCCGTGTCGTACATTCCTGCAATCTTTGACACTCAATCATAGAATGTCATGTTAGAAATTAACCTTCTCCAGACACAATCTTTTGGATCCGACAGCATGGATTCTCAGGCAGATTACATGTGTAATGTTAACATTAACCCTTTCCCTCATATAGACGCTTTCTTACGCCTCTGCAGCAGACGGCTTTTTCAAAAACATAGTGACAAAAGAAGAAATTGCACAAAACGTGCAATTTCTCCTTTTGCCACGATGTTTTCCAATTTTTGTCATAGGTTATCCATTCAATTATGGAGATTTTCTATTTTTTGACAAAATACGTTCAAAGTCGTCTGCTGCAGAATTGTCGTATGAGTGAAAGGGTTGATAAACAGTGATTACATACAGCAGATTACGGCAGATTACATGTGTAATGATAACATTAACCCTTTCCCTCATACGACAATTCAGGATTAAGGCTTGTTTTCCTGGAGAACCGATGTGTTTGTACTTAACGTAACGTTATTTCCCTTTTTTCAGGAGAAAGCTCATGGTTGACATGTAAGAATTGCGGAGAAAAGTTCAAGTACCAGTTTCCTTTAATGGCTCATTCAAGATTTAGATGTATGAAGTCGTTCAGTAAAACTACAGCCTTTGAAAACAACATACTCAATAGTAATGCTTCATATAAAAATAGTTTACAATCAGTGTTTGGTACGTCTGTAGAGGGTACGGATCAGAAAGAACTTTACATCGGAACAAAACGCTCCCATGAATCGGATATAAATAACAGCCCAAGAAAGAAACTATCACTTGAGAGTCGAGAGGAAAATAACAATATAGCTGCACCAGAGAAATTATCTACTAGTGCTTCGGAAAACGATTTGGAACATAAAGACATTTGTAGTGCTTTTCGAAAAGTCGAGAAATCCCACCAAGATAAGGATGTCGATAAGAAGCTGGAGTCAGGTATTCCTTACGTTAAAAGCAATAGCCAAGTTAAGATAAGTGCGAGCGACGAAGAAATTATAAAAAGACACATTTACCAAAGACCTTCAATGCCTTATGGGCTTCAAAGTAGTTTTAACATGCTAATGTCGAACTGGATGGTGCCGCAATCAAGTCATGGACAATTTTACATCGATCCCCGAATCTACAATGATCAAACACAAACACCTTCAGCAGAAAAGGTAGACATAATAAATAGAATATCCAGTATGAACCATCAATCAAACAGAACGTTTCAAAATAATGGATTGTTGAGTAAACAGTTGTTAATGGAACAGTTACGCAAAACACAATATCCGTACATGCAACCTGCTAATCCCATGGTAGGAAAACTGTTATCCGCGGCTACACCGGAAATGGTACAAAAACCCGTCAACGAACTCTCCATGGCTCAGAATTGGTGCGCCAAGTGTAACGCATCGTTTCGAATGACGAGTGATCTGGTGTATCACATGAGATCTCACCATAAACGAGAGTTTGATCCCATGAAACGAAAGCGCGAGGAAAAACTTCAGTGCAATGTGTGCCAAGAGACCTTTAAAGAAAGACATCACTTAACAAGGCATATGACTTCACATTCATAATACTGTTACACGACTATTATATTAAACAGTAAACCTATATTATTCTCTTACCTTTGACAAATATTGGAAATGTACAAACCGTAGACTTTCTTACGCTTGTTTAAGTCGTCATGTCGCTATTATTGTCTATAATATGAACGCTTATCATGCTGAACTCGTCTTAATACAACAAGTGCATATCTTAGTTTGCATCAACATTCCTGCAGTATAATCTGAAGCTACATTGTTCAGTTTTGAGGACAGAATTCTAAATAAATGTAAATTGAACCATTTTAAAACCACGGACTATTAAAATGTGCATCGGAATTCTGATGGATAATTGTTAACATCTCATCTGATGAAAGTTTTATCTTGCTGCACTTTCGAACAGCGAAATTTCATGTGAGCCTTTGTATGAAGAATATTCTTGATAGTTACGTTTATCACAAAATCTCCGACAACCATAGCGTAAATGCTACCTGTGCTACATGAACTGTTTTACCAACTACATATACACACTGGATGCATGCCAATACATTTCAAGAAGCCATCTAGTGCAGATAGTTCTTAACATTTTCATTATTTGACCCGTCCCCATGAGAAAACCAACATTATGGCCTCTGCGTAATGTATCGATCCAGATCAGCCTGTGCAGTCCGCGCATTCCGTCTCAGGGGTATAGAGGTATAGAGTAATGATTCCGGAAACAGAAAATCCACAGGCGGCGAAAAGTGTATCTCCGAGTTAGCCTGCGCGTCATGCTTAGGCTGATCCGGTCGATACATTACGCATAGTCCACGGTGTTGGTTTTCTCACGGGACGGCTCATTTTAAAAGCCAATTTTAACACGGATTATTATAATCTAGAAAACTCATGCATCAATCAGAATGATGAGATGACGAGTCGAACTTCTAACGAGATATAGAAACGGCTTAACTCCCTCTGGAACCATGGCACGTATTACAGTCACAAACAATACAATATTATTCTATGCCGCCATTGTATATGACGCCAATATAAACATGGATAATCACTGGATGCTATATCGGTCAGTACATCACGTTACAGAAAAGCCCAACATATACATGTACGTAGGTTATTCTTAATATCGAATAGCTTACGTATGTATAACATTCCACATCACTATTCATAATATTATTGAATTGGTATTTGTCTACCAACCCTTTAGAACTTTGCCATATATGTAAACAAAAAGCAATATGGTAGTTTGATACTTTCTAAAAGATTGATTCGTATCGAAATCATAAAAAACGTCCTGTCACTTTTGAACAACCCCTAGGATTTCTCTTTGATCTCTACTAGTCAGCATCGTGGTCGGCGATATTTGTCACTCGATGTTCTTATTATTAAACCTATGTAAAGTATCGGGATGAATAAAAACTTACCTTAGAGCCATGAAAACAATACGCTGCATTAATGATCCTCTGATTCTCGGCGTACTATAATTAACTAGTACGTCTGGCATGAACCAATAATGGCGACTAATTTGGCCACCTCCCATTATATTAAGCTATCATATATAATTAGGTAATGTACTTCTGATTTTCGTACACTCTATAGTAGTCCATTTATAAAATGGTGTTTCTACTTAATACATTATTAAAAACACATTTATTTTCGGGAGCTTAATTGTTGAACCTGTTGGTCCGCAAAAAGGTTATCTCAATAGCTTTATCTTGCTACATCATATCAAAATGGCGCCGCCATTTTGGTGTATGCCTGACTCTATACTGAAATAGTACGGGCAGGTAATTCCGGACTACATCTGAGATCGCAGTGAAAATAGCCATATAGTAAAAGCAATTTCATAGACATTATGCAACATCACACTTTTATTTGTTTCATGTAAGATAGATACTATACAGTGGACTCGCTATAACTCGAACATGTGAACACTCGAATATATCGTTTAACTCGAACCACTCTCTGGAACACAGATGAGTCTTTTGAAAGCAGCGTAGCAGCAGTTAAGATTGCTCAGACGAACCATCAACACTGCTTCTGCGCTGCTTTAAATATGATTTGAAAAACTAGCTTTCTCTTCATAAACATTCACAAAGCTCTAACGACATAATTGAATTATGCATAAGTTCAGCGATAACTCGAACACGTCGATAACTCGAGTAAACTAAAGGTCTCTTTTCGTCTTCGAGTTATCGCGAGTCCACTGTTCATTGAATTATTTTGTAGAAGACAGGATTCAAAGTAACTGTTATAAATGTCTCCACTTCTTGTATTTGTTAATTTCATGTGTCATTTGTTAATAACCATTAAACTAAATAATCAATCGTTCTTGTTTTAGAAATATTTAATCCTAATATCTTATTGTTCTTATCCCACATACAGCAACTTTGCATAAAACGATATTGAAAACATCCAAGGAAAATCTTGGGAAATCGCTATAAATCGTAGTATAATAACTGAATACAGTTGACAACACTGTGGCAAAAGTCATCTGCTGCATATGCGACATCATGAGTGTGTATATTGGAAGGGGTTCATCAAATCAGAAACCTAAGCCTTTTTCTGATTTTCGGTTACAGTCAAACTTGTCTTGGGCAGATATTCAAGGGAGAGTCAAAATGTCGCTGCTGAACACAGATGGCTAATTAATACAAGTCATGTTGTTTAGGTTCATCTTAAAGTGGCTTCTTAATACAAGTTTCCTGCTTAACAGAGGTGATAGCTGACATAAGTTTGACTGTATATTGACTCTAAGAACGATACTGGGTCCGATTCTGTCAACCTTACTTTCGACTAAGTTAAACTTAAATACTTAAAAGCGTATTTAATCTACTTGTTTTTTTCTAAATACAAAAGCCAAAATATTTCATTTCTTAAAAAATATTGTTTATAATGTACCTATTCATGTCAACCTTGTCATTTACTTAAATACATTCAACCCTTCATGTTTTACACACTACTAGGAAAACAAAAATGATGAAATACGCCCTTAACCTCATATAGACGCTTTCTGACGCCTCTGCAGCAGACGGCTTTTTGAAAACATAGTGACAAAAGAAGAAATTTCTCAAAAAGAGCAATTTCTCCTTTTGCCACAATGTTTTCAACTTTTAGTCATAGGTTATCCATTCAATTATAGAGATTTTTTTTTTTACAAAATATGTTCAAAGTCGTCTGCTGCAGAATTGTCGTATGAGGAAAGGGTTAACAACAACTAAAATGGCATCCGCTCCGGTTCTTATAGCATTCCCCAAACAAGTCGAAAGTCGCTGCTATTACATTTCTTCTGATGACGAAAATCTTCCTTCCGCACGATGTCGAAATGTGTAACATCTTCATGCTTCCTGGAAAATTGAAAATTTGATTCTAATATTAGAGAATGGAAAACATGGCTAATTACGCGATTCATCCTTGTTCACATGAAGACATATCTGTATGCGATTTTGTCCTTTACTTCAATGTTTTATAATGCTCTATTATTATATCGTATTTTAGAGTATTTTCCCGCGATCTTTTCAGATTTTGTCGAATTTGGGAAACCGTTAAGACCGGATTCGAACTAGCCGAAATTTATTTTCGTTCAGGCGGTATCACACGTCTCCCCTACACGTATCGCTTTTCCCCATTGTCTTCAACTTCAACTCTGTCTCGCCCCATGACAAACCAATATCAACGTAATTGTGTATGACAGTATAGATAAGTAGTCTACCAGAGAATACATACACACTGATCCAAATCGACAATAATTGTCATAATTATTCTTGAAACCGTCTGCGGTTATTTATACTGCCCCCACAAAACAAATAATTTTCATGAAAACTTTCGTGAAAATAAAGAAGGATTTCACGTTATTTATAATATCGTGATCCCTCTTAATTTACCATGAAATACAGATAAATAACGTAACGTTAACATTTATAGATATCTAGTTATAAACCCTTTCCCTCATACAACAATTCTGCAGCAGACGACTTTGAACATATTTTGTCAAAAATTAGAAAATCTCTATAATTGAAAGGATAACCTAAGACTAAAAGTGGAAAACATTGTGTCAAAAGGAGAAATTGCTCATTTTGAGCAATTTCTTCTTTTGTCACTATGTTTTGAAAAAGCCGTCTGCTGCAGAGGCGTCAGAAAGCGTCTATATGAGGGAAAGGGTTAAGTGATGGCAGTTCACAGCACTAACAGGAAACAAATTGCGTTACGTTATTTATTTTGATTTCATGATAAGCTCAAAATAAACACAGTATTTTATGATTAACATTTTTGCTCTCGCGGAAGTTAACACGAAAGTTATCTGTTAAGCGGTGGCAGTTATATGCCACCATATAAGTGAATGTGGAGGTGATCTGGATCCATAATGATCCAAACAAAGACCTTCAGGTTGTTTTTCGTCTTGAATCCGACTGTGACTAATTTACAAACACTGCAGAGCCTTAGCCACCTACTCGAATGCGCTAATTGATCTGGATCTACAATGGCCGATAATGCCACTAGGTTGGTTTTCGACGAGCACGGCACGAATGTTAACAACACCGACAGATGGCGCTAAAACATGTTTAAAGCATCGCTGCATGTTGTTAATAGTTTCATTATTAAGGACGCGTGCATATCCCCGCAAGAACAAAAACAGACGACACTTATAACCTTTTCCCCGTTAGATACGACGCTTAATCCCTTTCCCTCATATAGACGCTTTCTGACGACTCTGCAGCAGACGGATTTTTGTAAACATAGTGACAAAAGAAGAAATTTCTCAAAACGAGTAATTTCTCCTTTTGCCACAATGTTTCCACTTTTAGTCATAGGTTATCCATTCAATTATAGAGAATTTCTTTTTTTTTACAAAATATGTTCAAAGTCGTCTGCTGCAGAATTGTCGTATGAGGGAAAGGGTTAACTAATGCGACGGACGAATTTAACGAGGGGAAAGGGAACTTACTTGCAACTAATATCACCTCCTTTTCCAACAATGTTTTCTTCTTTGTGTCAAATTAATCTTATCTTCTATTATAAGATCATATCAAATAAAGATTTCCCATATGCAGACGCATTTTGACGTTTTAGTAGCAGACGACTTCTGAGAAACATTGTGTCAAAAGAGGGAAATTGCTATTTATGAGAAGTTTCTCATTTTAAAACAATGCTTTCAACTCTTTTGAATAATCACGCTTTCGTTTATAGAGATCTTCAATAATTTGCCAATTCGTTTGCCAACATGTGCTGCAGATATGTTGTACGTTGTGAAAGGCAAACTGATATTGAAGGAAGGCTATGGTTTTTAAAATTATTAACCTGGGTTTGTATTTGAAATGCGGTCATATCTAATACTTCTGGCAAAGGGGAACTATATTGTCTGTGTATACAGTCTGGTTATAGCTAAAGACATTGTTGACAATGTATTTCTTTTCTTACATAAAAACAGAATCGTTTTACAGACTGTAAACAAAGAAAGTTAACAAGTATTCATATTTACATGTCGGTAAAGGGTTGGAAGTTGACCCCTTTTATACTCGACATATGTGGCCGGACGTGTTCATACAACAAATCAATTCAATTTCTTAATTAAAAACATTCACTCTTAAACGTTCACTGTGATCGATTTAAAATTTTCTTATTTTGTCTTCAATAGATTTAAAGGTGCTGAACTTCAGATTATAGATAGTTTAGTCAAAACTTCAAAACTATTCAAAAGTTCTATTGAAATATTAGAATCATAATTCTGGGATAAAATTAGAGTAATAATTTCACTTTCCAGTACATTAAACATCTGACTATTGATCGGTTATGATATTCTTACTACACAGTATGCCAAATTTTGTACGTTTCATGACTTTCAATTGATTGTTTTTCAACTTTAACTGCCAAAATAGTTATTATATGTATAGAACTATGTATTACTTACTTTGTTGTCACAACGAACACTATTTACAGTAGTTTCAACATTTCAAAATGTCTCCATCTGGAGTTCAGCACATTTAAAGGGGAAAGGAATGATATAAGTATAATATAAGAAAATAGTGTGAATAACTTCGAAATGTTCATTTCTTATAGTGACATACTAAAATTGAATAAATAATAAATCTTCAACAATAAATAAATAAAATGTATCATTATTATATATTGTTTGTATTGGTAGTAAGTAGTACTATAACTATCATGGCATACATTTTGACATACCCACTGGCTCCAAAATCATTACCTTGAAGCGATTGGCCACTTAGGTTTATACAAATCCTCTACAGACATGCTGTCTCACTAATAACACATTGTGAGATCGTACACTCGTTCACAATAGATGGGAAATGTGTCAACCGATAACCCAGTCAGACATAATACTTTTAATACGAGGTATGAGCCGTCCCGCGAGAAAACATTGTGTACCTGTGAAAAGTATCGACCCGCATCAGCCTAACCATGCCGCGCAGGCGAACCCGGATTGACACGTTTCGCCTCCTGTGGATTTTCTGTTTCAGGAATCATTACTACATGTATATACCTCTTCCGCCTGAGACGGAATGTGTCGGCCCGGATTAGCCTGCGCGGACTGCGCAGGCTGATCTGGGTCGATACATTACGCAGACTCCATAAGTTTTTCTCGCGGGACCGCTCTTATGTGTACATTATGCTTTATATTTCGAATATATACCGGTCGTTTTTTTACATTTGTCTCGAAAACAACAAAAAGTCGCGAATATTAATGAGTGTAAGGTCTTTATGGAAGGTCCAGGTAATCACAATAGACAATACATTTAGAACATACCGTGTGCAGCGATAGAGCGCCGGCCTCTAGTTCCGAAGATCCCGGGATCGAATCCCGTGATCAGCGGGTTCTGCCCTTGAGATTTGTTTCCATATAACGGCGCGAGTACTGGTTAAGTCTCAAGGAAACAGTCATCATAAGCTGAAAGCTTGTTTCGCAATCGATGTAAAATAAATAAGTTCAAACGATCCCATTATAATAATGTTTTAGTATAACTAAGAGCATATCCATAGGGCCATAAATTCTCTCATTTATAGGCCAAATAGTCCCTAAAAAACATTTGTTTGCATATGATTGAGTGTATACCATCACCAGAATGCATTGCATATATGACATTGAATTTTTAATCCATCGTAAATGTGTATAGGATGCACTAGAAATGATTGATTTGATCACTTTTAGTATGTTGACGTTGTTTGAAAGTGAAACTAGAGAATGCTAAATACCAGTTTTGTCCGTGCCTGATTTGGTCCAAAATGATGGTCACTACTTACGCCTGGTGAATTCTTTCTGGCATAATGCATGACCCCCTCATCCATTTTATCCGGATTGTTTTAAAGCATAGAGGTAACCCTTTTCAATGGTATATGATGTTCTACATGAGAAACGCTTAGAAAGTGTGACAATTGATGGCTGAAAGTGGTAGATTTGAATGGGAACAAAGAAGGAATTTATTTGGTGTATTGTGACCTATATACGACTGTTGATGTAGCCTACAACATCGTTGGTATCAACTGGGGAGATAACCCATATTAACAGGAGGAAGAGGAACGATCATTGTCGAGCATTTCAATTTTTAGAATATTTAAATGAATTGAGTCAATTAAAGACCAGCTTTTATGCGGTGTCGTCAGATGCAATATACGTACTACACAGTACGAGGGCTTGGCGTGAAACAGTTGTAACTAAAATTGGTATTTTGTTACCAAGGTTAATCACCTCGCCATAAAGTCTTTATAAGCGTTAAATCTTTTTTCTTGGTAAACAATGGCAATTTAGGTGCCATTGCTCGTTCTGAGCAATGGCACCTAAATTTGAATTGTTTACAAAGGGGTCAAAATCAGTCAAGTCAGAGCGCGCGGAGATGCGCTAGCTGATTCTGACTTACATTAGACGTAAATGCCCTACGATTTGTTTGCGATACTCTCGTCCCGCGAGTAAACCAACATTGTGAAATCTGCGTAAAGTATTAACCCAGATCAGCATAAGCATGCCGCGCAGGTTAACCCGGATAGACACCTTTCGCCTCCTGCGGATTTTCTGTTTCAGGAATCATTACTCTATACCTCTATCCCCCTGAGACGGAATGTGTCGGTCCGGACTGCGCAGACTGATCTGGGTCGATACATTACGCAGAGGCTCATTTGAGGTTGTATTATTGCAATATCGTTGATGGCGGCGTGAAACACTTTCTCCAACAATCGATCAATCATTAGTCTAGGTTAACTACACCTTTGATTATTCAAAGCACAACACTCTCGGACAATAGGAACAGGAGATGAAATGATATAAATCAAACACTGAATATATTAAAAAGAAGATGGGAATAGCTAAAGTCAACGAATGCAAATACAATAAAAAGGTTCCACATATTAAGGCGCGTGCAAAATATTGTCATGCTTAACTAAATACGTGCTGGAAATTTCTCCCCCGGGGCAATTTAAGGAATTTCTATTCATAATTGGGTGCTCAAGGACTTTTATTGTCATGGGATAAATTGGATGTTCAAATCCTTTTAAATGTTTTAACGCAGTTAAGATTTTAAATTAATGAGAGTATAATCTGTGGAAATTGTACCATTATCCTATATCATTTATTTTCTTCACACCTTTTCGAGTATATCATCAATAATGCTATCAGATAGATGCTTGCTGTCCGCCCCTCACATGATCTGCTTCAATAGGACGCTTTAACACTGACACTGAACCACGCCTTTATCAACTTAAACCCTTTACAACACGCGGACGCGTCTTGACGAATCTGCCGTGCACTATTTTGTCAATGTAGTATGATAATGAGCGTTCTCGTTTTGGCTCAATATTTAAAACCCTTTACAATAATTATACCTTTATTTAAAAAGATTTTACCGATTTATTGCATTACTTAGATAGTTCGTAGTTGTCTAATTCAGATATGTTACATTTGGGAAAGGGTTAAAGAAACACAATGATTCAGAGCATCACATAAGCCGCACCATGGGGAAAATACATCATACTGCGGGTTGATATATTGGCGAGTGAAGTATCACAGTAGACTCTCCGTCTCGATTTAATTTTAATTAAACTCATTATTTATTACGCCAAATAGGGTCTCGGTTTAAACAAACCGAGAAAAGACTTCACGAATTACATGTACCAGTGCCGTGGTGCTGGTGACGTTCTAGGTCTGCACTAGACGCACATTTCCATTTGAAAATTGTTTTATTCTGTATCATAGTTCACATGATCTTTCAAATGCAAATAACGACTCATTTATAACGAATTAATCATGTTATCGTCTGTCCCCAGTAAACCGTACTTGTCCCAGCAGTCTCTTTATAAAATGTCTGTACCGATTTTTTTTAAATCAGCACTCCTTTAAATTACCATGAAAACATCTGTGGGAGAATTATGGAAAATCTCTATAAATCATAGTATACTTAAATCAGTGCGGCAAATGGAGAAATTACTCATTTATCGCTTCGTAAAATATTTTCAACATTCGTCTGCATGTTGGCACGGATTAATTCCAAACAGATGTAACTGGTTATTGTAACTATTTGAATTAGCGTCTGTGTGACAACAAGAGTTTAACAGTCCTGCGCACCGACTTCAGATGACTTATAGCGTAGACAAATGTCTATATTGTTTACCTTACTCGGGTCATAACCGATTCAAGGGACTTGATGTGTGAGCGTTGAGTTCTATTTATAGTTGTCTTTAGTTTTGCCGTTTGCAAATGCTGTTTGCCCCTACAAAGATAACTGAGGCGCTTTTTGACGCATCTGCATTAGAGAAATTTGTAAATTATTCTATCAACTTCGCGACAGTCACTCAGCAGTTAATATACTTAATATGACACAATTTTCATCATAATTAAAGTCATATATAATTTAAATAGGTAATACTCAAGACTGCAGTCAACATTTTTTATATTTTTCCTTAAATGTGTTAACGCTAAGCGATGCTCGTATGTCACATGCTATAATATGTGAATGAGTTATTCATACAATTGGTACAAGGTATATCTTTTAAAACAAGATCCTTATTTGATATTGATCGCAGCTGATGGGTTTTACTTTCAGAAAAAATGTATCATATCTGTCATGTATGAAGGTACTATATTATTCATAGTTTTATAAATAAGGACAGCTGTATGATTCTTACATCGATTAGCAAATTTAAGCCACTTTAATTCTTTGAAATGTTCAACTGAATGAGATTGTGTCGATATTTTAAGTATTATTTTGGCAATTCTCTTTTGTAAGATAAATACTTTATTCGTATGACGATTATATCCTCTACCCCAGACCGAACAACAGTAATCTATAATTGGTAATAAATAAGCATTCTAAAACATAGACTTCATGTCTGGTGTAAGAAAATAGATAATATGTTTCAGGAGTGAAATATAATTATTCATCTTTTTACAAACGCTATCAGGTTGTACTTTCCATATTTTGTTTTTTATCAACGTATAAGCCAAGTATTGTGTGTGTGATAACAATTTCTAGCATTCAAGTACAGACTAAGTGTATCTCAAATGAAATGTAAATCCAATTGTCATACACTTGGTCTTTAATGGGTTCAGTGCCATGTTATTTATTTTACACCATTACTGTATACAATTTAAGCCATTTTTCAACTTGGTTTCATTTTGTGCCAATTATTATCCGGATTTAAATATAGTCGAGTCGTGACCATACACATATAGATGCATCCTTTGTTTTAAAAATGACATATCATTTATGTACAGAATAAACAGAAGCGGCCCCAGAATCGACCCTTGATGTACACCACATGGCACAGGTAGTGTTTCTGAATTAATATTTCAAACCTGTAACATTTGTGTCCGTTTTTCAAGATATGATTTAAATAATTTCGAAGTGAGAGGTGAAGAAGTGAGAGGTGAACAGTGACATATATTTTATTTATGTACTAGGATTTTCAGACATCAACATATTTTAACCATACATCTGTTAGTCGAATAGGAATGATTTTCTCTAAACCCTGATTGCGTTTTGTGTATTATATCTATTTTTTTTCAAGGAACGACTTCATTTGTGTGGCAATATGGCGCTCAAAGACTTTTGATATTGTCGGCAGAATGGAAATTGGGCGTCAATTATTACAGTTGCTCTTTTCTCAAGATTTTAATATTAGCTTCTTTTAGTTTATCTGGAAAATATACCCTGAGCAATACTACTGTTTATAATTGATGACATGTAAGGAGTTATAATGTCATCACAATGCTTTAAATTGTTTATACCTATGTCGTCTAAGGCAATGGACCTGCGGGGATTCATTTTGTCTATGATATTTCCAATTTCATACGGCGTTATGAAGCGTATATCGAAGACATCCCTGCCAAGTACCTCGTCGATTGCTTTTTTAAGTGACGAGAAATTGTCTTTAGAGAAATCTGTTCCTTTACTAATTTTACAAGTTTTTACGAAATGCCTGTTCAGTTCGTTTATTACATTTAATAAACCTTCTATTTTTGTATTGTTTATTTTTCAATGATTTTGGAATTAGTAAAGCATTTGATTGGTTCAGATTTGATATATCTTTCAGATTTTTCTATAAATATGTTGGCGTTTTATTCTCATTGATGGCTTTGTTGAAGAAATCTCGTTTACTTCTCTTTACCATTGATGAGCATTTATTTCTAAGTAGTTTGTATTTATCAACATTTCCAATTTTGCTACATGTATCACAAGGTGAGATTCTGTTCAGGTTGAAATTGTAAATATATGACTTTTGTTATAACACATATGTTATGTCATGTTGTTCTAGAATCACAAACGAGCCGCTATACAGTGATAAATACGAATTTTCGCATCTTTGCTTAGACTAAGAGTCCGACGTGATCGGCGTGCCGGATTTTAGATTCGTAGGGGTTTTAAGCCGTTTTCAACATCATTACAGTTATATCACGGCTACAGTTCACTTATTCATGACCCCTGGGTAAATAGACCAGTACTAGGCTAGGTAATGTGCCTTGCCCAAGGGCACCCCGCCATGACCACAGTGCCGCGACTGGGGATCCAAATCCCCGACGCTAACCACTAGGTTCGAGTCCCTGGTCGCGGCGTTCGTGTTAAAGTTTCATTAGCCTAGTACATGTAAGTCAGCCGAGGACCATGGATAAGTGTTCTGTCGCTTTGAAACAACTCAAATATTGTTAAAACAAAGTTAAACGTAATTAAAACAAACATTTATGCTCGTAATATCACGAGATGGAAATAGAACCAATATGCAATCATGTTTTGTCATGTCCAAACCCCCCAAAAATGTAAACAGTCTTAATCAATCTATTTTCACATGCCGACGGATTTGGACTCGTTTTTTTTTAGAAAACGGCATTTGAAAAGAAATGAGAAAAGGAAATATTTCTCTCATTATAATACTTGATTAAAATATTTCGAGTCTGTTCTAAATCTATACTTCCATGTATAGAGAGTTTTCCCATATGGTTCTAAAAGTAATAACTTTCTTAATAAAAAACATAACGGCAAATAAAAACAATATAAACCAAAGGATATAATAATCATAGTACATTGTATGAAAAAAAAAAAGACGATAAAACGTCTGTACATCAAGCAAATATAGAAATAAATCCGGGGGAAATCTACATGCTGGCATTCTAAATCCGAACAAACTTAACACACATGCCATTAAGATACAGGTAATCCTGTATAGAATAAAGCTCGCGGATACTAAACGAACCATTAGTAGAGCAATGCCACAGGAAAACTGACTTCCAGAGGTGTTGAAATATAAAAACAATTGAACTCCGGTAAAATGGCATACATGTAGGTATATAATACACTCACCCTTTCCCACATATAGACGCTTTCTGACGCCTCTGCAGCAGACGACTTTTGAAAACACTGTGACAAAAGAAGAAATTGCTCGAAACGAGCAATTTCTCCTTTTGACACAATGTTTTCAGCACTATTCAATAAGAAAGTTTTCAATTAGGGAGATTTTCCATATTATTGTTGAGATGTTTTCAAAGTCTTAATCATTAGCAAGAAATTTCTTCTTTTGCAGCAATGTGTTCAGCTGTATTCAATAAGTAAGTATACTTACATTTATAGACATTTTCAATATTGCTGCCTATATAGATACTTTCGAAGTCGTCGGCTGCTAATTTGTTTCATGTGGTAAAGGATTATAATTCCCCGAATTGCAATAGCAATAGTTGTATAATAGCGTGGACAACCGGGAAGATGCAGTTCAGTCTGCACGGATATGCAGCCTAACACGCACCTTTTGATGCATAGTGACACAGAACTGAAAGTCGATCTACCGATGTTCGCGTGACTCGGCTCATTTGTAAAGAAGGTTTGGAAAGAGCTAAGATGTTATGATGGATTTGGGAGCATTCGTCGTCTTTCACCCAATTATCACTACAATCTGTCTGTGTTTGTTTGCCGTGACGTTTCTACATCAACTCATATTTCTTCCGTCCACACCGCGGACTGGCTTGAAAAGACCCTAATTACGTCGTAAATGAGGTAGACGTGTTCCGCCACATTGCTTCAATCACTCTTGTCACAGAGTAAAATAACGCAAGGATTCCGGCTTGCTTTCTGAATGGATTCGTAAATTAAAGATAATATGGCGATCCGAGTTCTTCGTATTCAATTTAGAACTCTTCTGATTGAACCAGTGTATCGGAACATACGTTAGGCCCGAACAAATATGAGAGATCCGAGGCGTGAAAATGATAGAATTCCCGTGACAAAAGAGGATTGTGTCAGCGCCATGCATGCATAGAAAATGATTTCTGTCGTCTTTAATGTTTGATTGATTAGCAAGAATGGCCTTTGCAACAGAAATACCAGGAACATAAAATCAAGTAGCTCATTTTCGACAAGTGTAGCTTATGTTTAGTCTGTGCATTCGCAGTCTGATCGGAACCTAAACTTGTCCCCAATTATTTTCGGTTTAGTTTTGTTACTTTTTTAGCCGTTTTCAGCAGTATTTCAAAAATATCACAGCGAAAATACAACTATCCATGGACCCTGAATGTTTATTTGTGTGGTGTTTTAGGCCGCTTTCAACAATATGTCAATTCCATCATGGTGTTTTCTGGGTAAGTAACCACTTCGCATACTCCATTTATCCAGTCACTAGCTATTCAGTTATAATGATAAGCCCACTTTCCTGAGCGCCAAGGATTGACAGCCATTACGACCCTTTTTAAAGTATTTGGTATAATCCTCCTGGGAAGTGAAGCTGCGACCGAGGCGTGAGGCGGGCGCACTACCATTTCACCACCGATGATTTACCAGCAGTGCTAGAAATCTGATCTAATTATATCTATGCTATTTCAATTGGCTACGGCAGCTTTGTAAATGTAAGTGGGAAACACATTTTTCAGAATATTAAATCATAATCCTTTACGAACAGTGGTTTGTTTTGTTTTTTATGTCAAGCTTTACATGAACTGTAGGAAATGGGCGGTTTCTCCTTGTCTCATAATATTTTTAATTTTCTAGGAATATTTATGCCAAATGTTGATACTGTTTTACCTGCACATCTGTAATACGATCAAAATGACAATGTTTTTAAGAATTTTCTTAAAACTGTCTGTGTTCTATATTTGCAAAGAGTATACAGAGCCGGAGCAAACCTTCGCAAATGCTATTACATGGTTGACTTTCTTAGAGCAAGAAGCAAATACACACGTGTCTTTAACACTATTTTTCGACAGTTAAATAAAGGGAAGCGGCAAACTGTAACGGAATGCAATGATATGGTGTTTTTGCGCTACATTCGTAAATATTAAGTTATATCACGGCGTTTCCTGGGTAATACTGGTCCATCTATCCAGACAAAAGCGATGCAGTTATGATAGCCACACAACCCTGAGAGTCAAGGGGAAAATCCATTACTACTTTTTCTTGATGTATTTGGTCTGACAGGTCGGGGTTTGAACCCGCGATATCCAGCACCCGAGGTGGACGCTCTACCGCTTCATCCATCGAATAGTTTCAAAGACATAATGTACATTAATATGTTTTTGTTGAATTTGAGATGATCGATTTGTATATATTTTATTTTGGGAGGTCAAAATTCACGTGTCAATTTATAATAAATTATTTTTGGGCCATGAATCAGTTCAAAGCACCCATTGGATATCTAGACCAGCCTTCGCCTTTGTCTATATTTAAATTGAGTCGTTCCACGAGCAAATCAATAGTGTTGACTCTGTGAAAAATATAGCCCGGATCATCCTTGGCATGCCGCGCAGGCTAACCCGAACAGACACGTTTCGCCCCGTATGGTGTTTCTGTTTAAGGAATCATTACTCTATACCTCTATCTATCTGAGACGGAATGTGTCGGCCCGGATTAGCCTGCGCAGACTGCGCAGGCTGGTCTGGGTCGATACATTACGCAGATTCCATAATGATGGTTTACTCGTGGAATTGCTCAATTATATAGTCTGATCAGGACCTTTCTCTGTTCGCTTGCTAGTCGTACATGTATCGTGGACGCCTTTGAAAAAATGTAAATAGATCTTAAACCAACCATCAAACATATTATGTAATCGCCTTTGCAGAAAGTTACAATGTAACCCGCTACAGAGCAAAAGTATATGTTCCCATATAAGTGAATGGAAAATAACGACAAAGAAATAATCATAAGTGTTCGGAGTGGGAAGACATGGTGAGAAAAGGGGGTATTGTTCCTTATAAGTACTTTCTCATTTTCCAGCAATGTTTATCATAATGGTCACCATCAGGGGTGGACTGATGAATATGTATTGCAACCAAGGTATAGAGTAACTTCTTTAGTGCCACACAGCTGCAATTATTTGCAAGTCTTCTGAACTTCTTGTCCAGATATTTGCAAGTCAAATCCTCAAAATAGCATACGTAATCCGCCCTGGTCGAGTGGTTAGCGTCGTGGATTTGGAACCGGGCGTCGCGGCGAGCATGATGCATTGCCCTTGTGAAACGCACATTTAATGGCCTAGTATTGGTTTGCTTACCGCCATTATATAACTCAAATTATGTCGGAAACCGCTTAATACCCCAATTAAATAAAACATAATAGCATTTCATTGAAAGGATTGATACTACAAAACTAGGCTAATGACTAAAATATATTTTATTTGAGACAGAGTAAAGAGAGACAATTACCACTTGAAATACAGTGAGTTAATCGGGATATGATCTACTGTTATCTAGCATTAATCCCCTGAAATCATGTCGTAAATACTCGTAACATTCCGGTGCTATATCAGTAGATCAGATAACAATTAGAGACCGATTTCTCCACACATTATAATTACACCACGATATTCCCACCACCGCCATATTGATTGGCACGATAATACTGGCAGAATATCTATAAATGATTTAACATTTCCCAAATATCTCAACGATCATCCAGAGACTGGCTGCGGTTTGTCTTGCTCATCGTGCCATTGACAAAACTACAAGCCTTTTTTACGGATAATTACTCCGTTACATTCTATTGGAAAACTTAAATATTAGTGAAGCCAAGCATCTGATATAAATGTAACGAACATATTTAGATTGGGGGCAAAGCAGGGGTGAGGAACTATCGGATTATTTGACATATTTGGAATTGCAAATATGTCTTGATGGATGCGATGTTGTTCCAAATGAGTGTTCCTTCTGTCAGGCACCGGTAGCACATTATATAGTCATTTATATAATTCCTGATTCCAACCATCTGATTTAAATAGACGGAACATATTTTGATTGAGGTCAACTTGAGAACGGGGGTGTATCGATTATTGGACAGATACTGTAGCTAGCTCGGTTGATAAAGCTATTGACGGATGGGAAACCTTTAGAGTTTTGGATAGGAGCTGTCAGCTTGAACAAGTGAATAATGGCAAAATTGAACAAATTATAACAGATATCTGCAAGAATTATCTCTTCGAGTTGGAACATAAATCAAAGATTAAATTTGATAAATAGAGCGGGAGATGTCTTCTCGTATCGGTAACAGTATCGGTGAAATTTTCTGAAAATTGAATTCAACGTATTTTTTTTTAATTGAAATGCACCACACAGCTAAAAACTGATGTTTTCAAAACCGAGACGATTCAGAACAGATTGCACGAGGAAAGGATGGTAATGGTGGCATACGCACATGTGACAGGATAACATGTATAGGACGTTCGTGTTCTTTATCGAGCTATGCGTATTATATTAGGCACAACATAATACTACACGTGCAAACACGGTAGACCAAGAACAGTCTGCACGTTCGTGTTATCTAATCTTGGTCTACATTGTTTGCTACTCATTTTTATTATTTAGTGAAAAGTAGTCCAACAATATGTAAGAACATAGCAAAGTCAGGGGGTTATCATACCAATAACCGGAATTCAGCGGGTCCAGGGTTTAATCAGGAAACGCCGTACTCTAATGGTCTCGTCGATTATTGTACGAGGTCGGTAATCATGCTTTATTTATGTTCGGCGATTTCCGTCTAAAATCGCAAGAGATCAGTATTTCTCTTTGACTTGCCGGTAAATTCCGGTTGAAATGATCGACAAGCCAACAAACAATACCGATCTATAACGATTTCATACGGAAATCACATACTTGCATTTCCGTAATCTCCGTAAGACGTGCATAGCTATGCACTACCTCCATTAGATATTATGATCGCTAAATGGTCATCCACATTCGTCTTTCTACAACAATTGGTTTGTTTTACCCACTTTGTCTAACATTATTACTGTAAGATATCGATCGAGTTTAAGTTTTAGTGCTATAGGATTATTCCCAAGACATTTTTTTCATCGGTATTTTACGCCACTTTCAAAAGTTTGTATAGTATGTCACAGCGGTACCTGAATTTATTACCAAGACTTGTTTGTGTTTTTATGACACCAGTACAACTACATGTATCGTAATAATGTCTACGCAACCATAAACACCAAATAGGGAATTCGATATAACCACTGTTAAAGACTTCGCTTTAGCCGTGGATTGAACCGGAGTCGCCCGATTATTATACCCAGGTATTAAGGGTAAGACATTGTTTATTTCAATTCACTCAAAATTGTTTAGTAGCTTCCTACTGCAAGATGGAAAGAAAGGTGAATACCCAAACTCCAAGATGGCAGAAAGGTGGACCGTGACAGTAAATGGAACCTACAGCATGATGGTAAAGATAGTGAATACCGAAATCTTAACTGACTGTCCATTGGTCCGTGACAGTGAATGCACCCTTCAGCAAAATTGCGAAAACCCAAATTATAGATGACTGGCAGTTGGTCCGTGACAGTGGATGCACCATGAATCAAATTATCGAATACACAAACTCCTAGATTGCTTTCAATTGGTCCGTGACAGTTGATGCACCATACAGCAAAATGGCGAATACCCAAATCATAGATGGCTTCCAATTAGTCCGTGACAGAGAATGCACCCTACAGCAAAATGGCGAATACCCAAACTCCTAGATGGCTGGCAATTGGTCCATGATAATGGATGCACCATACAGCAAAATGGCGAATACCCAAATTCCTAGATGGCTGGCAGTTGGTTCGTGACAGTGAATGCACGATACAGCAAAATAGCGAATACCAACATTCCTAGTTGGCTGGCAATTGATCCATGACAGTGAATGCACACTACAACAAAATGGCAAATACCCAAAACCAAGTTGGCTGGCAATTAGTCCGTTACAGTGGATGCACCATACAGCAAAATGGCGAATACCAAGACTCCTAGAGGGTTGGCAATTTGTCCGTGACAATGAATGCACGATACAGCAAAATGGCAAATACCCAAACTCCTAGATGGCTTGCAATCGATCCCTGACAGTGAATACACTGAAATGCAAAGTTGTGAATACCAAACTGTCTCCTTGCCAACTTAATATACCAATGTTATCCTTTAAAACCCAGTCCTAACTTAACCCATCTGCTACGATTCCAATGTTTTGTTTACAAAGTCGCACGCGTAAGACATATTTGGCTTGTATCAATCACCGATACATAAACAAGCCAATTATGATAAACACTACTCTTATATTAGGCTTTTAACCCATTACTTCACACTGACGGCATTTGACGCCTGCTGTTGCAGACGACTTTTGAAAACATTGCAAAAAAAGGTAAAATTGCTCAAAACCAGCAATTCCAACTTTTATTGCAATATTTGCAACTCTTTATCAATATATATCTTTTTCTAGATATGTGAAATTGTTCGTTTGATGATTGTAAAGCAGACGACCTATGAAAAGTCATTTGAAGTAATGGGTTAAATACACGCATTATGTTTGCTTTACATTGCCATTTAGGATCCATAATAACCCAATGATTTATTTTGCGCTTCGATCTTTATCACTTAAAACATACGTTGCTATGGATCGTAACGAAACAAATCACAGGATTGTCATTTATGAAAACAATAAAGCGGTACCCCCAGTCAAACCAACATTAACGTAATGATTACACCTTTGAAAAAGACCTGCCTGCCTACGAATACATGATAATTGTCCTAGTAGGTATTTACTGATAGATTATTCTTGAAACGTTCTATTACTCTTTAGTGAAGGGTTCAGAGCCAGGTCAAAATATGCAAACGCGTTGGCTTAACTGGATCTGCACTAATCACAAATGACGTTCGAGTTGATTTCGCAGAGCGCCACTTAATTCATTATTACGTATCTCATAGCTAAATGACAATGCAAAGAAGCAAGTCCATCTAAAAGCCTAGAGTCAGATCATTAATTCACAGCTGTGTGAAGTTAGCTAAACATACGACATTCGACATTCGACATTCAAAAGTTGAAAAAAAAACCGAATGTCGTGCTGGCACGACATTCGACATTCAAAAAATAAAACTTCAAAAAATTGAATGTCGTGCTGGCACGACATTCGACATTCGTCATTCAAAAGTTGGAAACAAACCGAATGTCGTGCTGGCACGACATTCGACATTCGACATTCAAAAGTTGGGAAAAAAACCGAATGTCATGCTGGCACGACATTCGACATTCGACATTCAAAAAATAAAACTTCAAAAAAATTGAATGTCGTGCTGGCACGACATTCGACATTCGGCATTAAAAAGTTGGAAAAAAACACAAATGTCGTGCTGGCACGACATTCGACATTCGACATTCGACATTCAAAAAATAAAACTTCAAAAAATTGAATGCGGGACCTGCCTTAAAGAGTATGCGGCCCCGGCTTACATTTCCCCGACTAGCAGCAGAGAGCTCTCCGTAATACACGCAGCAGACTCGGGTAGAAATCCGCCTTAAGGCTGTTGTTCCACGCCCGTAAGAAATAAAATAAAAGTGTTCCACTCCATTGTGATTTTTTTTTGTTCGACTGCCGTGACAAGGACTTGAAGTCCCAATTGCTCCCCGTAATACACGCAGCAGACTCGAGTAGAAATCCGCCTCAAGGCCGTTGTTCCACGCCCGTAAGAAAAAAAATAAAAGTGTTCCACTCCATTGTGATTTTTTTTTGTTCGACTCCCGTGACAAGGGCTTGTAGGCCCAAGTGCTCCCCGTAATACACGCGGCAGACTCGGGTAGAAATCCGCCTTAAGGCCGTTGTTCCACGCCCGTAAGAAAAAAAATAAAAATGTTCCACTCCATTGTGATTTTTTTTTTTTCGACTCCCGTGACAAGGGC
The DNA here is from genome assembly GCA_031761405.1 of Serripes groenlandicus. Lineage (NCBI taxonomy): Eukaryota > Metazoa > Mollusca > Bivalvia > Cardiida > Cardiidae > Serripes > Serripes groenlandicus. The sequence goes on along the minus strand of JASEVX010000004.1, from coordinate 69,023,210 downwards.
TTGTAGGCCCAAGTGCTCCCCGTAATACACGCGGCAGACTCGGGTAGAAATCCGCCTTAAGGCCGTTGTTCCACTCCCGTGAGATCTTTTTACAACTTTTAAATGTCGAATGTCGAATGTCGTGCCAACCAGCACGACATTCGATTTGTTGAAGTTTTATTTTTTGAATTCGTTTTTTTTTCCAACTTTTGAATGTCGATTTTTTTTGAAGTTTTAGTTTTTGAATGTCGAATGTCGAATGTCGTGCTGGCACGACATTCAGTTTTTTTCTAACTTTTGAATGTCGAATGTCGAAGTTTTATTTTTTTGAATATCGAATGTCGTGCTGGCACGACATTCGATTTTTTAAAGTTTTAATTTTTGAATGTCGTATGTCGAATGTCGTGCCTTATAGCGTATGCGACCCGGGCTCATATGTCCCCTACTAGCAGCCGATTGCTCGCCTAAATCAAGGCTCAGCACTTCGCCTTAAGCGCGGCTAGACTGCGGGACCGGCCGTATATCATATGCGGCACCGGCGCACATTTCCCCTACTAGCAGCGGAGTGCTAGCGTAAAACAAAGCTCTGCACTTCGCCGTAAGCGCGGGTAGACTGCGGGACCTGTAATAAAAATAAAAGTGTTCCACTCCATTGTGATTTTTTTTTCTTAGACTACCGTGACAAGGGCTTGTAGGCCCAAGTAATCCCCGTAATACACGCAGCAGACTCGAGTAGAAATCCGCCTTAATGCCGTTGTTCCACGCTCGTAAGAAAAAAATAAAAGTGTTCCACTCCATTGTGATTTTTTTTCGACTCACGTGACAAGGGCTATCGGCCCAAGTGCTCCCCGTAATACACGCGGCAGACTCGGGTAGAAATCAGCCTTAAGGCCGTTGTTCCACTCCGTTGAGATTTTTTTCCAACTTTTGAATGTCGAATGTCGAATGTCGTGCCAGCACGACATTCATTTTTTTGAAGTTTTATTTTTTGAATGTCGAATGCTGGCACGACATTCGTTTTTTTTTGTCAACTTTTGAATATCGAATGTCGTGCTATTACGACATTCGATTTTTTGAAGTTTTATTTTCAATGTCTAATGTCGAATGTCGTGCCAGCACGACATTCGGTGTTTTTTTTCAACTTTTGAATGTCGAATGTCGAATATCGTGCAAGCAAGACATTCGATTTTTTGAATTTTTATTTTTGAATGTCGAATGTCGAATGTCGTATGTTTAGCTAACTTCACACAGCTTTAATTTACATTATTCGGTTGTCTTCATTGATGTCTTAAGTGGTTCGGCAAAGGTTAACCGTATAGACATGATGATACATTCGCGAGTCGAAAAGTGTCATTATCGGATTTCGATTATGTCATCTGTTTTTGCAAATTATCGACATATTTAGATTGAGTAAAATTGTTTTAATTATATACATGTAGTATCGATCCCTTGTGATAATGAGCAAATTACTTGATATAGCGGACGTGTATTTTCATAAGATTAATATCGTGTCATCATTTATTTTATCATGTGAGCGTTCATATACTCGTAATAATTCACAGATGGGATGAAACTATACTGATTAGAAAAAGGAACTCAATACCGACTTTGAATGAATATATTGACCGGTATATTTAATTATTTAGCACACAGTTTTAATTCCAAAGTTTTGCCTAATTTCACTTAGAAATGAGATTTCCAGAAAGTTTACTCTGTCGTTTTTCACAACATTTCAGTACCGTGAATATGACCCCGTTGGAAGCTAAGTAATGCACGTATCCGCCTGGTCGTAGGCTGTATCAGGTTGTTGATGTTGTGACTGACGTGTTCTGGAATCGTAGTTGGTTATTGAGGACATCGTCGAATACGCCCTCCAAGAGTGCTATATTGGTGACATATTGGCACTGTATGGAGGCCATTCCATAACGCGAATGTTATTTAGGTATAAGACATCTACGCTATCTGAAGCAACTTGAGCATGCATGTTATCCTGCTTAAAGCTGACGCTGAGCTGACGATCAAACGGAACAAAAAAAAAGGCTGAAAGACGACGTCCATAGCATATGTTGTTCAAAACCATCAGTCCATCTCCCCAAAAATGATTACGTTCCAGCAAACAGTTATCAGAAAAACGTTCTACTTCGCGTCTTTACACAAGTCGACGTCTATCAGCTCTGACAAGAAGGAACCTCGTAGTTATGACCGCCTTCTTTGGTGCACAGGATTGCGGGGTTAACATAACGATTGACTGGCAGTTGTCAGGATAAATGAACCAGTAATTCCGCTAACTGTACGCTTGTTGAAAGCGGCGTAAAACACCAAACAATCAAGCACAATCATTTCTACTGCCAGGTAACGTTGATTTTGTCTCCAGCTTGCAATTAATAGTTGACTGATTTAAATTATTTTTTAGACGACTTACTTTAACAACACTTGTGTCGACATTCGCGAACCCCGTTGCACAAGATATGTACAGTACTTGACCGTGAACTGGTTGGTACATATATCGCTTTCTTGCCAAGCTCAACAAAGCCTTGACTAATCTAGAAAACTGACTTCCAAAAGATGAACATCATAGGTACAGTTTATACGAAATGATTCTTCTACAAGTGAGTTGCGTTTATTTAGCTGTTCAGTATACACTGACGTTACCATAATGTATTTATTTGTACAAAGTTCCGTATCAGGTCAATTTTGGTGAGTAATATTTTTTATTTTTTATATTTAACCTTTTCAAACAAACACTAAATCTGTATAAGAAGACTTTGTAAACATTAAGGCGAAAGTATGGTAAATATCTATAAATGTAGGTTTAGTCATTAGAAAGATTTAAAGAAAATTGTGGCAAAAGGGTAAATTGCTCATAATTGCTCCTTTTGCCACAATGTTTTCAAAAGTCCTCTCCTGCAGAGGCATCAGAAAGCGTCTATATGTGAGAAAGGATAAAGAAAGTTTTGTTTAAGAAGAGAAATCGAGTAAAGGAAGCATCGGGTCTTATCAATACCATGCGTGTGAAGAAAAAACACTTTGGAAGATGGTAAAGATCAATTATAACTAGGACGATGTTCCCAGAGTCCTCAGGCAGAATGGCAGCGCGATAATGTTATAAAGCTGATGTGCAATATTTCACAATTCGACGTGCCGATGGTTTGGAAATGGGCTTATTTGATTTAATGGCAAATACCCGATGGCGATATTTCAAATGTTCGACATTAAATCCAGACAAATGAGGCGGAATCGTGCAAAAATATGTGAAACGATACAGTCCATACATTTCTGCCAGCAACTTCATTTTCTGCTCGGAATCTATCACAATCAATGTCGAATATTAGCTTAAAATTAGATGAATCCGAGACAGCAAACGAGAAGTTGATGGAACAAATCATTAAATTAGTTTTCCTAATATAATCACTCTTCAGGGAGCATTCATTTTCCCGGATTATTCTTGCTGCAGTCAAACTTGTTCAAATAATGGATATAGATGTCTCCCGCGCTTGATTACATTTCGTCGAAACGGCAAACCGGTTAGTATAAAGTATTTTCTAAATCACCCCTGTCTTAGAAATACGGACGGCAATAAACAATTTAGAAAAAAATCGTTTCGCGTGAATTTGCTCCGTTGTTGTTCAGGATGTAATATTTATATTGAACTCCATTAGACCCAATAGTTTGGTAATACCAATTACGCTATATTTGACTTAAGGTTTGAAAACCATTTCTTGTAACGCTCAGCCAATTGAGTTTAGCAAACACACGTGTTCATATAATAGTCATCTCCGATGTTCCAATGCCAACAAAGTGATTTTCAAAATAGTTTTACTCTTCAACAAAAATTGATATGGTATGTTTATTTTTTTCAAATACCATTTTTTTTCTTTCTTGATATACTATAAAACATCATTTACACACAAGCACGTACGTACACCTAAACGACCCTCATAATATCATAACAATTGAATATTATAATCCATATAGTTTAAAGTTTGAACTTATTTATTTTACGTCGATTGCGAAACAAGCTTTAAGCTTATATTAATCACGCTCGATGTCTGCTTCCTGGATACTAAACCAGTACTTGCGCCGTTTATGTGGAAAAATCCCAAAGGCAGAACTCGCTCATCACGGGATTCGAACCCGGGACCTTTGGTACAAGAGGCCGACGCTCTACCTCTGTACCACTGTCTTCCTATAGAATGCCGGGTCTTACTAAACACTTTAAATACGGTAGTTATGGCTTTTACTCATTGGCTCTCAGGAGTTTGGAGCATTACGACTGACTCACTGGTGTCAGGATAAATTTACTAGAAGTACTGGTAATGTGTCCAGTGAACGCCGGAACATAAATGAATAACTGTTTAATGTGGCGTAAACACTAAGTCAACAATGCAAACAAATATAGGCCTACTTTCTTTCTAAATTAAACATTAAAGTCTGATTGTGTGCATTAACCCTTTCCCTCATACGACAATTCTGCAGCAGACGACTTTGAACGTATTTTGTCAAAACATAGAAAATCTCCATAATTGAATGGATAACCTATGACAAAAAGTGGAAAACATTGTGGCAAAAGGAGAAATTGCACGTTTTGTGCAATTTCTTCTTTTGTCACTATGTTTTCAAAAAAGCTGTCTGCTACAGAGGCGTCAGAAAGCGTCTATATGAGGGAAAGGGTTAAAACGACGTTACTCACGCGTCCTCGTTTAAAACAGGAATTGATTATAAAACGTTTGTAAACACGATTTACAATCACTGATGATGTCACAAGTCGTATTGCGATAGCTATAAATCATTTACACTCTGCGAGAAAACATGTTAAGAAATGTGTTAAACAAACAGCAACAATGTTGTCATTCAATGATATTAATGTAACAATTATATCCTTGCCATTTTCTTGTATATAAATGCATGGACGTTTTAAGTTACACTCGACTTTTTTGGGTTCTTCCATTGAGGCAGTTCCACTGTAATCTTTTCCAATATACAATGAATCTGTTGCAAATGAACTTTAAAACATTTATTAAATCATGTGATTATGTTCTATAATTCAAAATTTAGGTATTTAATCCAGTTTAAAACATTGTGAAAAGGAGAGGCATCACCTATTATGAATCAATTCTTCCTTTTCCATGCTGTTTTTAAAATTCATATTTGCTGCAGATGTTCAATCATGCGTGTGTTAGTTTGAAATGCTCAATATTACAGCCTATTTGCCTTTTTTTCTGTATGACCGTGTTTGACCACTTTAACATTGAAGGTTCTGCACGTTAAACATTTGCAGCAGACAACTTTGAAATCTAAATATCAGTTGAAAACATTGTGGCAAAATGAGAAATTGCAATAGAAAGCGTCTGTATCTGGTAAAGTGTTATAATATTCCGGAGAACGTGTTAATTCGTCTTTTAATTTGCGTTTTCCGAAACGCATGATGCAGTTCCATCATAAATATGTAGGAGACTGTGCTCGTCCATGCACAAACGTACAATATCTTAACAGTTCACAAGTTACATGTACTGACGGAAGCTTTTAGAAGCTTTTCGGGCTACTGATGTAGATAAGACGGCGAAGATGCGCAGGTTAATCTGACCCTACACTTTTCAGATATATGGAATAGCTTATTCATGAGTCGCCTGAATTCATTGACAGTCTCGAAAATACTGTATATCGGTGCCAATATTCAAACATGAAAGGGAGCTAACTGCGTTGGTGTTGTTACTAAAGTGCGCACGCGCTCTTAACCCTTTCAATGTCGAATTCTCAAAATCAACATGCCCAGCTTGCACTCGAAATCTACAGTTAATTCTAGAAATATCAAAATAAACAGGTTGAGTCGAGCTGCGGATACGCCGACTTGCCTGGTTCTATTTTGGTGTCACGTTCCACACTATCGGATCCAGCAGTCACAGGGTTTAATGGGATGGGGTAAGGCATGATTGGGTGGTAATAAGTTGAGGGCTTGGCGTGAAACGGTTGTAACTAAAATTGATATGTTTTTACCAAGGTTAATCACCTCGCCATTAAGTCTTTATAAGCGTTAAATCATTTTTCTTGGTAAACAATTGAAATTTAGGTGCCATTGCTCGTTCTGAGCAATGGCACCTAAATTTGCATTGTTTACAACGGGGTCAAAATTGCACTTAAACCAGGGTTTTCAAAATAGGTTTTTAGTTACAACCGTTTCACGTCCTCGTCTGCCGGATTTGACACATGTTTGCATTTTTAGTCCGATACAAAAATAATTAACGAATATCAGATAAAGCGCTTTGCGCCAGCATGTAGCCAAATATTATCCGCGAACGATCGGTCTACGAATACCAACGTTGAAATGTGACAGTTTGGACACGAGTCTGAAACTTCCGTTTTACTGAGGTTTGTAGGAGATGTGATTGGCTGCTTCAGTTTAAATGACCAATCAAATCATCTGTTACAATAACGATCAAAGTATACAACATTATACCAAAAACGTATTTTTTTTTAACGTATACACATTTGTATGTGATCATGAATAAACAAAATGTGCTATAAATGAAGTAAAATAATTCATAATTTCAAAGTGGCGTGTTTATTCTTAAATGTCATAGGAAATTCATGCTGCAATTATTCGTATCATATATTAATTACTAGAGATGCGCTGGAAGTAAGGCTGCAGACTCGTGTCCGACCTGTCAAATTTCACCGTTAAGTCTGGTGTTCGGAAAGCGATAGACGAAACGGAAGTAAGTAAGTCTACTAGGAAACATAGGGACATACACGACACGAGTTACACATTTTAGTTTGTAGTGTTAGAATGTATTTGTTTTGTAAATACAAACTCTTTTACAACTTTTTCGCTTGCCAAGATAAGTTTTTAATATAAAAATACTTAAGTCTTATTCCTATCTTTTCTTATAGTATTTTACGACGCCTTCAAAAGTATTTGAGTCCTATCACGACGTTTCCTGGGTAAACAAGACCAGGTACTGATAGTCAGCTTATCCTGACATGAGCGCATTAATCATGATGATATCCATGCAAACCTGTCCACCAAGGCGGCACGCCACTAATATCTTGTCTATGTAATATTTGGTATGACCCGAGCGGGTATAAACGCCTGCTCTCCCGCTCTTGACGCGAACGCTCTAACGATTACATCAGTGAAACAGTCGCTGTTTCTTTACGTAACAAGTACGGACGCCAATATTGTCGGGTTTATAGACCGGGTTAAGATTCGAATCGGCAACCAGTAGAAATCAAGGTACATACATCTATTCCATTAACGTTACCACCGAGGCATACAATGACGTCTGACGAACTGATACCACAGATACCATACCAGATGATATCTAAGTATCAGCTCGTTCATGGAAAAAGGGTACTGGTTGGCATTTCTAAACATTCTGCATATCAGCGTGTACATTTGCCCAGTCTTATCATAATTTACACAATTTGGCGTAAGCATCAGACAAGCAATATGTTAGTAATATGTGAACAGTGTTGATCTTGTTCAGAATGTGCGGATGCACAGGCTACTCTGCGTCTACACTGTTCACAATTGCCTGTACCTGTTTTATAAGCAGCCGAAATTAGCCAAGTCACGGAAAAAGAACTTCGAACTTAAGACAGATAGTATTAAAGTACTTATTTATAAGGTCGAATATTTTTCTAAACCGATCTCCAAGGGCTTCCAGAATGCTTGTGTGAAGAGATATTGTTTGTTTTCTTGTATGGTGTTTTACGCCGGTTTCAACATTGTTTTCAGTTATATCACGGCGTGTCCTGGGTAAGTTATACATACTACTGGTCCATTTATCCTGACACCAGCAAGACAGTCGCTAACATCACCATCATTGCGCCTAGTAAGAAAAGCCGTAACTTTCATTTTTAAAATATTGTGTAACCAAATAGCGAACAAAGATCCCGATCAGACTGTACGGAGGTGGCGAAGACTGATATAAATCGTCTATGGTCACAAACCCGGAATGACAGTTTTCCTATGACGTGGTTCAAATCATGACATTGATACTATTCGAGGACAGGAGTGATGGACATTTCATCAGGTTTCGTAGATTGAGAGATTTCGAGTGATGTCAGTCCCAAAGACACGATGAGAGATTGGAAAGTGAAAAATACAGCGCCATGACTTCAACAGAGTCTTAACTGCATGCATTGTTTTAACTTTTTTGCGGCATTCTGCATTTCAAGTTGAACTATATATGAGCCGTTCCACGAGAAAACCAACATTACGGTCTCTGCGTAATATATCGATCCAGATCAGGCTAATCCGGGCCGACACATTCCGTCTCAGGTATAGAGTAATGATTCCTGAAACAGAAAATTCACAGAAGGCGAAAGGTGTCTGTCCGGGTTAGCCTGCGCGGCATGCTTAGGCGGACCCGGGTCGATACTTTACGCAGAGTCCATAATGTTGGTTTTCTCGTGGAACGGCTCATATCATCTGCGTAATGTATCGACCAGATCAGCCTGCGCTGTCCGCGCAGACTGATCCGGCCGACACATTCCGTCTTAGGGGGAAAGATGTATAGAGTAGTGATTCCTGAAACAGAAAATCCACAGGAGGCGAAAAGTGTCTATTCGGGTTAGCCTGCGCGGCATGCTTAGGCGGACCCGGGTCGATACTTTACGCAGAGTCCATAATGTTGGTTTTCTCGTGGGACGACGGCTCATATGACATGTGCATGTATAAATGTTCGAAGCATTGCGAAAAATAACCGTTGGGCATTTGCGAACAGTGTAGATTCAGATCGTCAATGCACTCGCGAAATCTGATCTTGCTCTGCAGTATTCGTCAATTAGTCTTATAAGATTTAATAAAAAAGTATTTAAGCAGTATCTATTTGGATCCTAAGAATTGATGCGCATGCGTTTCTTTTTCCACACTTGTTATAACATGAAGGATGATTTTCCTGGAACCCTGCTCAAAAAGTGGGATACACAGAGCTCTTGGATAGTAAGAGAGATATTGTGGGGAAAAGAGCTGTTTACCCCTTCTTATCTGGTCCTCTGGTGCTCTGGTACATCTCGTTTTCAATATACGACGTCGTAAGAAACACTCGTGAAATGACGACAACCCTTTATTCATTTATTTCCCCCCTTTCCCCTATAAGCTGCATTTCATAAGCTAGTTAGTCATGGTGGATCAATTTTCTCTCAGGAATTCTAAACAAGTAGTATCAACCCCAGTTTGGACAGTTACTAAATAAATGAAAGGTATATGTTTTCAGTATGAGAAATGTCTCCTTCTGCCACAATGTTTTTCTTCTCTATCTAGTAATAACACTTACATTTATGGAGATTTTCATTATTTTTACCTAGATGTTTTCACAGTCATCTGCTGTGGATTTGTTGTATGCGAGAAAGGGTAAACGGACCCACAATGAGGAGGAATAGTGTAATTACCGCGAGATTGGATCAGTAACAAAGAGTGCAAATTAGATTTACATAGTGAGACATGTGTTTAAACAGAAGTAATACTCGAACGACACATTTAAATAGATCGCTGACATCGCCTGCGATGTGTGACAATATTACATTTGTACGGTAATAGGGTGAGAAATTGCTTGGGTTAAAACAATTGGAAATGTCCATCACGACTTGACAAAAAGTCTGATTTGTCTAGGAATTAGATTTAGAGATTTGGTTTAGATAGGAACGTTATCCTTGTCATCGCAAACAACTTGTCAGTCATTTTGATATTGGAATGATAACGAATACTTCCTTTGTTTGTCAGTGTAGCAGAAAGGTCAAACTCTTTGAAAGGAAATATTTACTGTTAAATATTCATTTTGATCCCGTCGAATAAGGACAGACACGTGTATCAATATCAACTTGTTAATCTCATATATTATGTATAGGGCTAATTGAAATATATAATCAACTAGAGATACATGTACGATACTCAACAAAGAGACATACTATGTGATTGAATTGGAATCTAAATCGAAGAAAAACTAGGACATATACCGATAACAAATGAGAAAGACTGACATTATATGAGTTTCTATATATATCATTTATTGACAAAAATACAAATATTGTTTCGAATCAAAGCTATAGCATGTGCCGGATATTTTTGTGAATTTTCCCACATGTTTCCTAACTGAATGAACCATTGGCCGAATACAAAATGTTAACACATGTATCCATACCATTGTTTTAATAACTTAACATTGTATCCAATTCATTATTCCTTACTGAAGTTGTGTTTATTAAACGGACCATCGGCCTTAATTTAATGAATGATGGATGGATCATCGCGGTATAATGATATAAATACGAATAGTTAGGCTAGTTCTAAATATGGTCACGTTTTAAAAAGCTATTTGCTCAATGAATATAGAGGAAAAATGGATATGCGTTAACTGCACTGTATTTTAAACAGTTTGGAGAATAGAAATATATATTGTGGTTACATATAGCACAAGGATGAACCACATCTTGCTGAATAGGAGTCATTGATACATACTTAGCGTTATATTTTAGCAAGTTCCAGGTAAAACATATCTGACATATTGTGGAACAAAATTCTACAAATGAGCCGTCCCGTGAGAAAACCAACATTTTGGACTCTGTGTAAAGTATCGACCCTGATCAGCCTAAGCATGCCGTGCAGGCTAACCCGGACAGATACTTTTCGCCTCCTGTGGATTTTCTGTTTCAGGACTCATTACTCTATGCCCCTATCCCCCTGAGACGGAATGCGTCGGCCCGGATTAGCCTGCATGGACTGCACAGGCTGATCTTGGTCGATACATTACGCAGAGGCCATAATGTTGGTTTTCTCGTGGGATGGCTCAAATGTGAAACGTTATTCAAGTTTCTCGGTCTTCGTTCACTTTACATTGTTAATTTAAACATTATTTATTTAACATCGATTGTGAATCGCGCTCGATGTCTGCTTCCTGGAGACTTGACCAGTACTCGCGCCGTTTGTGTGGAAAAATCCCAAAGTCGGGACTCGAACCAGGGACCTTTGATACGAGAGGCCGACGCTCTACCTCTGCACCACTGTCTTCTTTACATTGTTACCGTAGACATGTTAACTCCAAGAGCAAGATTTTGTCACAAATTTAAAATATGTCGTTATATAGATTTATTCAAACTTATTATGTCAATGCACGGAGATTATATTTCAACAAGAAACAACTCTAGCGATAAACATATATGTATACGCTACGATAAGTTATTTCAATAACACGCCGTTCTCGTGAATTTGCGACCAGCGTGGATTCGAATCAGTATTGACCTCCGCAAAGTCTGCTATAGATTTTCCCTATTCGCTTTAAATAATCCGCCAAACACTATCGCAGTAAATGGAGAACAGGTATGGCCACAAAGACAACAATACGAGTATGCAATTTGATCTTTATTGCGATTACTTTCAAATCTTCCCTATGGAATCAGTTAGTTGCATGAGTATAGCTGATATATGAAACATACGCTTGAGTCGCACTAGACAGAAACCGACACTGCATAACTGTAATTTGAATCAAACTGCATACTTGTTTTTGAGCGTCATGTAACAAGTCTGCGTGAGCTAGACGTATGCTTAATTTGTTACCACATACAACAGATCTTCAGAAGATTGCTTTTTAAAGCATCTAGGTAAACATATGAAATATCTCTTACAATTTGAGTATGATTAGTACATATAATTGAAAACATTTTTGCAAAAGGAAACTCCTTTTGTCACAATGTCTTCAAAGGTCGTCTGCTGCAGATGTCTCAAACTGCGTCTGTGAGTTGGAAATGGCTAATGGTTGATGACGGGCCATTGAAATCCTAATCTGAAAGTACAAGGCTATTTCGAAAACACCGGCCGGAAATCTAGAATGACGATTATAATGTGACAGATATCTTTCAACACTTTCTCAAATACAACAAGTCTGCAGCAGGCGACTTTGAAAACAGATAAGCAAATTGGGAACAATATTTTGCTAGAAAGTCTTCAGCTATAGTACGTCACAATGAATCCAAATGTGTTGTTACATTTAAATTAAATTTTCACATTGCGTTGTTTGGGCGGACAGACGTCAATCACGTGATATCCGTTCAATATCCCGTGCAAAGAATCAGGTTCTGAAACTATTTTAGATGCTTCAGCTGACAGTTAACCATTTTCTCTATTGCAGACAATTTTTGACAGATATGCAAACGAAACTAAGTTGAAAACATTGTGGTAAAAAGTGAAATTGCTCACATTGAGTGATTTTTTTCAATATTTAAAAACAGTGAATCATGCATTCGCTACTATGCATAGGACATACAATGAAATCAATCGTATGCGCTTAACACTTTCCAATATAAAGACGTTTTCTGATGCCTCTGCATCGGACGACTCTTGTTAACATTGTGTCGAAATGGAACATTTCTCATAATGAGCAATTACTCTTTATGCTACAAAATGTTCAACTGAATTCAATAATGATTTCTTTCGGTTTCAATAGTTTTAACTGAATGTTTTCGTTTTATTGACTCGGAAAGTGCCTTCAACATTCCAGCTGCTATGGATTTAGAGGTCTGTGACTGGTCACCTGGTCACAACCAGGGCAGAGTGGTCAGTCTCGAATGTGCAAGAGATAAAGTCTCAACACAAAGTAGGTGTACAACATGATAATCTTCATTTGCAATTATACATGTTCTTGAAGTGAACTGCACTATTTTTACAGAATCATCTGTGATAAATTAGTAATACGATATCATGCTTATAATCACCGGGAATAGTGAATGTAACTGTCATTGTATAATGGTATTGTTTTATGTTCTTATACAATTACTTCGTACTGTACATTAGAAAGGTTCAAGCACCATCACATTGTGAGGACTCGAAAGTTGCATTCATGATTTCAGCTGCCATGGATTCAGAGGTCATTGAGTGCTCACCGGGTGCCAACCACAGCACAGTGGCGAGCCTCGACAGGGCAACATATAACGTCTCAACACAAAGTAAGTGTATACAATGAAATTCTGCATTTGCAAATAGACATGTTCTTGAAGTAATGGTTGTAAATATGTGATACATTAGTCATACGATATCATGCTTATAATCACCGGGAATAGTGAATATAACTGTCATTGTATAATGGTATTGTTTTATGTTCTTACACAGTTACCTCGTACCCTGACAAGGTGCAAGCATCATCACATAGTGAGAACTCGGAAGGTGCCTTCAACATTTCAGCTGCCAGTGAGTGCTCACCAGGTCACAACCACAGCACAGTGGCGAGCCTCGACAAGGCAACTTGTACTGTCTCAACACAAAGTAAGTATACGCTATCAAGCTAGTAATCACGGAGAATAGTAAATGTCACTGTCATCTTTGAATGCTGTTGTTGTATTAGCTTGCACTGTACATTATTTTATTACAATAAAAGAACTCTTTTATTCGATTTTTGGCCCGAGGCCTTTTTTCAGGATTTCACAAAGATCTCCACAAGCTATGTCGTGTCCATCATGAAAACCAAGATTAGTTTTTCTAGATGGACACAACAAAGCTTGTGGAAACATCAAATAAAAGAAGGGTTTTATCATTCCCACATATAGACGCTTTCTGAGTCCTCTGCAGCAGACGGCTTTTTGAAAACATGGCTAGAAAATTAGAAATTGCTCAAAACGAGATATTTCGCCTTTTGTCACCATGTTTTCTACTCGATTCAATTATTGTTCGTTCATTTTTCTGTTCTTTTGCCTAGACGTGTTCAAAGTCGTCTGATGCTGATTTGTTGTTTGTGGGAAAAGGTTAATCAAAACATAAAAGCCTATGACAAACCAACAATGACAACCACGGCACAGTCGCGAGCTTTGACAAGGCAACAGATACTGTCTCAACACAAAGTAAGTGTATACGCTATCATGCAAATAATCACCGAGAAATAGTAAATGTCAGTCATCTGTTAATGCTCTTGTTGTATTAGCTTGCCCTGTAACCTCTTCTGATATAAATGAGCAAGCGCTAAGTTGAAGTATTGCGATAAATCAGTGGCAGTTTGGAATCATAAAACTTGCCGCCCGTATTTACGGGGTTAACCCTCGATCATCTTTGTTGTAAAATAAAAGAAGATAAAGATAAAAATACAGGAAAGACGTTGCGGCATAAATACAGTAACGAAAATGTGCGATTATGAAACAAATTAATCTAGTGTGTACTTTTACGACGTAAAACATACCGCGTACGAAATTAAATGCAACACAATCCATATTGGCAAAGTTGGATTTGTTGAATGTAACCCATGCGCGGTGAACACCTTTTTTTGGCAACTCTTCAAATACAATCAAGTATAATTTCAATTATTAAAGAATGGTTGCGTTACTTACTCTAACCTTCTTTCGCATGTTTTGATAAATTCAGTTTAGATTTCTAGGAAATGGATTCACTTATGGTATGGCAGAAGAAAAGATTCGAAGTTAAAAGAATCACTAAATCTAACATTATTTGTAACAAGAGTTATACATCCATTAATAATGCGTACATCATGACCTTGTTGACCTATAATTGATGATAGTCTCTGCATATGGCAACGACCAAGTTACTGCCCAGACACAACTGACTGGACAGAACGACAGACTGACCAAGGAGTGACTTCGTTTATTGTGGTATAAAAATATTGGCTTATAAATCTCCAAATAAACATAGGTGTTATGTAGCTAAAATCCAAAAAATAGTTTTCATTACATATAAACTTTGTGTGAAGCACTTTTGATGATACTATTAAAGAATGGTTAGTCTTGAACTAGCCATTTCTAAAAACATTCCTCAATATCATCATTATTCATAGTGGTTCCAGGAAAACCAAACACTGTGCTCAGGGACTGGCTATTTGATTGAATTCCTTCAGTTTATTCGAACGTCAGGATATAAAGTACCTGCATAAGGTTTTAAGGTAATCAAATTAAACAAATGTAATTATTAATGATTTGCCCAGTTGTGTAGCTCATAATTATTACCGCTACATTTCAAAACAATAATCCTGTCTGTCTGTGTAATCATCTAGAATAGGGTTTCTGTCAATGTATTTTGTAAACAACTGCTTTGAATATAATCTAAATAGCTGAGTCAGTTTTGATGAAACTACACTACGCAAGATGGCTGCAAATGCTAACAATAATAACCTTTAGATCAGCTTCTTTCGAAGCCACATGGCCATTGTTTCAAATAATGGCCGAGCTGAGTCCTCATAAAGCTTTAAACCAGTACATCGGTAATTATCATGCAACATTTAAAAATAATTTGATGATACCTTTTGAATTTGGGATCGTAAGGTCCAAGTCAGAAGGGGCATACATCATTTAAGTACATCTCTTGCTTTTATTTATTTATTATTTATTATAAAGTAAAAGTGCACATTGTGTAGGTTTACCAGTCTGGATGCACTGATAGCATGAATAATCACACTTAGTTACGTGACTGATGTACATGTAAGTCCTTGCAATTCTCACCACTGAAGTCATCGCAAAGCTCATAATTAGACTTTCATAATTTCATTTGCAGTGAAACAGAAAAGTTTGGTGAAGGCGGCTCCATTATAAAGGAATCAGATACAGAGGACAGCTTTGAAGACCAGATGGAAGCAAGTTCGTTTTAAGAAGGCTCATAAAATGACGATTGTATTCCGTCAGCAGGAAGCGATAGTGAAAAAGATAACTTTTCTGATAAAATTCCATCATAAAATGCACCCAGAATCTGTCTTACCTCAGAAATGAATCTTGAATATTAGAAGAAAACTGAGAAATCAAACAATAAGAGTGTAGATTAAAGCAAACAATTTATAAATCTATAACGGATGCCACGAGTAATAAGTCCAAAGATGGCAAAAGAGTTTTGAGATAAAAAAACCCATTTCTGTGTCTATTGCTATAAGCAGTTTTCAAAACTTGCTAGACATTTGTAACCTATATGTACAGCAATAAACTTGAAGTACAATGAGCATTGGCATTTAACAACAACTCAAAAGGCAGAATGGCTGTTTGAAGATCTTTAATAAACAGGGATGACTTTGCTCACACATTTAAAAGATCGAAAGAAATTACGGAGACATTATATCGCATTAAAGATCGACAACTGCAAGAGATGGAAACATGTTTTTGTGACAATGCTTTGGGACTTTCCATGTTAAGGACTTGTGGAGACACGTACACAACTGTCATCCGGAAGGCAATGAAAAACACACAACAATGAAAAGTAATCACCAGGTTGCTAGTGCAGCTTTTATGCCAGTTTCAAAGGCTGCAGGAAAATGTATCGAGAGAAGATTTTAGACAGATTGGCAAACGACAGTATTTCCCTCCTAGAAGGAAATGACTGTGACATAAGTATCTGTTGTGAAATACTGTTTAAGAGGCATACGAAAAGTCAGCATTGATCAGTTCAATTACGTTCGTCAGAAAATGTGAAAACTCGCACGTTTTATTGAAGCAATGAGAACCATTGACAGAACTGTTGTTACACTGAGAGCCTGTATCGATTGTCTGAAGTTTTCAATTTCTGTTAAGGCAGTGAAGGGTCTGTGTGGCAACAAGGAAGATGATATGATGTATGAAATTACATCATTAGAAAAGGAGGTAGGCCATTCCTTACACAAGGTAGCAAGGCAAGTTAAAATTGAGGTAGTACACATAAGAGATGATGACCTGAAAGAAAGAACCGCAAGTATTAAGTTTGCATAGAGTACTGGGATAGTGAAGTATGCCATAACGCAAAACAAACTCTAGAGACAAAGAATACAATAAGGTATGGTAACCATAATACCTCTAGCAGAGGACTTGGAATGTCTAACAGCTCACCAGAGAAACCATGCAGAGATGTCAATGAAGATATTTAAAACATCACAAGCCAGTGAATTTGAACGGAGAGAACTTTGTGAATCACTCTTGCGCACGTAGTTCTTTTTTATCTGAACACGATCGGAAGAGACCTAGTGGTTGATAGTCAATGTCTCATTAGGACATTGTATGAAATACTTACATACAACTTCCATAGGAAACACAGCTATCAGGTAAAAAAACCAAACTAAAACATACCAACATGTTTCAATACAACATTTCATTGTTAATCAGCTTGTGCACTAATAAATATTTTCATTTACAAACAGGAATGTATCAACTAGCAGGGAAGAGGTCTGTTCTGTCTGTGAACAGAGGTTTCCTTTAAATATACTCTCTTTGCACGTTGTCAGTTGTTGATATACTAGCTGTGACGAAGTATCACAAGCAACACTAAGAGGTACAATCAAATTCCAAAGAGTTATACTTAATCTCCATTGCACATACGAGTTATTACAATTTTCTCTAAAGAAATGATTATGTGTGGAATCACATACTAGGAAATAACATATTGTATTCCCCGTTGTCCAAACGACAGATTTCCATCCAGATAAGTATTTACCATCTAGAGGGCATACATAATTATGTTTTATAAACATCGCTTGTCGACTTTGAGACACGATCAATGAACCGAACCCGGCTATCTCAGTTGGGAACAATTTTGGCTAGAGGACTGGTTAAACACCGAAGACGCAGAGGTCATGAGTTCGAATCCCAGCTCTGTCACATTTCTTTTTGACAATTTGGCAAAATACATTGTGTCCTCAATCATTTATCTCCCCACTCTCTATTACAAAGGCAATCTACATTCACCTGTCATTGGCTCGGACTACTTTCAGTCACGTGACGACTTTCCTGCAGGTACTCTCTGGAAAGGAGATTGGGGATGACTACACCGTTGAAAATAAACAACGTCGATTGTTACCAAAGTTATTCAAGGTGTTATACGATCAACGGTAGGACATAAAAGGCAGACGGTTTGAAAGATAAATTGAGAATATTGTTGAATGATGATAGTGTATAATCGGTATTGTTTGAGAATGAATCAACATTTGTATGTAGAAATTGTTACCAAAGGCCACTTGAAAGATTTTCCAACAATTAGGCAACAATTTAAAAGCTGTTAAAATGTTAAAAACTCAATTATATACTCGTACATTGTGGTCGTTGTTTGCCATTAGCAATTAGATTGCTATGGCCGTAAGGAAACTTAAGTATGTGGTTGTTATGGAAACTTAATGGCTGCTATGGTAGTTAATGCCAAAAAGTGTTCGGTTTCCGGAAAAAATGAGGGTAGGTAGGTCAGGTCGGTATTTATTTATTAATTTCTATTAGCAGATTTATCTGTGACCAAAAACCATAGATTTTATGCTTTATGGAAAAAATGAGGGTAGGTAGGTCAGGTCGGTATTTGTTTATTTATTTTTATTAGCAGATTTTTCTGTGACCAAATACCATAGATTTTATGCTTTATAACATAAAAAATATCAGTATTAACATCCCTGACATGTTTAAAAAACTAAAAGACTTCATTTTTTTATTTTAAAAAAAGCAAAGAAATGAAAAAAGTGATTGCTCAATGCCATAAAATGTTTAGGGTAGGGGGCAACAATTTAGGGTCAGTTTGGCAACCGGAAACAGAACTATTTTATCTTTTTCGCATTAGGAAGTTGGTGGTTGCTAAGTATGGTTGTTAAGAAAGTCAGAGTCTGCTAAGGAAATCATTAATAACTTTGCAGAGGACCTCTAGACGATGCTACACGCCAAATCTAAGCTCTAGCCCGAGAGGTTTGAGAGTCAAGAAGACTTTCCTTTCTGTTGCTATGGGAACCGGAGTTCTGCATGGAATTCATTTTTTTAACAATTTTTGTAAAGGACCATCCAATGAACATTCCTATCAAGTCTCATTAACTTTAGTTGTGTTTTTTAAAAAATTGTTGATGGATGACGACAGATCAGGAAAGCTTACCAGTGGTGCTCAGGTTTGCTAAATACAATGATGGCATTTTATAGTGGTAAAAATCAGGATGTGGACTTTTTCGAACTGTTGCGCGTAAATGTCTCATGCGACGTCAAATTTACACAATTACGGGTATTCGGAATGTCCGATGTAAATTGTGATGTTTGCAATTCAATATGTGCAGAACTTGCTGAGAAATAGCCTTGATAATAAACTGAAATCAAACTTTAACCAAATTAAACCAGTTGAAAATGGGCCATGTATTGTTTCTTGGGCCCTTCAAACAATTCAATGCTACTGTATCTTGCAATTACATTAACTGTACAAATCCACTTATCAGCACTGTCTGGGTAGAACCAGTACTTATGATGGATGACTGCTTTCAGTATCCATCGCAGGACCAGGACCGCGATTGCACTATATTTTGCTTACCTCTTGTATATTCATGGATGTGGTTATTAATGTCCTCTGCAGCCTCTTCAGTCAATATCTTCTGGAGAAATGTTTTAAACTGTCTTTCAACTTTTGGGCCTTCTTCTACAATATTTAAACATTATGAAATAAATATTATAATGAGGTTATTCAGAGCTCCAGATAACAGTGCGTACTGTATCTTAGCCAAACTCTATCTTGTGACTTCTCATTATAATCGCGTCATCTGGGCAATTTTAACGAGTCATCACAAGATAGGGTTTGGTGGAATAAATATTATTATCATAGATTTCCAAAATACGCCTATTATCTGGAGCTCTGTTAGTGCAACTTATCGGAAAAATTCCCCAGTAAACATATAAATTAACACGTTGGATTGACCTCATGAATATTCATGCAAGATTCTGTACACTATGAACATATTTAATTAACTGATTTGTTATATAGGCATATAAAAAAAGATATTTTATAAAACTGCACATTTATTTATTTCATGGACTCTGACTCCATACTTCGATTATAACATATATGCCCAATATACAGTTACCGTAGTAACAGAGTAGTGTCCTTTGGCATGTACGGGTTAACTAGCACAATATTGTGAAAACACATAATAATATTTATAATCTGAGATGTTACAGTTTAACACTTAAAGGAACTAACTCCAGGTACCGTAAGTTTATTTATATTGTTTAATTTCGCTTTCAAAATCACTACCCCGGTATCATACGTACCCTCGATGACGATGCAGGGATACCATTTCCCCATGAATTGTGCCTCCGTTTGATCTCAACAAACAGAAGTTTAAGCTCCGATCTTATCAATACTGGAAGGACGGTATACACCTGTCAGATAAAGGTACGGCTACTCTACTTAAGATCTACAACAACTGTGTAGCCATCATCAAACATCCTGTTGGCAACACAAATGTGGGAAAACCATGTTTCTTCTGTGGCGAAGAAGGACACTTATCAACAACATGCCGCCATGGTGCTAAGATAGCATGTTTCAAATGTGGGAAACTTGGACACAAAGTAAAGAACTGTAAACAATTGGACATCGGCAATGTATGTAAAGCCGAAACAGCTGTCCTACCACGAAACTCATATTCTGTATTAAACATAATTTGTAGTGAATGTAACAAACTTGTATGTGACTGCTCAAAAGTAAGCAGGTCGACGTTCGATTTATATCACAATCAACAATTGCAAGATACGGCAGGTAAATTAGAAGCACGCTGTTGTCAATCAAATCAACATCTCTCACTTACATCTTTAAATGACAATACACTCGATTATCCTTTTGAACTTCAATATGCAAAAGGAAGCTTAAATAAAACTCTTCAAAACATCCACAACAACCAATTTGGTCATAACTTGAAAGGTAGCAATACTTTAGGGTTAAATAAAAAAGGCATTCGAATTAGTAACCTCAATATTTGTCACTTATTACCCAAACTAGATGAAATAAAATTGATTTTGTACGAAGAAAAATCGGTCGATATTTTAGGTTTATGTGAAACTTTTTGGAGTGAAAATGTGTCGGATGCGTTTCTCGAGATAAATGGTTATAGGACAGAAAGGAAGGATCGCAAAGGCATGTCAGGCGGAGGCTTATTGCTATATATTTCTAATAAGCTAACGTATAGACGTAGATATGATTTAGAGGTTGGTAATATCGAAACCATCTGGGTTGACATTTCATTGCAACATTCTAAATCCATACTTTTATGTTCATCATACCGCACACCATCTTCCGATATTCGGTGGGTAGATTGTCTTCAAAAAGAACTAAATAAAGCTTCGCAATGTGACGACATTGGAATTATATTGTGTGGTGATTTTAATATTGATCTTAACAAGGATCCACCATCTTATTGGTCAAACTCCCTTGAAGAATTTAATATGACGCAAATGATATCGACACCTACTCGAGTCACTTTAATCGACCATCTATACACAAAAAAGCCTGAACGTATTATTGAAATAGCTGTTCCTTCCCTAGCACTTTCTGATCACTATCCAATCTGTTTTACGCGGAAAATTCATATTAGTGATAAAAAGATTTTTGATGAAAATGTATTTTTAACCGACTTGAATTCAGTGAATTTTGATTCTCTTATAAACACAGATACATTAAATGAAGCTCTTCAATTGTTCTATGATTTGTTTTTTGGAATTCTTAACCAGCATTCAAAAGTTAAGTCAAAAAGGGTCAAGCTACAGCATAAGCCAAAATGGATTTCTCCGGAAATAAATGAGGCAAGATATAAAAGGGATAGTTTTCACAAATTAAAAGATATGGATAGTTTTAAAGTTTGGCGTAACAAGGTTCGATCGTTAATCAGAAATGCAAAACGAAAATACTATTCCGATGCTATTGCTCAAATTAAAAACACTACTGATATATGGAAATACATGAAAGAGCTAAATCCAAAGACAGGGACAAATATGCCAAATGTGTTAATGTCTGAAAATGAAAAGGTTGAAACTCCCGAGGATATAACTAATATGTTTAATTCTTAATTTACAAGCGTGTCATTCAAAATTGAATAATTCCAAAGAACTAGCAAAATAACATTGAACAATCTTCAAACATTCATGAACACAAAACTTCCAATTGATACTTACTTCCAATTAAAATGCATACATGAACATGAAGTATACAGATTACTTTCTAAATTGGATATTAATAAATCCGCTGGGGTTGACACTCTTGGGCCAAACTTATTGAAAATTGCCGCCCATGTAATATGCAAACCTGTTGCTTATTTAATAAATCGAAGCATAATTGAAGGCACTTTTCCAGACAAATTAAAAATTGCAAAAGTAACGCCCATTTTTAAAAAAGGGAAAAAGTCTGACCCTGGAAATTATAGACCTATTTCTATTCTTCCTACACTATCTAAAATATATGAAAAGCATGTTGCATCACAAATCTATGAATTCCTTGTCAACTTTGAGTTGCTTCATATAGGACAGTCAGGATTTAGAAAACAACATTCTTGCCAAACAGCTCTGACAAAGATGACAGAATTATGGCTCAAAGAAATGGACAAAGGGAACCTTACAGGAATTTTATTTTTAGATTTTAGTAAAGCGTTTGATCTAGTCAACCATAATACACTTCTGGAAAAACTTAAATTATACAAATTTGACAATAGATCAATACTTTGGATTAAATCTTATCTTGAAAAAAGGATACAACGTGTTCAAATTGGGAGCATTAGTTCAAAATGTCTCCCTATATTGTCTGGCGTTCCTCAAAGCTCTGTGCTAGGTCCATTACTTTTCTTAATGTATGTGAATGACCTATCTCTGCATGTCACACTATCTTCTTTAGATTTATTTGCTGATGATGCAACCCTTCAAAAGTCTTCCCCATATTTGTATACAATTGAAAGGGATATTTCTACAGACGTTAATAACATCCAGCGCTGGTGTAATGAAAACAGTATGGTAATCAATGTTTCAAAATCTAAAAGTATGCTCTTAGCAACAAATCAAAAATTGACAAAACTTCCCGCAAAATCATTGAATATATCAATGAATAGTATTCCTGTAGATTGTGTAAAGAATCATAAACTTTTAGGCATAAATATAGATAACAATCTTTCTTATGTCAAACACGTAGACAGTGTATGCCACTCAATTACTTTAAAAATCGCTCTTCTTAGACGGATTAAACCTTACCTTTCAATACAATATCGGAAAATGTATTATAATGCATACATTCTGCCTGTCATTGATTATTGTTTAACTATTTGGGGTAATGCACCAAAAGTACAACTTAATAGAATCCTCAAACTTCAAAAGTCTGCTGCACGAATAATTCTAGATAAACCCTATGACTCGCCATCCAAACCATTATTTGAGGAATTGGAATGGTTGGATGTTTATGAAAGACTAGAATACAACAAATCAATATTGATATACAAAGCTATGAATGGACAAACACCTGGATATATAACCGATATGTTTTCTTCACAGTCAACCAATACTTACCATTTACGCTCGGTTTCAAATAATAACCTTTCTTGTCCGAAACCATCTACAGAACTATTAAAAAAAAGCCTACACTTTTCTGGTGTACATATATGGAATGCCAAACATTAGGTTCCTTTCAAATCTTACAAAATTTAAGTGTGCAATTTTAAAGCACATTGTTTCAAAACGTCATCTTCTGTAAATCACGAGTCTTTCTTTCTTTATTATAGTACTCACAAGTTAAAAAAAAAGCAATTCAACATCATTTTGTTTTATCAAATGCATTAAGATAGATCCTTTGTAATATGCATTACTTCTAAAAAGTTAGTCACAGTACATGTGGGTAACTTGTTTTTCAGCAAACACTTTAATTTCATGTATCACATACAAGGTTGATACATTATTTACTCTTGTTTACTTGTGACGCTTCTGTATCACAATTGACGTTTTCATTTTTGATGTTATTGGAGGGGGGGATTAATTGTTTCATCATTGTATGTTTCTTTATGATAGCTATTAAGATGGCCTCATTGTAAAATAGCCAATGGCTAAATGAGTCACCATCTATAAATAAAGTATTATTATTATTATTATTATTATTATCTCCTTGTGTAGTGGATTTCAACGCTAATTTGCGTAGAATCGAAAAGTTACGCTCCTGCGTCCAGTAAACTAAGTATGTATCACCCATCGCAATGATTCTTCGAGATGAAGACGGATATTTATAATTGTTTTCAATATTCGTCTCCAGCAAACAAGGACGTTACCGGGCACATGCGCACCAATCATGTATCATAATTCGTCGATTTCCGAAGGTAAATTTTTATTATTTGTTTGGCCATATTTCTGTTGAAATGATGAAGTGATCATAATATATTCGCTTTTGTACCTACTAGACAAAATAGTGTTAATTTAAAACGTTTTTATTTTAACGGTAGCAAGTTAAAAATAGATTTATCCCCGAATATTGATGCTGATTGGTCAGAATTGAGGTAAATACTACGTCATATATCTATTCTGAAGAGGTATTTTCCGAAATTCCCACATGCGCAGAATCCAAAATGGCGGATGTGAATTATATTTTTGCCGAAATCTCCGGCCCGATAGCATGATTTGTGGGATTTGAAGACGTTGATTTCGTAGAAATCGATCCACAAAACTTGACTCGATTTGATGCTTTACTCTATGATCATGGTAATGACATTCCCCACTTATTGCAGCTGAATTGGTCGCGAGAAATCGGCGAACTGCTCCCCTTTCACAGGTTCGCCTGGAATTTTTGTTAGTTTATACTAATATAGTTTAGCTCGATTGTGAAGACAGCTGAAAGCTGATATGAATCACTCTCGAGTCCGTTCCTGGGCAGAAAACAGTACTGTGCCCTTTTAAAGAGGTCATGAGAAAGTACCTCTTGTGGGGATCGAACCCACAACCTAGTCTTGGGTGAGAGGCGGACACGTATACCACTAGACCACTCTCACTCCTCTGGAATTCTTGTTGACATTGACAACGAAGTTTAACAATTTATTTGTAAATGATGATGGTTTAATTTAATCGTAGACTTCCATTGACTAAGTGGAATCCGCTGTGGTCGAGCGTCGGGGATTTCGAAACCGGGTGTCCCGGGTTCGATCCCCAGTCGCGGCAATTCGGTCATGGTGGAGTGCCCTTGGGCAAGGCACATTTTCTAGCATAGTACTGGTTTGTTCACCCAGGGAACATGAATAATAAAATTTAAATGCGCGCTAAATGACCTTAGCTGTCGATGCGCCATAAAACAATATACATTCATTCCATTGACTAAGTGACGAAACCATTGACTAGAATGAACAGTTGATAAGACTGCACTGATAGTGAAATGCATTTTTTTTGACGATATCGGACATTTTCTTTCATGTCCACAACAATTTCCCTTTCCGTTGCAGTTGATCACAAGATGGCTACGAAGCAAACCAGATACAGTGAAAAAGTTGTAAATGGTATAAAGAAATACCAGTGCTTGATTTGCAATAGGATAGTGGGCAGTAAACATTACATCTTGCATAATTTACATGAAATCCACAGTTTGTGTAGGTAGACATGATTATTCTTTTTCAAGAAAATATTTAAAGGAAAAATCTAAATCAAATTAATTCAATTCACTCCTTTTTTCTGATGATATGCCATGTGTATTAATACTATTATTTCTTGTTCTCTAAAAAAAAAAAAATCCTTGTTTTAATCCTATTCTGAGCACTTTTTTCATATATTTTGAAGCTGTATTTTGGTTTTACATTTTTTATTCAACATGTATATATATATTAATCATCAAAAGTTCACACTAATTACATTTACAGCATTTACATGTAATATATTGAATCAGATTGAAACGAAAGCATAGTTTATAAAGTTGTAGCTGTATTTTAATGATGTTACTAAATATAAAGTCTAGTTCTTTGCACATCAATTTGTGCCTTAAAGGGACTGAACACCATAATGGTCCAAAATCATTATATTTTATACTTATTCTAATTTATCCAAAATACGTCGATATATATGTAACGGAATGTTGTAGAAGGTTGTACAAGTCTTGTTTTTCATTATTTCATAGGAAATAAGCAGTTAAAAAAACGTCCGCTCCGTGTTTTCCCCGTTTAAAAATACCGTGGAATTTCCTCTTGCTCATTTGAATTTGTGGATTAAATTCGGCATTCTCTAACACTATCGACTCATTACATTCATGTATGCGTGAGTGTAAGGAACAACAATTCTGGGAAGGAGATTGTCAATTCGGTTGTAGTGACAAATATACAGCGATATTTTTAGATTTACTGGGTCATTAACCCAGTAGATTTTACAATTCAAAATAACGAAAAATCTTTGCAATATTAATAGTGTGCATATATTGTAGTACATCAGTCAGCAAATTTCAATGCCTTACATGCAAAAACATCAAGGTAATAGCAATATTTAACAATTTTCTTTTTTTTTCTCTTATGGGATTCAGTCCCTTTAAACCTTTCCCACATACACTAAATCTGCAGCAGACGACTTTGAAAACATAAAGGAAAAACACTGAAAATTAGGTTTCATTCTGGAAAAGAAGATGAAAACATTGTGGCAAAAGGAGACATTGCTCGTTTTGAGCAATTTCTTCTTTTGTCAATGTTTTTAAAAGTCGTCTGCTGCAGAGGCATCCGAAAGTGTCTATATATATGGGAAAGGCTTAACACAGAAGTTAAAGGGGTGTTTGCAGTTAAAAAGAGAATTGTAAAGTTTGTAACATTTATTTTATAGCTCCAGTTAAACCAGTCTTCAAGCTGCATGTTGCTGACAAGTCGTTAAATGTTCCTGCTCGTACATTGTATCGTTGGAAGAAAATTCTGTCAAAGGATGTAGATACAAGCTGCAATAAATCGGCCAATAAAATTCAGTTACAGAGTAAGTGCACAAGAGTTTGTTCAAATCATTAGTCAGGACTCTGTGCAACCTCTCACGCTTTTAGCTCACCTGGGCATAAAGTGTGGGGTGAGCTTTTGTGATCACTTACCGTCCCTCGTCGTCTTTTTGTCCATCTGTTCATAATTTCATACAAACAACTTCTTCTCCTAAACCAATAAACCAAATTCAAAATAATTTTACAGGAATGTTCCTTGGGTGGTTCTCTTTCAAAGTTTTCAAAGAATTTAATTCCATGGAGAAGCTTAAGGTGAGCTGAGCCCTATTGTTAAATGTACTTAAGACGTTATATATTTGGTACTATCTAAAAACTCGCATACTGTTAATATTTGAACTCAAGAAGTTCTAAAAATATTAAGGTTACACAAATTTAGTGACCAGTATTTATAGTTTCAGAGCCAAATGCTGACCTATTTACATCAACCTTTCAGCTGAAAACTAACTTAGTAGAAACATCTGTATATTTTTCAATGTTTGCTTGTGCCAAGATATATACGAGTAGTTATAAGTTGGCAATACAATTGCAAACTTGTCTCACTAAGGAACATAAGAAGGCAATCCGAAAATCAGATTTCAGCACACATTTTAATAATTCATTCCATAGTTAACAAGTTCATTGCTCAAAGTGCTCTTTGAAATTCAGTCTCATAAAACAGAGTTTTGTGTGTGAATAGTTAGGTTATTATTGGGTATTTGATATTACTTTTGAACAATAAATTGTAAAATTGTTTTTCAGGTTCAGAGAATGCATCATCATCAGAAAGATGTACCTACTCTAACATAGGTGCATCCTCAGTGAGCCCTGAAGTTGCTTATCTACCCTACACAAATAATGATAATTCACCAGAAAGTAATGATATTTCATCAGAAATATCAAAATTAGATGAATCTATGATATCAGACACTTCAACATGTAAGTCAGATGAAAGTGATGTGTTATCAGAACTATCAGACTTAAATGAATCTATAATATCGGAAACCTCTTCAAAGATGATACTATTTCTGATGTGGAGATCAGCACAGAAGAAGATACACATTACACATCTGAAATAGACAGCCACAATCTCTCTCAGAAACGGAATTGCAAGCTTTAAAAATTCGTTCCCTTTTCAAAAGACATAATGTTACCACTAGTGCCTGTAGAGACATTCTTCAAACTATGAAAAGCGTGTTCGCTAACTCAGAATGTGTTACGGTCCTAAACTTGGACTATATATATTCATTTGTAGATATTCACCCTATGAAAGAAGTACACTATTGTAATGAAGTATTTCCAGAAAAATTTGGATGAATTTAGATGTAGGGTAGAAAATTGTGAAGGCTTTCGTTACAAAGGTGGATTGTCTCATCAACAAAAGAAGGACCGACAACCTAGGAAAAGTTTTATACTGGCAGATATAAAACAACAGTTGAAACATCTACTAAGTACACCAGGTATTAATCAGTATATGTACACATTTTTAGCTTGTCTGTTTTTTTAAGAAAATAATCGGGCTCACATGATACCCTTGGCATCGTTGTCTGCGTCAGCGGCTTCCCAAAATATTAAACTTATCTCATAACTCATTCAAATGAAACTTGGTTTACATGTTCATTTTAACATTTAAAAACATATTGATAACAGTATATTTCCTCTATAGCCTGAAAATGATGCAATATTCCCCCTTTCTGAGGGCCCTTGACACCAGTCCCCAAAAGTTGTCTTGCACCCTGAATTTAGCTATTTTCAATTTTTCCAATTCAGAGTATGGTAATTCAATGGAACTTGTTGCACATCATGTCTTGTGTCACTGTCTTATAGCAATGGAAGAACAATAACTCTAGCTTACCGCATTCTTAGCTTGTTTGTTTTTCGAGAGAAAAACAATCAGGCTAACTTGTGATATCCTTGGCGTCGTCTGTGTCTTCCAAAAACTTCAATCTTACCTCATTTAACTAAAAAACCATTCAATTGAAACCTGGTAAACATGTTCCTAGAGACGATACTCATGTTTATACCAAGTCACATAACTCTGGCATTAAACTTTATTCAGTAATGCCCCTTTTTCGACTTAGACAATACAGACGAGCCTTGGCGTTTGCTCCCTAGCGCTCTTGTTTTTAGCTCTCCTTAGCACGAATTGCGGGGTGAGCTATTGTGATCACTCACCGCCCAGCGTCTGTCGTTGTCTTTCTATTCACATTTTCCTATAAACAACTTCTCCTCTTTAAACCATTGGACTGATTTCAAAATAAGTTCACAGCATTGTTTCTTAGGTTCTCTTTCAAAGTTGTTCAAAGAATAGAATTCAATGTAGAACTTTGGTTTGCTGCGGCATCAGAAAAGGGGAAATTTGAAAAATAATTTGCACAAATGTTCCTTGGGTGACCGACCCTCTACCAAGATTGTTCAAATTATTCTGAAAAAAAGTTCTATTAAATCATGTGAGCGATATAGGACCATCATGGTTCTCTTGTTTAATTGTCTCCCTTTGTTACTAACCTTGGAAGTTATGTGTTTTTCTTTGTTTTCCTTTCCAGGCGTTCTGAAGGAAATTGAAAAATGTAAAAAAGAAATTGAAGACAGGAAAAATTGTAGAAATCTGACAGACATAACCAACGCGCTAGCTTACAGAGATTCGGAATGAAGATAACAGTTTTCTACCAAGTTCATACAACTTAAGTGCCATCATCAATACAGATGGAGTAAATCTGTATTCCTCTAAAATTGAGTTGTGTTCAATTTTTATGGCAATTAATGAGGTGAATCCCAAAGCAAGATTTTCAAGAAAACATGTTATTGGTTGGGATATGGCAGGGAAAGGGGAAACCACCATTTAAACAGTATATAGAAAGTTTCAGTGAAGGAATGAACAGTTTGTACAATGAAGGAGTTGAAGTTAGTACAGATAATGGAGTAATTGTTATAAGACTTGCTGTTATTTGTGGTGTGTTTGATCCGCCAGCTAAAGCTGGTATTCTCAATATGACATACTTTAATGGGACTGAAGCATGCATTACCTGTGAAGAACCTGGTGTTGTAGTGAAACAAGGGAAAGGATCTTCTCGATGTTATTCTTGTAGGAATGTTGCAGCACAATTTCCATTACGATATAGTCCGGAGGTTTTAGAGAACATGCAAAATGCAACAGACAAGAAAAGGATTAAAGGTTTTAAAGGCTTTCTGGACTAGCATTTCTTCAGTCCTTTGATCTGGTTAAGGGTGTAGTACCAGACTACATGCACTGTATTTTGTTAGGTATTACAAAGACAGTGTTGTCTAAATGGTTCTCTCCAACACAAAGTGGTAATAATTATTTCATTGGAAAACAGATAAAAATTATTTCTAAAAGACTTCAAAATATTCAGCCTCCTGGCTATATTGAGAGATTACCACGTGATTTAGAAAAACATGTTAATAACCTAAAAGCTACAGCACTACAAGCGTGGTTGTTGTTTTATGGTCTACCATGTTTACATGGAATACTACCAGAACAGAAGTTTTTCTGATACATTATTCATATCTATCTGAAGCTGTATATATTCTTCTTGGAGACAATATATTGCCAGAGCAGCTATGCTATTGGACAAGTTTTACTATTCTTTTGCCGATTTATATGGCCAAGGATCACGGGTCTGAATGTTCATAATGCTTGTATGCATTTGGTTTGATATGTTATGTGCTTGGAGTCGTTTCCCTTTTGAGGATAACAATGCAATGCTACTTCAGGCAGTACACGGAACGGGTAATCTTATGAGACAAGTAATGATGTACAAACAGGTAGTTTCCTGTTTACGCAGAAAAGGTGTTCAGTCAGCACAATCAACACTATGGAAAAAGAGTGCTGAAGCTGCAAATTTCGATAGGGAAGGTGAAACATTTGAGAGATGATAAACTTGAAGCTGATAAACATGTCTTTATTCAGGGTCCCTCTTTTACTGAAGGTTATGTTGTGTGTGGCTGTGCTTGCAAGTTGACAATTGAAAGCCTCCATGATTCCAGTCCTTGCTTCTGCTTATAGTATTTTGATTTTAGATAAATTTGGTATTACTGTTTGTACAATTGAAATTAATTGAGTATCCTAGGATTCCTAATCCTATAATAGTGTTTTCAGTAAACTTATTTACATTACTCTTTGTATGAATTGCCATACATTAATGACTATGAATATTAACCTACTACTATTAGCAGCAACTTTGAAACATTAAGTAAAACTATGGAAATTCGCAATTAAATGGAAGATCCAGTTAAAAACATTCTACCTTTGCCATAGTCGTTTTCTGCAAAAGGGTCAACATGTGTCTATATGAGGGAAAGAATAAATTCATTGGGTTTGATTATAAATTTATTTGAGTAAAGTCTATTTTAAAAAAAGTTTTGTTATTAATTGTTCTGAATAAAAGGGCATTTAAAAGAATTATAATACCCAAATGCTCTGCATATTTGACATAATCCGTTTCTCTGAAGAGTTACTTGTTTTTATTTTTGTTACATGTAGTGAGTTAATTTAAATTAATTTTGAATGTTTGAGACAAATCAAAGGGCTACACATGTTATTTATATGATTTAGATCACTGTTTCTATTTACATAAATCAAATCACGAATTCTAGAATTATTATATAAAGATAATAGATGATGGCTCATTATATAAGATTAAAATGTTTTCTTTTGGTCATTTCCAAGAAAGTTTATTGATAAATAAGAAATTTTAGCTTTTTCAATCACTACCTTTTCATGTTTTGTTAACCCTCTACCACATGGATAGGCTTTTTAATCTTTTGAGACGAATGAATACCACGATTTAAAGTGCTACATTGTTATCAAAAAGGCATTGAAATGAAGCAAACTGTATAAATCAAGTTTAGGTTTTATACTTGTCACATAGGTTAATTATCTGATAGTTAACTTGAAGTATAGGAGTAAATAAAGTTATATAGATCATGTTATTACTGTTACAAGTTATTTCATTGTTTTTTTCCAGTTTTGTTTCAATCAGTATTGTACCCAAACTTCTCACTGTACTTGCAACTGGAAGGAGTGTGTGTAAGGAAACTTGATGATGAACTATAAGTAAGCTACACAACAGATTATTTTCATGATCCCTTTATAATTGAAGTTCATATATATTCAGGATTTTTAGAGTATATTATATTTAAAAATATTGTTTATATATATATTAGAAAATACAAGTTCTTGAACAGCATTGATGTACTAAGTCAATATATGAATCTGTTAACAGTGTTACTATATCTATTTGTTCCTAATTAGTTCATGTACATATTTCTTTTTTAGATCACCTAAGTCCAAAGTGATCTATTCTTATCACTCTCTGTCTGGGGTCGTTAATATTTTAGATTTAAACATCATCTCCTCCAACACGACCGCATCACAAAAGGGAAAAAATGACAAAACTCTCTACATATTTTTTCAAGTAATATTGATAAGTTGAAAGACATAGCATTAAGGCAGCATCGGAGAAGGGCTAAAATGACAACAATTTAAAATTCTATTCTTATGAAAGTGCTAGTCTTACCTGAAAGATTATCTAGTAGAAAAATAATTCAGTGTACAACACGTATTTCATTTTTCACAAATATATTAAATATTTCAGGCACAAACGCGGGCGGCGTCCAGTATGTTGTCAGCTCAATTACTTAAGAAGCCTTTGTCCAATCATCTCCAAACTTAGTCAGAATGTGTATTTGGATAATATCTCGGACAAGTTCGATAACTTAACTATATCGCTTAAGTCAATCGAGAGTTATCGCCCTTTAATTATAGAAATTACCCAAAATTGTTCTTGTCAGCTCAATAACTTAAGCCTTTGTCCAATCATCACTTAATTTGGTCAGAATGTG
The DNA here is from genome assembly GCA_031761405.1 of Serripes groenlandicus. Taxonomy (NCBI): domain Eukaryota; kingdom Metazoa; phylum Mollusca; class Bivalvia; order Cardiida; family Cardiidae; genus Serripes; species Serripes groenlandicus. Next base: position 68,990,764 of record JASEVX010000004.1, on the reverse strand, counting down.
TATTTGGATAATATCTCTGACAAGTTCGATAACTAGCCATATCACCTAAGTCAATCAAGAGTTATTGCCCTTTTATTAAAGAAATTACCTTAAATTGGTCTTGTCAGCTCAATAACTTTAGAAGTCTTTGTTTAATCATCACCAAATTTGGTCAGAATGTGTATTGGCATAATATCTCGGACAAGTTCGATAACTAGCCATATCACTTTAGTCAATTGAGAGTTATCGCTGTTTAATTATAGAAATTACCTAAAATTGGTCTTGTCAGCTCAATAACTTTAGAAGCCTTTGTCCAATCATCACCAAACTTGGTCAGAATGTGTATTGGCATAATATCTCGGACAAGTTCGATAACTAGCAATATCGCTATAGTCAATCAAGAGTTATCGCCCTTTTATAAAAGAAATTACCTAAAATTGGGATTTTCAGCTTAATATCTTTAGAAGCCTTTATCCAATTATCACCAAATTTAGTCAGAATGTATGTATATTGGCATAATATCTTAAACAAGTTCGATAACTTACCACGTTATCTTAGTCACTATACATTTATGTCCCTCGAAATGGCCAAAACTGTACTAACAGTGTCTGCTCTCTAAATTTGTCTAATGTACAACCAATTATCACCATACTTTATTGGTCTCAAAAAAACAGGACGGGCGTATTTTGTGACATTTGGCGCTCTTGTTAATATACTGTGAATATTATTTCTATATAATTACAGGAGACAATTTAGATATATATGTGAAGACCTCACAACTCAGTAGAGGGAGAACACACAAGTACTTACACCTTTTGCCAGTAATCTAATGTTAAGCAGAGTAGCAACAACTGCTTTGAGTAATGATGCACCCAAGATTGATATCACACAGCTGAATGTGGAAAAGTTATTTATGACAGAACTTGAAAAGGCTAAATTTTTAGAAGCATACGGTGTACTTCTTGCTCGCATCCTCTGCAAGAGCCCTGCTTTCCAGCAATACAGGAAGTTTGTGACCAATCATATTTTCCATGAATTCAGTCAGAAAATGTCTACTAAGTCTGCCAATCATGTTTAAGAATGAGACAAAGCATGAAGACTATATGGCAATCATGGACAACTATAAAGAACAGCTGATTAGCCTCTATAGTAGGGTATTTGATAACACAACAATCATATCTTGTTTGGAATCATTCAAATTCACCATAGTTACTTATTACTTTATATAAAGTATTTTATTTATTTAAATCCAGTATCCATCATTTGAATGTGATAATCTGATTTTACCTTACTTTATTGCTAAAAAATCAATAAAATATTTTATTTTGATATGGGCATATTCCTTTTGGTTTAAACAGAACAGAACAGTATCTTGTTTTCTCCCAGGTACACATCTTGTATAGCATGAGTAATAGCAATACATACATAAATTGTCAATATATAATTCAGTTATCTGAACAAAATGAATGAACTGTTTTCAGTCTGTGTATATAGTATAAGAACTTGAGTTTAAAGTACCTTTAACGATTGCATTGATTATAATAATCAATTAAACAAAATTAAATTTGAAATGTTCCACAAACAAAGAATGAATAAATAATATTTTACCTATTTCCAACATATAGACCCTTTCTGACGCCTCTGCAGCTAACAACTTTTGTAAATAGTGTTGCAACAGTATATAAATAACACATTGCTTTGAATTGGACAGTAATATTGTCAGCCTGAGGAGAATACTGTCACCCGAGCCGCAGGCATTATCTGGAACGTGTAAACAAGCAATGTGTTATTTATTTTATTATATCGAAAAATAATAAAATAATAAAATATAAATAATAAAATTATAAATAATAAATAAATAATATTAAAAAGTAAAAAAATAAAAAAATAAAATATTTGCATATTATTTATATATTTTATGAAAATATTTTATTTTATTTATTTTATTATTATTATTATTAATATTATTAGCATATGCTCTGTAAAATGTTTTATAGTGCGCTCTACATGTCTAGTTTTAATGAGTTTCATTAACATAAATCTTCCTACCTACCTAATTTGCATACGGCCGTGAGACAGTAAAAAAATTTGCATACAGTAAAAAAACTGTCGCATGGTCACGTGGTACATTTGTCTTGACAGTAAAAATAGCAACTTTTTGTCAATGGGAGTTTTATATGGACAATGAAATTGAGGTTAATAAAAGAAAATGTCTACTTTTCCCAAAAATCTTTTTAACTATATTCAATTATTATACTTTCCTAGTAATCTGTTATATTTACTGGTTTTGTTCGGTAAACTTAATGCGATAATATTTAAAATGTTTAATGAACTAATTTCAGAAAATGCTGATATTCTGCGGAAATATGGTGTTCCAGTTGGTGGTGATCACAGTTGATAAGAGTGAGACTTCAAGAAGTTAAACCTTTGAGAACTCCGTCCGTTACTCCAGAAAAAAGATATGACCATTTACATGCCATTGTATGTGAGGTGTTACATTCAAAACAAGATTTACTTGAGGTTAGTTTTAGTTACCGGTCTAACTATAGAAGAAAGTATATATATGATTTATTTAAAGTTACCCGTATTACAAATAATTAATACTATTCAAAATCTATATACATTATTGAAACATTTAGTTTCATGCACATGACTCACGTTGGTAGCTCAAAAATTACATTTCTCCTAATTGTTTTACATTTATAATGGTAAACAAACTTTGTGTCATCCTCCATATTCTAGGATTGTATTACCAGTACATTTTAGGTCACCTTAGCCGAAGGCTGAATGTAAACTATTGTAATCACTCACTGTCCGTCATCCGACTGTCGTAAATGATTAGCTTAAAAATGAAATTCCTTATCCTAAACCCCTGGAGCAATTAAAATCAAACTTTGCAGGAATTCTCAGTCCAGGTACCCGTAACCATATAAAACCATTATCCACAGAAAAGATGTAAATGGGAAAGTGAAAGGGAGGTTTCAACCACATTTTGAGCTACTGATGTTAGTTGGTGAAAGGATGATGGTTGAACAGTTTCTTTGAGTTTTTCCAAATGGAGTCAGTAAACAGCCAACCGCAACACCACTTGGCAAACCAGAAGATGAACAAAAAGTACTTCAGGAGCTCATGCTTGATTATGGATATGGAATGGTGGATTGTCCCGAAAGAATAGGAAACAAAACAGCAAACACACATATTCTTGTACTTAGTGAAGATAGATGGACAAAAAACACTTATCAAGCACAACAATGATGCCAAATCTGAACCAGATGAGTTGTACAGCTACTCATTACAATTGTGCCATTGGTATTTGTATCTTAGTGAAATACATGATACAGTTAAAGAAGGTGACTTGAACAGGACAGTTCTGAACTGCCAGTATACGTTGCCATTCTTTTACTCACATTCAAAACTTAGTAAATACTTGGTCGAACATATTGACTGCCCAACAATTTAAGTAACTTTTATCTCCTCTACAGAGAATTTGAGTATTTAAAGTTTCATATGTAAACAAACACAAGAACTTAAAACAAGAACATTCTGTTTTTAACCATTTCTAACCAAAAAACTCTTATACGGTCACTTGGAGCAAATAAAAACGAAAATTCAATAAAAAGAGCCACAGGTGCAGCTGATAGAATTGCAGTAATATGATCTAAATTTGACGAACGTGTAAACATCAAAGCAAAGAGTGGCCACCATAGCAAACCGTTAAATGAAACTGGCCACCACGACCTGCTCTACCAATCTCCTGAAAATATTGTGAAACAGTTCTAGGAGGACATGCATGATCAATATCTGTATCATTATCTGGATCGAATCAGATCGAATATGGATGGTGTCAACACAAGTCTGATGTGTGGGTTTACACTTTTTAATTCATGCATGATTTTGTCAATTAAGTATTGATATTGCCCTGAGTAAATTACACTATAAATAGCCTCATCAATATTTTTCGGCTTAAACAAGCTGTTTAAGAGGCTGAATAGATGCTTAAAAGCAGTTCTGATTTATTCTCCCCTGAAATGTCCAATTGTTGAAACTAATTTAAATTGCAGTTATAATTATAACCAATCATATGATTATAGAAAAAGGTTATTTGTCACGGTTGTTAAATAATCTATCTACACTAAACGTCTTTAATCACACACGATCGATTTTCTTTGAATAATTGACACCGATTATACTGGCCATCTTACCTACATTATCACATAACCTGCACAACAGGCCGCGTTGATATGTTGACCGAGTTCGAGTTTGTTACAGGTCGAGCTGACCCGTAAACCTAGATAAGAGCGATAATGAACTACATGTTATCCTAAAGTAACACCCATGCAAACATGTGTAGCTAATGGAACTCAAAAAATTATTTTATCCTATTCAATTAGAAAAGAAAAGATATTTTTTGAATATATTAACATTGATCTATTGCAATACATGAAAGTATACCTTTTGATTTATAAACTTTCATCCTTTTGAATGAAATCATTATTAAAAAATGACAATTCCTGTGTTTTAAACCAGAGACATATGAATGCATTGCTGTAGTTGTAATTTAAGCTATCAAAATGTGCATTTTGTGTACATGTGCAACATTTGACTACACAGTTGAATATTTATATGCTACAATGTAGAAATTCTCACAATTTTGTTTACATGCTTTTCAACCATATTTGGATTATAATTTTTTAAAAGTGATGCAATTACTAGAGATGTTTATCAGATAAAAGGTGTATAATGGGAGCTGCTTATCCCTCTTATATATGTCCCTTAATGTAGGAAAGGGTTAATGATTGAACAAAGAGAAAAATAATTTGTGAAATTTTACCATTTCCCGATGGTATGACACTCGTCAATTACAACTGCAACAACGTGATCTTGGAGGTCGCTTTTTAATAGCTCTTTCCCTCTACTGCTGTTGAGTATTGCTTCTGGATGGCATAGTTATTTCGAATACTTTCCCTGTTTCACTTGCTCAAAGTTTGTATCGGACTGACACGAATACTTGAGCACAACGGGGGTAATTTCATCAGTCACCAACAAATTCATCGCCATCAACATTAGCACAAATGTCTAGTGAATAACCTGAAATATTATGTTTTTTAATGTTTAACGTTGATCATCTTGGATAATGTTGAGTGGAGAAATGACCAATACAACTGGCGTTTTCTTATTTCTCCCAATAGTCGTGGAAGAAGATGAAAAATAATACATTTCCCGTATCCAACTGGTGAACTAACGATTAAATCTCCTTTCCTGTTTGAAAAATATAATAGTGCTTCTACCCGTTTATCTCTTAAAACAATATTTTCATGATAAGAACGCACGACTTCCATTTTACGTTCTATTGTTTACGTTATTTTGTTTACATTGGCGTATAGCATAGTCTGGTTCCCGACTTCCTTTACATAGTAATAAGGGGAAGGAACTCCAGACTACGTATAGCATTGAATGAAAAAAAAAACAGTTTCCCGTTTTAAATGAAAATTGTACGCGTTTTATGAATAAATACAAATGATTTAATGTGCAAAGTTTGTAGTTGTTAACTTTCGTCAAGAATCCTGACATTGAGCTCCACGCAGAGGTGTAAGTGAGTGTTTAGAACGGCTCTCTGCAAAGAAGATTGTCATCTCCCATCTGAATCACGCGGAAGAGTTGATGGTTACCTGCAGAGAAATTGTGTGGATATATCATCACTCAAAAACAGTTCAGTCACTTGAAATTATTCAGATAAACTTAACTTCCGAATAATTCGATAAACCAAAAGTTATCTCAATCTTTTGTCTCGAGAAGAAAAAGCTAGCTCCGCCCACAAACTTATTTCATGTTTAAGGAAACTAAGATCTGTGCATATAGTAGAAATACTTACTAATACTTCATTGCGGGAGTCTGTTGGAGACATTTAATGCAATAAGATAAGACAATGGTGCGAACAATGAAACCCCATTCAACATCAAGGTTGGGCGAAAACTTTTAATTCCATAGTCAATGAAAGGCCATTTTATTTGGGATGAAGGTGTAGATGCAGGAGGACTGTTTCGGGAGTATTTCACTCTCCTGTTCCGAAAAACAAATGTGTACTGTTGCTAATGGTGTGATATAATTAAATTGTAAAACATCATATAATCAAACTAATCATTTTCCTACAAGGTTTCACAAAGCAATGGTTTTGACATTTTTTAAATTCCAACAATTTGAAGGACTTGGTTGTAGAGGTGTCAAAGGACAGTTTTTCGTATATTTCGGTTGTTAAGCTGTTATGTTAACGTTACCGATGAAAAGCGTCTTGTGTGGATTTTAAACCTTCACCTTCATCTGACAGAGACAACACTTGTCCAAGTCAGTGTGAGGTTTACATATTAATGGAATTTAAACTCATTTTATTTGAAAATTTGGTTTAAGGTCGAGGGACTTAGGTATCCCTTTTCCAACTCGTACAATAATAAACGGCTACTTTAAGATTTATGAAGATATAAGGTTTGACTCATAACAAAGCATATGTGACGAGTTTCGCATATGTGCCGAGTTTCGTCGTAGTGACGTAGCCAGTGACGTTTTGACAATCATACAGTTTATAACATGGAGGAGGATTGTTCTATAAATAGATATTTATACAAATTTGGAATCACAGCATCACATTTGAATAGATATTTTTAAATTGAAAGTAGAATTAATCAGTAGATAGAAAATTGAACCAGAAGAATGGAAAATGGTATTTTTCAAAAGAGTAGCTTCTTGATACAAATGTTAGTAGAGCAACGGCGGGTATTATCGTCAGTTTAGCGTATGAAACTCACCTTCAAATCTATTTATAACAATTCCGGAAATTAATATCCTGGAGTGAAATCACAAGGGAAAATACTCTTGCATACTTATATAAAAACAGGTCAACTGCCACTAATTTTGATGGACTATGGAGTCACGTCATGCATATGGGTCAATCGGAACACCTCGACTATTATCCTAATAGATACTTCCATCTACAATCAGACAATGGATTCCTTTATGGAAACTGTGATTGGTCCTCTCAACTTTGATGAGGTAAGTAATATTCATTTTAAACAGTACATAAAGTAAAGTTTTTGACATGACTGTACTTTCAAGATGCCTGCTCTTTGGCCTTAATTATACCCCCAAAAAAACAAAGTTTTAGGGGGGTATATAGGAGTCACTGTGTCCGTCGGTCCGTCCGTCCGTCGGTCTGTCTGTCCGTCCGTCGGAAGCCATATTTTGTCCGGTCAATTTCTCACAAACCGCTTGGTGGAATTTAATAAAATGTTAAAGGAAGCTTCTATACCATCAGGAGATGTGCATATCCTAAGGACATATCTGAATGTTTTTTTGCAGAGTTATGGCCCCTTTAATATTTCCTGAGTAAAGGTGCTATTTTGGGGATATTGCCATCACCTTCAGTGATAATTCTAGTTTAAACTTTCTTTAATATATATGTAGTAACAGTTATGCATATGCAAGTTTGAAATTTTAACATTAATGAATCCTTATAGTCATTTAATATTATTTATTGGTATTTTTTTGTTTACATTTTTGTTTTACCTGTGTAGCATGGTAGGCACTTAGGGATTACTTTTTTTATGTCCGGCGTCCGTCCGTCCGTAACACTTTTTCATCTGTGATTGGTCCTCTCACACAGTCCGTCAGACTTTTTCATCATGTTTTCAAATATCTTGTTTTCATCTCAAAGGATTTGATTGAATCATTTCAAAAATAAAAACAATTCTGACAAGGCGCCGGCAGGTGACACACATGCTCCTGGGAGCACTTCATTCTAGTTTTAGATTGGTTCTAACATCTTTTAAACATCAAGTTAAGAAAAATGTTTTATTATACTTACATTATAACACTATCTTTAATATTTAAAGGTATCAGAGCAGACTTCCATACAAATACAGGTTGGAGACGGTATTTTGAGTGTTCCCGTGCAAGATGGAAAGATCCAGTTGAAATTTCAACATCAAGGACAGCTTAAATTGGTAAACCTTTCATTAAAGGATCTCAATGAACGTGACAGTGTTCGAGTTCTATTGTCAGGACAAACTTTTATAGATGTTAGTTTGATAAAGAGTGACGATTTATACAACTATGTACTCAATTTCCTACAGTATTACTTTGTTTTACTGAATTTCAAGGATGCTATTGCAGAAGGAGATATTTTTCGAGTCAGCAATACTATAAAACTGATGGTTCCCTTTTACTACAATCATTCAGCCTTGTCCAAATATATGGTAGAATGTATTGACTACGTCCTAAAGACAGAAATTCTGCTACCTGTTAAATTATCTTTACAAGTTAGAGTTGCCTCGTTTGTTAACCCTAAAGGTAAAATTGGGAAAAATAAAGCATCTGATATGCAGAAAGAAAATCAGGTCAAAGAAATAAAAGACCTGATAAAGGGGCTAGGGGCAAATAAAACCGAAAATTCAATTGTAAAACTTTCAAAGGCAGCACCTGTCATCAACGACATTGTTGTGAACATTGATGGACATCTAAATTACAAGGACATTAAATCTTCACATAAAAGTAGGTCGGAAGAGGAAGATTTGCAGAACCTTCTGCTTGTTTTAAGGGAAGTACGCCCTTTCAAAAAGAAAAATGGTCGGAAATTGATCAGCTATAAGAACATAAAAGCCAGCATGTTTAATGAACTGTTGCCACATAAAGCAGTCTTTGAGGTAAAGGTTATGAAAACTGCTAATCGCCTCAAACGTGGTCTTGCGCTGCTCTTAGATGACACTGATGATTAAATATGTTACTGTTGAGGCTGTACCTCTCGGTATTCTAATGGCCATAAGCCTTTCATTCTCATATTATTAACTAGAATGGAGTGCTCCCCTGGGCACGTGTGCCACCTGTTGGCGCCTTGTCAGATTTTTTTTTCGGAAAAAAATAGTGTGACGAAAAAGTGTGACGAAAAAGTCTAACGGACAAAAAAAATTTGTAAACAAGGCGACTCTAACTTGTAAGCGCTTTTGAACGTGTTTGTAAACATGAAAAGAGCGCTATATAAATCTGGTATAATAATAATAATAACAAATCACTCTAAGTCTTCTGACTGTTATATGTCAACTAATTACGGTCCGGTGGATGTTCTGTTTCAGGAATCATTACTCTATCCCCCTGAGGCGGAATGTGTCGGTCCGGATCAGTCTGCGCGGACTGCGCAGACTGATATGGGTCGATATATTACGCAGAGGCCAGTATGTTGGTTTTCTCGCGTGACAGCTTAAATGATATTTAACCATTTTCAACAAGCAGATACGTCTCTAGCAGACGACCTTCAAAAACATGTTGCAAAAGGAATGAATGTATATTGTTTTATGGCGCATCAACAGCTAAGGTTTTAGCGCGCAATTAAATTTAATTATTCATTATCCCTGGGTAAACAAACCAGTACTAGGCTAGAAAATGTGCCTTGCCCAAGGGCACTCCACCATGACCGAACTGCTTCTCTTTTTAACCTGTTATTTCATCTTCATAGGATGTCTTCAGTATTTAAAAGCCATCTATTTCAAGGTAATGTTTTGAATTTGGAATGGTTTGAATATAGCTTTACTTGAAACTAGTTAAGGACCATATACTATAATAATACAAAAAATCTTCAGCAAACATGTTGAAAACCATCTACTCAAAATATGGAAATATTCTATAAATCAAAGTATAACTATTTGATAGTGTTGAAAACATTTTGGGTAATTGAAAAAATTCTCGAAGTAGGAAATGGTTTATAGCAAATTCCTGTTTTGTCACAACGTTTTCGTAACCTGTTTATTGCAGAGGCATCTGTGTTTGTTAAAGGTTCAATGTACACTCATAACACTGGCATACCAAACTTCAGCTGAAGTTGAAAGCATTGTGTGAAAAGAAAAATATTACTCTGTTTGAGCATAAATCAATTTGCTTCATTACATTTCAGAAGTCAATAGTATTTAGTTATTTTAGTATCCTTTCCCTCATACAACAATTCTGCAGCAGATGACTTTGAACAGTTTTTGTCAACAAATAGAAAATTTCCATTATTGAATGGATAACCTATGACTAAAAGTGGAAAATATTGTGGCAAAAGGAGCAATTGCATGTTTTGTGCAATTTCTTCTTTTGTCACTACCGGTATGTTTTCAAAAAGCCATCTGCTGCAGAGGCGCCTGAAAGCGTCTATATGAGGGAAAGGGTTAAATTGCTTTATGCAAAACAGTATCGTCTGCCTCTCGTTATTTGTAGTAAAAACTGTTTTGTTGGTTATTTGCAATTTATGTATGATTTGAATCAATGAAAAGAAGTCATATTGTATAGTAAAAGTTTAAACAATATATTGTAGATCTACAGATGTACAAACAGATTTTAATACATTCCAATTATGAAACTAATTATCTTTTATTTTGGCTTTAACCCTTATAACTACAATAATTGAGTAGCAGACATCTTGTTGCAGCTGTGTGTGTATGGAAAACCAGGCCAACCCTGTTTTTGCAGTCTAATAACCCAAGACTGCACCATCTGCCTTCATTTAGAAGAGCCATAGACTCATGTTGAGAAATAAACCTGTTCCCACTTACAATCTGAAACATTGAAATTGTTTTGTCAAAAATATGGAAATTTCCTATAAATGAAAGTACAATTATAGAATAAATGTGAAAACATTTTTGCAAAATGAGAAATTGCTCCCAATTTTTAGCTCACCTATGCACAAAGTGCAAGTAAGCTATTGTGATCACATTTTGTCCGGCGTCCGTCCGTCGTGCGTCGTCAACATTTACCCTTGTTAACACTCTAGAGGCTACATTTTGCATCCAATCACGATGAAAGTTTGTCAGAACATTAGTCTCCATGAAAGGTCGGACAAATTCGAACTGGGTCATGTCCGGTCAAAAACTAGGTCACTAGCTTTATTTTTCGATGGAGCATGTTGAAACTTTGTCAGAATGTTTGTCTTAGTGATATCTAGGTCAAGGTCAAGTTCGAAACTGGGTCATGTCCGATCAAAAACTAGGTCACTAGGTCAAATTTAAGGAAAATCTTTTTAAAACTCTGGAAGCCACATCTTTTGCTTGAGCATGTTAAAACTTTGTCAGAATGTTTGTCTTAGTGATATCTAGGTCAAGTTTGAAGCTGGGTCATGTCCGGTCAAAAACTAGGTCACTAGGTCAAATTTAAGAAAATTAATAAACTCAAATATTTGCTGGGGGGGGGGGGGGGGGGGGGGGGTTCAGCTTTTGCTTTTTTTTATTTTCATGTACACAAAAAAATAATTTATGTTAAATAAAAAATAAAAAATTAAACTACAAATATATTTATTTTACCCTAGAACATAACATTTGGTATATATAAAATGCTAATACAAGGTCAGAATTTCTCAATACAAACTAGCTATTGAGACAAATGTGAATAGAATTAGCATATCATATCATAGAAGGCTGCAAAACATCTAATGTAAAGATCTCTGAAACAAGCTTAAATATATGTACACTGTCGCAATGTAGATGAGAAGAAAAAAGTACTAACAACTGGCAGGCCAATTTCTACCTTTCTAGCCTTAACAATCATGATTTATACTCAGCGACTGGTTTTCAAAACAATAAGTCCATTTCACTAAAGTCATAAAATCAATAAGTCCTATATATAGTAAAAATAACAAATACTTGAAATTTTATGTGTCCCAGCCAGTTTTAATAAGTCTAGGATTGGGACTTGCACCAAAATGAATCACTATAATACTGACTATGATAACATTCATTCAGATAACCCTTTTTGTTGGTTTACTTATATCAACAGCTACTGTTTGAAACAGTTGCTACAGCATGAACTTGGCAGACCTGTATATAACACTGTATTGTATCCAAAATATTCAACAAGTTGTTTTCTCAAGCAAGTGGATTGATTTTCAACATATTTTATAACAGCTTCATCTAAGCCTTTTCGGTTTTTTGCGATGTCACTGTTGTTGAAAAAACATATTGCATGGGCCTGCTGTCCATTTCGACCCGCCCTTCCGATTTCTTGGAGGTATTTCTCCAACGTTGTTGGGGGACGCATGTGTATTATCCGATTAACACTTGGGGCATTAAGTCCCATACCCAAGGCAACTGTCGCCATCACTAGTCTGATTTTAGGGTTTTCCTTTCTAAGTTCACTAATAATGTGATGTTTCATCTTTGGCGTGTAGTCTTTATGATATTGGCCAATGATCCTATCCTCTGGTATTTTGCTTCCTACCGGAGAATAGGCATCATTCCCAACTTCACATGATAAACACTGAAAGCAACAAGTAACTGTAGGATTGCAAGCAATACCATAATCCCCTACCGGTTTGCACGTTTTGACTTATTAATATTCTAAGTCCAAAAAGGGGCATAACTCATAAAAAAATTGACGAAATCCCATGAAACGCGAACTTGATCTGTGACACATGATTACAAAGCCATATACAAAATTTCAGCTCAATATCTCAATGCATGTAGAAAAAAAGTGCGGAAAACTGATTTGTCGGACTGACTGACAGATGGACTGACTGACAGACTGACTGACAGACTGACTGACAGACTGACTGACAGATGGACAGAGTGCAAACCTAATAGTCCCCTTCGGCACGCCGGTAGGGGACTAATAACCCAATGATTCCAGGTTATCACAGTAAATTATTGTGACTGGATACTCTGTTTTTTCTCTTTTATCTCCGCGATAATATCACTCATAATGGCTTCATACTTCTCATACTTTTTTATATTTGGAAGTCTGCGTCTAACTTCAATGTAAATATTTGGTCGGTCAGGATTACTTAACACTTTGTAACAATTTCTAAACTGGAGTGTTTGTATCAACTTTTCGATCGAATCCGGTGTAGCAGTTGCTGTTAGTGCCAGATGGGGAATATTCGGAAACATACATGTCAGCTCTCCAAGTTTAACAAATGACTGTCGAAAATATGTTCCCCTGCAAAAATATAAAAGCAGTGCAAGGTTATTAACCCTTTCCCGCATATGATAATTCTGCAGCAGACGACTTTTAAACATATTTTGTCAAAAAAAGGAAAATCTCTATAATTGAACGGATAACCTATGAATAAAAGTGGAAAACATTGTGGCAAAAGGAGAAATTGCTTGTTTTGAGCAATTTCTTCTTTAATTATTATGTTTTCAAAAAGCTGTCTGCTGTAGAGGCGTCAGAAAGCGTCTATATGAGGTAAAGGGTTAAATTAAAGTAAACAGTTATTGCATATTATTAACAAAATTAGGTGAATGTTACATAATTACGTAGTCACAAGTTATTATTTGTATAATAATTGGTTCTCTATTTATGAGTTGACAAAAAGTGATCCATTAATGTTCAAAACTAATTTTAAAAAATTATAACAGAAGTATACAAAAAATACAGTTATTTGCCTATTAAACAGTTATTAAGACTAGAAACCACTGAAGATGGTAAGGCCTGATTGTGGCAATCCCACCTTGAAAATGCCAAGGTCAAAATTACCATATAAATCACTAGAACTTGTTACTGGTAACATTTAGGCAAAGTTTCATGTTTGTATCTCTTCGATGTTAAGATTTTGCTTCACTAAAAATGTAAACGGACAGACAGACAGATGGACAGATAGTGCCTTTCTAAACAAGAATTGTTCAATTAATTCTGTCAAAAAAAGCATTACTGTCACAAGGTTGTTTTAGTTATTGCTTTTGAAGATATTTGCAACTTTATCAGGGCTTTTCCCAGAAAAAATCTTCCATTATCTTAAAATTAAGGGATGGCGCCAGGACATTAAGGAATTGTGGCAGGTGCCTTTTTAGAATTAAGAGTAGTGTGTGCCACTATTCCTTAACGGTCTTGAGAATGCCCTGGATATTATAATATATATTTAAATTTGAAAGTTAGAAAATAGAAAGCCTTAACACTCAGAAATCATATGCACTTCATCTATAACTGTACAGCATACCATGGGTTTGAATGTTCTTGCTCTTAACAACTTCCCAACTTCCTTGGAAAATATGGTTTCTGGATGCATGTATACGATGTTGTACTTTCCAGCTTTTATGTCGCCAAGAGTGGCAGTGGAAATAAACGAAACGTCTTTCTCATCATCTTCATCACCACTAGAGTTGGCACTGAAATTATTTTTGCATATTAAAATTAAATTTACAAAAAATACTATGTACAGACAATTATTATCAGTACAAAATAAGCCTGGGATTTATAAAATAAAATGAATGGGCAGTTGGTGGCAAAGAAAATTTAATAATAGCTAGAAGTTTGAGACTTAAGCTTAGCTGGTAAGAGTCAATATTACCCATCTTTCTAGGTACATTGGTCTAGACTTCACTGCAAGCTAGAGAATCCAATTAATGATCCAAAATGGGTGTTTGAATGCCGAACAGGAAGTCACAACTTGATTGTTACAGACACACAATGACCAAGAAGCGGTTAGATAATTGGTTGCCTCGCAAAGGCAATTAAGGAGCACGTGTGTGACACATGTCGGCGCCTTGTCAGATTGTTTTGATTTTTGACAGAAAATAAAAAGTCTGACGAAAAAGTGTGACGGACGGACAGACACTGGTCAAAAAAGTAACCCCTAAGTGCTACGCAGGTGACACAAAAATTAATAAAAGGAAACAATAATATATAATTTATAGTATTTTTACCTTTCGTCATCCTCTTTATCAACAGTATGAACTTTAGAGGCATCTATGTTAATGTAACATGCAGGTATCCCCTTTTCACACAGTGACCCAACCTGATCTTTCATAAGGGAATTGAGAGGTGAAACAACTATTGTTATCATAGGCTTTGCTGACTTCATCTTTTTCTGAAGCAACCATGGAAGAAGTTGAAATATTATGCTTTTTCCGGAGCCCGTAGGCATAACCACTACTGTATCTTGTAGTTTAATAAAACTTTCCAAAGCAGAAGTCTGATTTGAGCTTAGATCAAACTTGATATTTAAACAGGACTTGGCATATTTTAAGTCAGTTTCAAACATTGAGGATTCCAATTTTGTTTAATACACTTGTGAATATTTATGTTTATGACAGCACACTTCAGAGGCCACTAAGTCGATTGCCCTAGTCTTTAACTCTTTTTCACAATCATTCACATTTTTTATCCAGATATTTATGTTTTATTTGTTTGTAAACCCGGAAGCCGATTGATTCCTCTTGGATCGTCCCTTTTTATGTCTTAAGACAATATCACATATAATTCACAATCTAAAAACACTTCATTTGGATTTATTTGCATAAATTAATATTAAATATTATTTTTATAAACTTGAAATAGGCGTTTTATAACGATTTTTATACTCAAGTTTTTCTATTATTGTTTTTTTCCTTTGTCCATAGAGCGTATACCATAACATACGAAGTGTTCCGATTGCGCACAAAAATGTTACGATTGCGCACAAAAAAAGTTCTTATAGCGATTCGCCGGAAAGGGGAAAATAACTACATGATATTTTCGTATATTCATCCACTGTCTCCGAGGCCTAATCCCGAGAAGTATGACGGAATTAGTCGAGGATGTCCGATTGGCATATGGGTGCGTCGGCAGTGGTCGACAGAGGGCGGCCGTTATCGACAGGTGTTTGGAGTTTTAAAAAAAAAAATTGAACATTTGATTTAAAAGTGTATTTCATTCAGCAAAACAGAGACATAAACATACGTAGATTAGCAACACAGCGAAATAACGTCTTATCTCTTTTCTGTATAATACAATTGCGAATCTCTGTATTTTAATATAACAAATTTCTAAATAATTTACAAGCAATACTCGCAAAGAAACGGATAATTTATGAGCTGCACAGTTAGAATTTCCAACAACATCTCATCTCCGGTGCAACTAACATGCCAAGACCGGGGACACTTTTGGCAGCGTATCCATTCATCGGGATCCGCAGATGAATTATTCGTGCGGCATCCCGGACAGATTTTCTCTTCCTCAAAGCTACCATCCGATTCCATAAAGACAACTTTAATCTTTTCTTCACCAGAGGATGATGAACTGTTTACTTTTCTTTTTCTATTTTTCGTTGATCCCTTTCCCTTACCCTTTCCTTTTTTGCTTATTTTACGATTCCGTTCTTCCCTTTTGTGCTCAGCTAACTCTTCTTTTTCCTGGCTAAATCCTCTCTCCTTTTCAGCTTTCTCAACAACTCGGCAGCCTTCTGACTTTCTCTTTCTTTGAACATCTTTAATGCCACGCTGCCAGATAAGGCTTTCGGCAATTTTTGATTTATCGAAGCACTACGTTTTTTCTCTTTTGGCTCCGGAACTTTCAGACATGCAAACGCTGGAGATACATATGAGGGTGACGCTTTACTTGTGCTAGGAATGGCTACAGCCGGGATACTTGATCGGACATTTGAAGGGGTTGACGACGCTGGAGATACATATGAGGGTGACGCTTTACTTGTGCTAGGAATGGCTACAGCCGGAATACTTGATCGGACATTTGAAAGGGTTGACGACGCTGGAGATACATATGAGGGTGACGCTTTACTTGTGCTAGGAGTGGCTACGGCCGGGATACTTGATCGGACATGTGTAGGGGGTTGACGACGCTGGAGATACATATGAGGGCGACGCCTTACTTGTGCTAGGAATGGCTACGGCCGGGATACTTGATCGGACATTTGTAGAGGTCGATGCTTGTACAATGGGTCCGTCCCCGCTGGTCCTGGCTCCTCATCATTGTTCGCAGTTTGAACTGGAGTTTCATCTGCTGTCTCGCAAGCAATATTAGAGTTTAATTCGTCAGCAATTTTCATTGGTTTGGCAGGATTTGCTACCTTTGATGGTTCAAGTTTTGAAAAGTCAACACCACTTGGGTCCAAGGGGAAAAGCCCAGAACGACGGAAACCGCGGAGAGCGATTTCCAACGTTGTAACGGATTTCCATGCTGACTTGAAGACGGCGGGGAAATTTCTTTTTGTAAGACTTTCGCCAATGTTTGATAACTGCCATAGTTTTACATTTTTTTTCCACGCTGACTTCATTGGGGGAAAAAACCCGACATCACACGGCTGTAAAATGTGTGTTGCATTTGGGAGCAAGCAATATAGCACAATCCCATTTGCAGCACAAAAAAAAATGTGTGTCGAATGACCGTCGACAAAAAGAATAACGGGCTTTTTGATAGTTTTTTCTCTCACGAATTGTTCAAACTGCTGAAGAAAAGCAACAAATAAGTCGCTGTCCATCCAACCATTCGATGAGTGCCCGAAAATGGCTTCGGGAAACCCGCTGATTCCAGTGTCACGAAACGAAGTGGGGAAACGAAGTCACCAAAGGCATTGAAGCAGACCATAACAGTGATCTGTTGTTTGTTACTGGTTGTAACATGATAAACATGGCGAGCCCCAGTTTGTGCAAGAACTTTTCCACTCTTGAAACAAAGCGGAAACCCGCTTTCATCTGCATTAAACATCCTCCGAGGATCCTTGATCAATTCCTTATAATCTGGAACCTCCGTTTCAAGAAACTTGAAAAGGCCACCATACCATCCGTTAATCATTGCCATATTAACGGCTGCCCGTTGATGGCCTAAATTCATGGCGAATCTCTCGCTAATCTCTGGGTGACGCCTTTTAAAGGCGTAGAACCAGTCTTTCCCCGGCTTGTTGTCTTTGAAGGGGTTGTTTCGTCCGTCAATGTTGATTACTTTTTTAACCTCAATGAGAAGCTCCTCCCTTGATAAAGGATAACCTATCGACGCCATTAGTTTAAGATAGTCGACAAGTACATCCTCTTCTGCTTTTGATAGGACTGTTGGTGGCCGCGAAGTGACCCTCTCCTCTGGGACACGCCCACTTAATTTGTCTAACAAAGTTGAACGGGGAACACCAAACGAATTAGCAGCTTTGCGGTTGGACATACCATTCCAATAGCCAACTTCATTTTGGTTGGAGAGTACTGCAATCTTTTCTTCGCCGATACTTGGCTGGACTTGATTTATCTAAAAAATGACAGTAATGGAGGTTAAGCATTTCCCACATGCATACGCTTTCTGAAGCCTCAACAGCAGACGACGTTTGAAATATTAAACTTTCCCTGATAGAGAATTTCTCCTAAATTATTTTAAAATCGTCTGCTGCTGATTAGTTATATGTTGTAAATCGGCCTTTTTTAGGGCCAAATAGAAGGCCTTCACAATCTTTCAACGGCCCTTTTAAGGGCCACAAATAAAAGATAGTGTACTATCCAAATTGTCAATATATTATAACCATTTACATGTTGTTAAAAACATTGTTGGATAAGGAGAATTTGTATGTATGAAGGAAATGGATAATCTGGAAAAAATAGTGGAGAGTATGTCGATAACTTCCGAAGCAGATTATTATGTCGGGAGAGATCGACATCCCCCAATAATCTCATTAACACAGCATGCAGCTACCCGTATTCACTATTTTTACACAGTATAAAACATATGCATATGTTGGATGTGCGATAACTATTTCAAAATTACTGTAACCAGGACTTAGTGGAGTGCGACCTATGCGACCTCCTTATCATCTCACATAAGGCGCGAAAAATTACTGTACGAAAGTATACTAACCTTTTTGAAGTGAGTCACCCGTTTTCCTGTATTTTGTTATCTTCTTTACAAATGGCGGAGATCGACAGTACTAAGAATGATTACGTCAAACATGACGTTATGAGTGTACAGTGGCGTATACATTTAATCAATATTGGAAAAATTAAAATAGGTGTCGATCACTACCGACGGTCGATGACACCCGACGTTGTTCCAGACCGAGACCAATACTCTTTGTGACCAAACCCCACTTGCACGTTTATACAACTCGTGTTATACACTTTCGGTTTAATCAATAATCTGAACCAAAAACTACAAAATGCAATAACATATCCAAAATTTACTTACGTGGCCAAAAACATGTATTGGTATCACTGTAAAGTTCCGTCATACAACTCAAACCGCCATCTTAATATGATTATGTCATAAGCGTGTTTTGAAAAAGAACAACCGTGACGTCTACGATGACGTCCAGCATCACCACGTGGGTGTATCAGCTAACCCCGTGTATCAACTAGCCGCGGTCTCTCCTATCCTTATGAGAGTATCCAGGCCAAGTTTGATGATTAGTGATCGGATGTTTTGCATATGGGTGATTCTGTAGAACTGCTAACTAAAATTGGGACAATGGTGCCATTTTCAAGAAAACCAAAAATCAAGTGTTTCTTGTGTTAAAACTGAAGTACAGTCATTATTCATCCTTGTAAAGACATTGAGAAGATAAAAAAGGTAGTGCTGAACTCTTTATGGCGAACAATAAAACCATACCTGAATTTGTAACGCATTTTACATGGTGTACCAGTTTCAGTTACCCAGTTTCTTTTCAAAAAATCACTTTTATTAGTAAACACTATCAAAATTTAAGCCAGATTTTTCCTAGAGAATGTAGAAATATGCCAAGTAGATACTCAAACAAACATGTGTCGATTCACATACTTTGAAATTTGCTTTTTAAAAAACAGTTTTCCTCAGCCATTTGCGTCTGCAATTTATAATCATCTTTCTGTGCATGTACCTGCTTTTTTTTTCACTCGCAGTGTTGAATTAATTGATGTTGGTTTGCTTATTAAGTAACTATTACACAAAACTCAACATTCAGGTCTCTCCAACGTACCCACAAATATATTTTGCTGTGTGTTGCCTCTGCTAATCATATGTTAGATCGCTATATTCAAAATAAACCTTTCTGCTTATTGTTGACTTTTTGTACTAGATCGTATAGCAGTATGTTGTGAACTTTGCTCTATGTATTCCCATTACATGCCGATAAAAGGCTATACATAGCTTATGTTGTGTTTTTGTGTTATATACAAATGTGACGACAATAAACAAATACATGTTTATCACATGATAATGCTTGTTTCCGATGTAATATTTCTTTATATGTGGCACGTGTAATATAACATAGCATTATCCCTATTTGTGTATTCATCCGCGAATGTTTACAAAATGGCTGAGAACGTGTATCCGATAAACACAAACGTCACGATAGATGGACGAGGTAAAGGGACCATTAGTGATTAGTTACCAGTTTATTAAGTATTACATGATGGGACTATTTTCTGACAGCGAAAAACCGATTTTGTTTTTGTGTTTCGTCATGAGATAAAATCAATCTGACATTCGTTGTCATTTCATAACGTTTTAACAGCCTCGCTTAATAACACATTTCTTGAACTCGCTTAATCAAACTTTATATAAAATGACAACTCATGTTATATGCTATATATATGTATTGCTTTTGAAGGATCCCTATTTTTCATGATTGAAATGAAATTACCTCGCCTCCAGACTGGCTGCCTGTAAGGTAACTTCATCATCTTCTGCATCAATGTCCTGCCCCTCGGTGGAGTCAGTGTTCTCTCCCATCTGTACACATTATGTTATCAGGCCCTATACATCTGAATATTAAAAGACCATGTGCTAATTTGATAACAAAATATTTCACCAAAACAATTTCAAAGGTCATTCACCTTCCAACACTGATTCAAATAGGGCCAGCTGTCAGTCGCTTGCAGTGTAGCCAAGGAAATTCCCACACAACAACAACAAAAAAAACATTGTCTCTGAACTGGCTGCTTGTAAGTATCCCCACCATGTTCTGGACTCTTTGCATCAATGTCCTGCCCCTCAGTCGCGTCAGTGTTATGTGTGATCTCTCCAATATGTCCACTAGTGTCATCAGGCCCAATACATCTGAATAGTAAAAGACCATGTGCTAATTTGGTAACAAAATATTTCAAAAGCCATAGCATACTTTCAATTACGTTTTAACAATTAAATGAAATTGCCCGTCTCGGGCCTACTCGGCTAACGCAGTCGGCTACGGTTCACCGAAACATATGCGTGTGTGTGTGTGCATGTTTTTCTTTATTTTTAGGGGGAGACTGAACGAGTTACGTAGGAATCCGCTGTGGTCGAGTGGTTAGCGTCGGGGATTTCGAAACCGTGTGTCCCGGGTTCGATCCCCAGTCGCGGCACTACGGTTATGGTTGAGTGCCCTTGAGCAAGGCACATTTCATAGCCTAGTACTGGTTAGTTTACCAAGGGATCATGAATAAGTGAACTGTCGCCGTGATATAAATGAAATATTGTTGAAAGCGGCGTAAAACCCCAATAAATAGGAACGAGTAACGTGCGGCATTTCCTGCTGGAATCTCTTTTCTACTTTTTTGCAGCCGGAGTTCCAGAAATCTGTAATTTAGTGGAATGGCCTTGACTTAGATGTTACTTGACTTACCTAGGCTCAGAGGTGTGTACTGGTTGCTTCACTGTCTCATAATTCTCACGGGAAGGTGTCTCGGCCGTTTCAGGGGAAGGTGTGTTACCTGTCTCAGGTGCAGTCGGCACGGATGTCTCAGGGTCAGGTAATTCAGCTGTATTTGAGGCAATCTTCAAAGTTTCTTGGTCATCATTTTCTGTTAATAGCTCCGATCCATCGTCTGTCATAAGATTGCGATAATGTTCAAGATATTATAATTTGCTGAGTCACTCTATTCAAAACCGTCACCAACCATGTAATCAGTAAGGTCTGCATCCACAGTGTCTGGTGTTAGTCATAGGAATCGAAACGTCAAAATGATTTAGTGAAAAGTCCTTTTCTTCTTTCTGAACTCCAACAAGACTTGTCCACATGATGAACACTGGTTAACTTGCATGGAATTCTTCATTAAAAGGATAAAATAGCCTTAGCATATCCCTTCCAACAGTGTGTGTTCCATAAGTTAGGCAGACAGACACTACTGGACATCTAAGTATGTTTGCCAGACAAGCGATTTGCCAAAGACCAATATTCTAAGACTTCTTTCTCGTAGTGACGTCTGACCACAATCGTCGTTAGTTGCTGACCCATATACAAACTTGAAAGGTGTGAACAAGCTTTTGGCTTTATTTCTGGTAAGTTCAGTGACCATTCTTTTCCTCGTTTTGTTGTGGTTTCCTTCACTACCATACACCAGGACACTTGCAAACCTTGGTAGACAAATCCCGTCTCCTTAAATTGTACAGGGAAATAACCGACTGTCCGGTTTCAGCGGAAAATCCTCAGGAACAAGAGGTAAACTATCAATGTCGACTACATATCCAGTATTACAAAATGTCTTGGCAGAAACTTTGGGCAACTCTTCAATGTCTAGTTTTTTTCGCAGCTTTCGCCAGGTCACTGAACTTCGAACATTCAAGGATGAGCTTGTCCTCATTTATTGATTCAGGGTCACTCACTGTCTCATTCTCCTCTGTTTGGTCTTTACCTTCTGTGACATGTGCTTCACTTGCTCTTTTGACATTTGGACTTTCCTTCTTGATATTTGGGCTTTTATTCTGACTTTTGGACTTTCCTGCTTGACCTTTGAACTTTCCTTCTTGACATTTGCACTTTCCTTCTTGGCCTTTGAACTTTCCGTCTCGACCATAGAACCTTTTCTACTTTTCAACCCTCAGGCTGCCAATCATCAACATGTGTTACATTGGAACACTGGTCCCCACTTCTCACCTACACAAAACCTGCAGAAACAGCTCAACAAGCGTTTAGACACACCAACTTTGAATTCCGCACTTGGCTTTATTGCATGCTGCTTTCTGGTTTGCGATACTGCTTTGGCATTGATACGGTCAGACATTGTACGCTTTGGTGGTATTTCACTATCCTGTACATAGAAAAATGAACGTCTACTTTGGCAACAACTACTCTCTGGTTCAACCTTTGGCTTTGTGAGTTCGGAAGAGCATTGCTCATAAAATTCCCAAGCATTTCTAACCACTGCCCGTCTTGATAGGACTGCCATGGAAACTGAACGTTTCACAACACCGAATGCACCATCACAGGGTCCCTTCCCGTGTCTCGACTCATGAAAAGCCATAATCGTCAACACTATGAGCTACGTCTGCAAATGGCGTCTTCGATTTGATCTGACTTGACGCCCCATCAGAGGAATGAATTTCTCGTTCAATTGTCAATCCTCGTGTTTCCAATAAATGCTGGTTAGCTAAAGTTACATAATGGTGGACAGCATGTCTGTCATGTTGTTTCTCATCGGACACAAACACTAGGCTTTCATGCATCTTTTCTTTACATGCTGGACATATGCTGTATGCAACTATGGAGAAGAGTGTAGCTTGATCGTGTGACCAGTGGGAACTTTGCGCCTCGTCTTGATAAAGGCATTGATAGTTTTCTGAGTAATCCATGCAAAAACTACCCAGTTGTGTGGAACATCGTTTACTAACTGAGTGTGTTGCTAGGATGCGTCATGGATATGTAGTTGTACGACACAACCTCATCTACTAATTATTTCAAGAATATGTTTACAGCCATGCTTGAGTCTCAACATTTTGCTTGTCTTCTTTTTACCGTGCTTGTCCTTGTAAGTTTGGTTTTTCTATCTGCTCCACTCGATGGTGTTGGATTTTGTTAATGGTCTTCTACGAAGACCTGACTTGACTTGGGTTTCCATTTTCTTGGGACCACATTTACTACACATTCTGACAGTGCACTCTCTTTCGTGAAATTTGGCGCCTTCCTTTCTTGAACACATAGTCATTTTCAAGAGGTCATATCGGCTATTTACTACAAAATCACTTTTCTTTCCTTTGACTTTTAAAAGCGTTCACTTTTATCTCTAGGTTTGCACAATATTCACAAAGAGATCTATTAAAATAGTTCTTGTTCATTGTTTTCACTGATTTTAGGAGCAGTGAAACAAATTTAGGGAAACTTACAACCCATGCTGGGTCTTTCTCCCTGAAATCACCTTTTGCTTTAAGCTTTTCTCCAGAATTCTTCTTGGTTCCATTGTTTTGGTGCTTACTAGTTTTTCATCAAGCAAACAGGTTGAAACTACTACTTTTTAGCTCACCGGAGCTCAAGGTGAGTTATTGTGATCGCCTTTTGTCGCCTTTTGTCCGGCGTCAGTCGTGCGTCTCCCGTCAACTTCTTATCCTCAGTAACCAGTGGGTCAATTGGGATGAAACTTTACAGAAAGCATCCTCTCAATGACCTCACCAGAATTCCTTCAAATTGTTGGGATCCATGCAGAATTTTCGTTTCCGTGGCAACGAAACGAAAAGAACTTTAAAATTCTTCTTCTCCCAAACTGGTTGGCAGATTTTCAAATAATTTTGTAGAAATATTCCTTGGATAACCTTCTATCCGATTCCTTCAAGCCATGTTGATTGGTCAAAAAACATGGCCGCCAGGGGGCAGGGCTATTTTGCCTTATATGGCTATAGTAAAAACTTAAAAAATCTTCTCCTTCGAAAGTGTCTGACCGATTTTCAAATAATTTTGTAGAAATGGTACTTGGGTGAACTCTATAAGATTCCTTCAAGCCATGTTGATTGGTCGAAAAACATGACCGCCAGAGGGCGGGCTATTTTGCCTTATATGGCTTTAGTGAAAACTTAAAAAATCTCCGAAAGTGTTTGGCCGTGACCCTCTATCGGATTCCAAGCGGTCGAAAACTATGTCCGCCAGGGGCCGGGGCTTATATGGCTAAAGTGAAACAAAAAATCAGGTGAGCCATCATGGCCCTCTTCTTTAAAGTATTGTTGCACTTGTTCTATTGCTGACTCGTCCATTGCATTTTTATTAAGGTGAGTTATTGTGATCGCCTTTTGTCCGTCGTCCGTCAACATCTTCTTCTCTGTAACCAGTGGGTCAATTGGGATGAAACTTTACGGAAAGCATCCTCTCAATGTCCTCACCAGAATTCCTTCACATTTTTGGGATCCATGCAGAATTTTGGTATCCATTGCTAACCAAATAAAACAAGCTTATTTTATTTTTCTCCCGAACTGGTTGGCCGATTTTCAAATAAGTATGTAGAAATGTTCCTTGGGTGACCCTCTATCAGATTCCTTCAATTCATGTTGATCTGTCAAAAAACATGACCGCCAGAGGGGCGGGGCTTTTTTGCTTTATATAGCTTTAGTGGAATCTTAAAAAATCTTCTTATCCATGTTAAGCCCATTTTCAAATAAGTTTGTAGAAATTGTCCTTGGGTGACCCTATATCAGATTCCTTCAAACCATGTGGATTGGTTAAAAAATGGCCGCAAGGGGGCGGGACTTTTTTGTCTTAAATGGCTATAGTGAAAGCTTGAAAAATCTTCTCCTCTTAAAGCGACAGAACTACAGATACCCAACTGTCGAAAAAAAAATCCAATTTTAAGAAAATAAGTGTTATTTTTGTATTTGGGGCATTAAATATGATAACTGACATATCACATACCCCTATAATCGGTGAGATTTTCTTGTTTTCGATACTTTTTCCATCGCAAATTCTACCCTGTCAGTAACGGGGTAAGTATTTTGAATAGGAAACCCCTTCATCGGGACAATTGAAAACGACTCAAGTCCACTTTATTGATAAAAAACGATACGTTTTCTACCCTGGATTTACTTGGATAAAATAAAGAATAACATTTAGGGCGAATTCGATTTTTTTGTGTTTTTTTTCGTGCCATCTGGATTTCAGTCGCTTTAAAGTGTCAGCCAGATTTTTGAATAATTTTGTAGAAATGTTCCTCTTTGAGATTCCTTACACCGCCATGGTTATTGGTAAAATAACCATGGTCGTCAGGAGGCAGGGCAAATCACTTTGTATAAATCAGGTGAGCGAACCATGACCATCATGGCCCACTTGATTTTATTATTCTCCCAGATTCCATCAATTTGTGAGGCTTTAGTGGTATATTTTGCAATACTTGCAATGTGTCTTCTACGTTTCAGATGATACATTGACCGCTTCATTTTCGTTTTTTACATTTCCTTCTGATACTGTTTTACAAAGTCAATAATGCCTCTTTTTCAGAGCTGGTGTAAAAAAATCTTCTTATCCATGTTAAGCCCATTTTCAAATAATTTTGTAGAAATTGTCCTTGTGTGACCCTATATCAGATTCCTTCAAGCCATGTCGATGATTGGTTAAAAAATATGGCCGCCAGAGGGCGGGGCTTTTTTGTCTCAAATGGCTATAGTGAAAGCTTGAAAAATCTTCTCCTCTTAAAATGTCAGCCAGATTTTTGAATAATTTTGTAGAAATGTTCCTCTTTGAGATTCCTTACAGCCATGGTTATTGGTGTTTTTTTACATTTCCTTCTGAGACTGTTTTACAAAGTCAATATGCCTCTTTTTCAGAGCTGGTGTAAAAAAAACCTTCTTGTTCTAGAGCTTTTCTTTTTCTAGGCGACGCACTTTCGGTCAAATTGACATTACATGGGCAATTTTGTTCGGTTCCGATGGTAGGGTCTGTTATACACCGCTTTTCGTTTACCGTCTTCTGTTTTGTAGTCGTCATCTTCTTGTCTACTTGATTCCTTGTTTGGTGGCTTTTCTTTGTCAGTTTTGGTCCTTTGATTTTCTCATCACATTTCCCTCTTCTTATTTCGTTTATTCTCCTTTTATATATGCTCGTTGCTTCTGTTTGTTCAGTCGCAATTTCTCTTGCTGAATGTTTTTTTTGTACCATTGTTTTCACATAATTATTACGTTTAGAGGTTGCTTCATTCTTAAGATCCAATTTGAGATTTTGTTTCTCTCTTCATTTCTGGATTCGCATCCGAGTTTTTTCCCTTTGGTCTGCCTTTTTTGCATCATTTAATGATGCTCTATACTGCCTGCCTCTAGCGGCTTCACTTTCTCTGCAAGTTTTGTACAAGGCAGGACTCTCTTTAAGTCTTTTCCTATACAGTTTCATTCTCTCTTTTGGAGAAAGAGGATGATTTTCTGTCTGATCAGTTTTCTCAGTATTAGTCTTTTGCCTTACGTGGTCTCTTAGCTTTAGTCTGAGGAACGACATACTGGTATGGTACTCAGGACAACATTTAAATACCATAAACTTCATTATATAACGTATTTATCCTTATAATTTGAACAATTTTGGTAGAGGACCACCCAAGGATTCCTGTGAAGTTTTGTTGAAATGGACCCAGCGGTTTCAGAGGAGATGTTTTGTCGTTTGAAGAAATTGTGGACGGACAGATGGACGAAGGACGCATTACGATCCTAAAAGCTCCATCTGACACTTCTGGTTGCTATCTTGATCAGCGGAAGAGAACGATTTTAGCTATCTTAGTACAGGGTCACCCACGGATCATTCCTGTGAAGTTACATCAAAATTTGCCAAGCCATTTAGGAGATGTCGTTTAAAGGTTTTAGCTATTTTGGATGAGGGTCATCCAAGGATTATAACTGAAGTTTCATCAAATTTGTCCAAGTGATTTAGGAGAAGTTGTTTCAAGCAATTATTGACGATGGACGGACGCACGGACAAATACGACGGATGGCAGGTGATCACAAAAGCTAACCCCGCCACTAAGTGGCAGGTGAACTAGCAACGGCTCCATGAAACCGTTTAGTCAAATATTGGAGTGCTTTTGATGAAAATTCATTATTTGCAAGTTTGATGTTAGAACCGGGGGAAAAGATGCTGAAAAACTATGAAAATTAGTTTTCTAATTTGGTGTCCAGTTGTCATGATTGTAACAAGCGTTACTTTACAAGATAATATTTTGATACAAACACTTCAAATGTGGCATTTTTTGCTGAAGTCTTAAAGGTCAAACATTGTTTCACATTAGCTTGCACTAACACTTACATTTATTTATCTGATTTGTATGCTTATTTCATTTTTGCGGAGTTGGGTGTCCCATTGTAACATCAGTGTGCTAGGTTCGGTGTCCAAGTGTAACACACATTACCAAACAAGTAAAATTTCAAATATACATTTTAAAGATTTTTTGTGTTTAAGCTCACCTAGGTGAGGACATCTTATCCACAACTTTCGTCCGTCAGTCCGTATGTCAGCAGTTTACACCAAACGAAATATCTTCCTTCAACCTCTTGACGATTTATTATAAAACTTCTCACGAATGCTCCATCGGTGGAACCCTTTCAACTTTGTCCAAAGAAATTAATTCCATGCAGAACTTATTCTTGTCTGAAACCAAAAGGCCTAGAGCTTAGATATGTTGTGTGAACATTGACATAAGCCGTAAAGCCTAGAGCTTAGATATTTTGTGTATCCAAGAATGCTCAAATTATACCCCATTTGGTCGAAAATTACCGCGCCCCGGTGGTCACTTGTTTTACATAGTGAAAACATAAAAAAGCATATTGTCAGAAAGCGTATGGACTAGAGCTTAGATATTTTGTGTGTAGCCTTATCTAGTGGTTTTCTACCAAGATAATCTTTTTTTCCACTGCGGTTCAAATTGACCCCATCCTAGGGTTCACTTGTTTTACATAGACTTATGTAGTGAAAACTTTAAAAATCTTCTTGTCAGAAACCATTAAACCAAGAGCTTAGCTATGTGTGTGTAGTTTGTCTAGCAGACCTCTATCAAGCTTAAAGTATGCCCCATCGGTTAAACATTGAATATGTCCTTGGGGACACTTATTTCGCGTATACTTTTAAAGCGAACACTTAAAGACTCGTCTTGTCTGAAACCGGAAGGCCGAGAGCTAAGCTATTTGGTGTGTAGCATCGTATAAGGGTCTTCTTCCATTTTCCTTTTCAATTTATAACTATGGGGTCAACACTGGCCCTGCCCTTCAGAATTTGATGAAACTTTGATGATGTGTCAAGGTCTTCACTACCACAGGTATACACGTATATGAGCCGTCCCGAGAGAAAACCAACATTGTGGACTTTGCGTAAAGTATCGACCTGGATCAGCCTAAGCATGCCGCACAGGCTTACCTGGATAATCTCTTTTCGCCTCTCGTGGAGTTTCTGTTTCAGGAAGTATAACTCTATACCTCTATCCCCTGAGACGAAATTTGTCGGCCCGAATCAGTCTGCGTGGACTGCACAGGCTGATCTTGGTCGATACATTACGCAGAGGCCACACTGCTTGTTTTCTCGCGGGACGGCTCATGTGTGTGTGTAGGAAGGGGGTGTAAGCTGTTATTACTGGTGAGGACTCGCATAGTAAAAACAACGGATAATGGACTGAAAACTTTCTGATTGTGAAATAATAACAACGACGTCCAAACAAACCATCAATGTTTGGTAATTATCTCGCCTTCCTTCGTGGGCAGGAGGAGTCCAACTTTCCCGCATGGTAAGCTTGGTTGTTTCTGAACCGGGTGTCGCCGATTGGATCCCCCGCTTGCAGCAGTCATGTTGGGTGTCCTTATGAAAAACATATTTCATTTCCTAGTACCGGTTTATCACCCAAGGATCATGATTGTGTGTTTTGTAGCCGTGATATAGCTAAATTACTGTTGAACACATCACAAAACTCCAATAAAACAAAAACGTCGTGGGAGAGTTCATTATTGGGAAATGGATATTGATTAAATTGGTATCTGGTGGAGCGTATTGAACTAACGTGTAAAATCGATCAAATTATCAACTGTAACTACCATGTTAAATGATCAAATACAAACCAATATCCGAGCATAGCCAGCAGTTTGTCTTGTTATTATTTGTCCTTGTTCCGTATTTAGACGCGTTTGAATCGAAAGCATATTCAGATTACTTGGAAAATCTATTCAAAGCATATAGGCTTATTGTTTATCAAGTAGTAACGCAAAGGAAAAGGCAACATGAACTTGTTCTCTCTTTTATTGCAATGCGATAAAAATCGACTTTTCAGACACGTCAAATGGACTTGGAATGTCCTTAAAATCTCGGCAGAATATCGAATCTTTTTATAGTCCACTGCTTTTTCAACCCTCAAATCAATAAGAGGTGAAGAACAACGAACAATTGCACCATTTTATGAATTATGTCTGATATTCTATAACATGGTTACTTTGCACAACCTCAATTGCCTTGTCGTCGTGTCAGATGTTTGCGTTCATTAGGAAAAAAGCACCACTGAACGACATACACTTTTTTATAAAATTTAGATATAATAAGATTTCGAAGCTAACATTTGTATTGGCCAAGAGAGGAAATAGGGCATTTACATACTGTTAACACTATGCATATGGTATTTTAGTAACCACTGAAGTGTTTGACTTTGACTGATATTACGGAAAACGATACCCTTGTGAAATCAAAGAGATACGAACTGCTTCAGAATTAAATGTACTTCAAACAAGGCTCCAATGTATACATATTAATCGTTTGTAAATCACACAGAAATAAAATAGTACATCGAAAAACATACTTGAGGACGAAGTCGTTTTCATCTGGACACAGTTTCCTTGTTAGTATGTCGGCCGTATATGTATGTACTCAGAGAGATTCTGAACCATGTTTCGGCACAAGTACACTATATATATGAGCCGTTTTACGAGAAAATCAACATTATGGACTGCGCTAATCCGGGCCGACATATTCCGTCTCAGGGGGATAGAGGTATAAAGTAATGATTCATGAAATGGAAAATCCACAGGAGGTGAAAAATGTCTGTCCGGGTTGATACTTTACGTAGAGTCCACAATGTTGGTTTTCTTGTGGAACGGCTCATATATAATTTCGACATAGCGCAATCGAGCTCGTCCAAGATACAAGTTTGCATTCCTGTACAGTACAAGGTATGACCACCCTGTACATCTACTCAGTCCAATTAACATATTCACACAATGACAGACACCTATAACAATAGCGTGGTAAAGGATTACTTCTAACAAGCTTATGTTAGTAATAGTTGAATAGTTAAAATATGGATTAACCTGTGTACCAAAGCAAGCGTGTACTTTTTCCCCATGGACGGGTGTTCAGTCGGTCTTCAGATATAATTGTCTGTTTGGCTCCCGTCACTAACATCATCCATACAAGTCTACAGGCTGATCAGTATATCGTCCCACTAACGAAATAGTTATGATATCAAAAGTATTGGTCGTTTATAGTACATATGAGCCGTACAAAGAGAAACATAACAGTGTGGACTCTGCGTAAAGTATCGACCCGGATCAGCCTAAGCATGCCGCGCAGGCAAACCCGGACAGACAATTTTCGCCTCCTGTGGATTTTATGTTCGGGAATAATTATTCTATCCCCCTACGACGGAATGTGTCGGCCCGGATCAGACTGCGCAGGCTGATCCTGGGTCGATGCATTACGCAGATACCATAATGTTGGTTTTCTCGTGGAACGGCACATATGTTGATCAGACTTTATATATGACGACAGATGGAGGAGATCTACACTGCTCTTTAATAATATGATAATATAATGTACAATATTGGCCTTCTGAAATTTTACAGGAACTGATACCGTTGTGAAAACAAAGAGTAAAGACCTGCTTCAGAATTAAATGAATAACCTAAAAGTATTTTGATGTTACATTTCTATTGTCTGTAAATCACAGAGAGATACAATACTACTACAGGCACAATAAGCATGATTGGAGACAATTGGAAACTTAGCATTATCAGTTTTCAGTGACATTCATGCACAGTGAAGGTTCGGATTACTTCGTCCAACTGGCCAGTCCTATCAGAATATACACACGTTGACAGACATTTCTTACACGCTTAACCCTTTCCCACCTGAAGACGCGTTTTGACGCAATAGCAGCAGACGACTTTTGAAAAAAACATTGTGACCCAAGGTGAAATTGAGCAATTTCTCCTTTGGCCACAATGTTTTCAACTTTATTTAACAATTAAGCAGTCTTTTATGTAGATTTCCTTTAGGTTTTTGTCACTATGTTTTCGAAGACGTCTGCTTCAGATTTGTTGTAAGTGGGAAAGGGTTAAATTAAATAATAAATAATAAAATGCTAGTCAGGGTGCGTTCAAACTCAAACTTGTTCATTTCCCTTTGAACAAGGGTTCAATAAATCTTTGAGTATAATTTTATGTTTTTGGTCCCGTCACTAACATCCTCCATACAAGTATCCCGGCTGATCAGTATCAGGACCAACTGACGAAATATTTAGAATACTAAATGTATTTCATCGTGATTAGTGCAGATGTTGATCAGAATATAAGTATGCCCAGACTTATAGAGATCCACACTGGGCCCAGGTTATATATAATCTGCTCATTGCATCAAGGCGCATATAAGAGTGGAAGCTATCATTATAACAATGAACATTAAGTATTTACCTATCATTGATAACTTTGAACGATTCTGCAAAAGTATAGTTTTGAAAGAAAGCATTGTCCATGTGTTATTGAAACAAATCCAGACAACTCCTCCGTTGATTTCAAGACAGAACAACCATAGCCCTT
This sequence comes from Serripes groenlandicus, assembly GCA_031761405.1. Lineage (NCBI taxonomy): Eukaryota > Metazoa > Mollusca > Bivalvia > Cardiida > Cardiidae > Serripes > Serripes groenlandicus. Next base: position 68,958,613 of record JASEVX010000004.1, on the reverse strand, counting down.
TCCAACATACAATGAGACTGCAGCAGACGATTTTGAAACGATCTCAAAGATGGAAAATTATTAAAAAAGTTCAAAACATGGCAAATTGAGAAATTGCTAATTATGAGCAATTTAGCATTTTGTCTGAATACTTTCAAATGTCATCTGCTGCAGATGCGTCAACATACGTATTCATGTTGAATAAGGTTTTATATTTGTACATCTAAATTGTTAAACCAATGATTGTTCAGTCACTCAGCTTATATAGTAATTGACTCTTCCCCACATACAGCACATCTACAGAAGACGACTTTCAACATTTCTAGGGGAAAATACAGAATATGTCTTTGAATGTAAACATATTGAATAGAATTAAAAAACATTGTGGCATAAGTCTTCTGTTTTAGATGTGTCAAAAAAGGTCTGCAAGTGGTAAAGGATTGCTTTTTACTTTTGGTAATCCAGTTTGTAAATGAACATCGTCCAAGCAACACAATGGGATGGTCAGTTCCTGCAGTAACACACGCACCGTTTGTATAAAACATAACCCAGCAGTAAACACGCACATAATAACCCGACCATTATCAATGTAATAATATACGGACTCTCCCCTTCGCCTTGTTCCGCCGAGGTGTCCAAGTTTGATAGATTGCGTCTGTTTTCTATTACTCTTCTGTAATTCGAAGCTGCAGCAAACATATTTCATTGCTTCCATCATCCCAGTTTAGAGCCGCCTTTATGTTCTTCTTCCGACTTTTGTCATACACTAGTGCTATTGTCTGCCATGATTCATTCGACTGTACGCCAATCCTGTCCGTATTTAAGTGTCACAATTTATATAGCACATACGATATTCTCATCCAAATTAGTGTCAGTATTTATACTGTAAATACGATATTCCTAACCATATTAATGTAAATATGATATCACTATCTATCCGAGTACATGCTGTATGTAAACAATACATACAGTATCACTATCTATCCGAATACATGCTGTATGTATACAATAAATACAGTATTCTTGTCGGTATACGTGTCAAAATGTATAGAGTAAATACTATTTACTTAACCATATACGTGTCAGTTTGTATGCAGCAAATGCAATATCCGGATACGTATACGTGTCAGTATTTAAACAGTTACTATAATGTTTTAACCGTTATACGTGTCATTACGTATACAGTAAATACACTATTTTTATTCGTATACATGTCAGTATTAACTAAAAGCAGTAAATAAAATGTCATTATCCGTATACGTGTCAGTATTCATACATTTATTACAATATATGTATTCGTATATGTGTCAAAAATCATACAGTAATTATACTATTGTATCTGTATGTGTGTCAATATTTATACAGTCATTATAAAATTCTTTACATATACGTTTCAATAATTATACAGTAAATACAGTATTCTTATCCATATACGTGTCATTATTTACACAGTAAATACACTATTCTTAGTACTTTACATGTCAGTATTAAAGCAGTTTATACAATGTTACTACCCGACTGCTCGTCAAATAGTAATTCTGCACGGCGAGGATAAATTAATTCGGTTCATCATTATCACTAGCCGTATACATGTCGATATTAAAACAATAAATACGTTTTTATTATCCTTATAAGTGCTAATATATTCATTCAGTGAATACGATATTCTTACCTTTCCAAGTGCTAATATTTAATCAGTAAACATTATATTCTTACATTTATGAGTTCCAATATAAGGCAGTAAATACTATGTTATTATATCCATAAAAGTGTCAAAACGTATACACTAAATATGATAGTCTTCTACGTAAAAGTGTCAATATGTATACCTTAAATATGTTACTTATCCGTATACGTGTCAAATTGTTCCAGCAAATACGATATTCATCTAATTATTCATAAATCTCGATACTTGTATAGCTAATACGGATTCTGATGTTAAGTACTTATACAGTATATAAACTATTCTCATCTCAAGAGAAATATTCTCAAATCGTATGAGTTGATTTGTTATCAACAACTGACAAGCCAAAATACCGTGTCCGGGTTATACCTGATTACAAATATGTTGGTATGTATTTCTGCCAGGGGTAGGAACCATTTTCGATGCCCCTTTACCAGTTCTGTTTACGCCTAACAAGGACACTGGATGGATGTTGTACTTGGTATTAAAATACTAATTTTAAAACACAATCACCACTAACACTGAAGAATGTAATCACGTCACTCTTTATTCACACAGCGACCATGTACGGCGGACATCTACCGAGAACTTTCCATCAAAAGATAACTCTGGATATTCCACGTCCAAATTGTTACAGCAAGAACAACAAACCTGAAATATTCAAGATAGCATATATCGGAAATATATCATGCATGTTACCTGATAAAACATTAACCTTGTTCCACATAATACAAATCTGCAGCAGACGACTTTGAAAATGTTTACTAAAAAATATGGAAAATCTCTATAATTGTAGTTTTAATTACTGAACAAAATGAAAACATTGTGGCAAAAGGAGAAATTGCTCGTTTTAAGGAATTTCTCCTTTTGTAACGATGTTTTCAAAAGTATATTGCTGCAGATGCGTCCGGGCAAAATGCGTCTATAGGTGGGAAAGTGTAAAATGGTCGTCTGCGATGTTAACATCTGTGACGTCTGGATAATTGAAAGGCAATCATTTTGATTTATGGTGTTTTGTCAAGTGCGAACATGAGCGGCGCCCTGGATCGATTGATTGGTTGGTGTTTTACGCCGCTTCCAACACTTTTTAAGTTATATCACGGCGTTTCGTGGGTAAGTTACCAGTACTACTGGTCCATTTATCCTGACGCCAGCCAGTCAGTCGTCGTAATGCTAACCTTGCCACCCTGAGCGCCAAGAAAAGCACATATTACCACCATTTTAAAGTATTTGGTATGACCCGGCCGTGCATTGAACCCACGACCTCTCGCACCCGAGGCTGACGCTCTACCATGTCAACACCAAGGCGGTATGCGGCGCCCTGGATATACACATATCATTAGGGTATTGGCGTACAGTGCGGACCCAGATCTCTTTAAGCATCCGTGCATTCTGGGTCGACTCATCGCTAACAAGTCAAATAATTAAAACTTATTTTTCGACGATAGATTCCTTTCAGATCTGTAAACGAAAGGACAAACTCAACTATTTTTCTAGCTATTATCGAAATTCAACCATTAACTATTCCCCACATACAACCAATCTGAAGCATACGACTTAAAAAATATATAGACAAATATATGAAACATCTCTAGATTAATGAAACGATTTGAAAACATTGTAGCAAATTGAGAAATTGTTCATTATGAGAAATTTCTATTTTAGCTACTCTGTTTTTAAAAGCCTTCGGATGCAGAAGTATATGTGGGAAAGAGTAAAACACATGCCTTACCATAAATAAGTAAACCTAAGGTACGTATCCACTGAACCAAATAAAGATTGCTCCTAGACCAGACGAGAATACGCGTTGAATGTGAATAAAATCACTATCATAGTGCTTATCTTTCAAGTACTACAATAATCAATAGTCGATACTATTGCAAATCACCTATTTATCTCATTTCTGAATCGAACTTCAAAGACTATCTGTATAGATCAAAGCGTACTGAAAGGTTCTTATAGTAATTCCAATTATACACGAAAGATGCAGCCAATCCATTTATAGTATTGACCGAATTGTGTTAACCGCCCTTTTCAATACAGTTCTCGTTATAACACGGTGGTATGTTAACCTATGCTTGTATTTAATGGCCCTTTTCAATACATATCTCGTTATAACACGGTGGTATGTCCACCTATGTTTGTGTTTAACCGCCCTTTTTCAATACATATCTCGTTATAACACGGTGGTATGTCCACCTATGTTTGTGTTTAACCGCCCTTTTTCAATACATATCTCGTTATAACACGGTGGTATGTCCACCTATGTTTGTGTTTAACCGCCCTTTTTCAATACATATCTCGTTATAACACGGTGGTATGTTCACCTATGTTTGTGTTTAACCGCCCTTTTTCATTACATATCTCGTTATAACACGGTGGTATGTCCACCTATGTTTGTGTTTAACCGCCCTTTTTCAATACATATCTCGTTATAACACGGTGGTATGTTCACCTATGCATGTGTTTAACCGCCCTTTTCAATACATATCTCGTTATAACACGGTGGTATGTTCACCTATGCATGTGTTTAACCGCCCTTTTTCAATACATATCTCGTTATAACACGGTGGTATGTCCACCTATGTTTGTGTTTAACCGCCCTTTTTCAATACATATCTCGTTATAACACGGTGGTATGTCCACCTATGTTTGTGTTTAACCGCCCTTTTTCAATACATATCTCGTTATAACACGGTGGTATGTTCACCTATGTTTGTGTTTAACCGCCCTTTTTCAATACATATCTCGTTATAACACGTTGGTATGTTCACCTATGCATGTGTTTAACCGCCCTTTTCAATACAGTTCTCGGTATAACACGGTTGTTTGTGTTTCCTAGTTGTTTCAAACGATCCAACAGGACACTTTGCCAAATGAACCCCTCAACCCATTTGTAAAGTACTTTCTGAGCAGTGTAGCTTCAAACCGTCTTGTCCTCCTGCTCATTTTTTATTATTATACGGTGGCATAGACATGACATGGTAGTTCTTCTTCTTTTTTAGAGAAACTATCTTGTGAGAACGAGAAATAAAGATAGTTTCTTGTCCCCACAAGATAGTTTCTTGTTCCCACAAGAAAGTTTCTCGTTCCCACAAGAAAGTTTCTCGTTCCCACAAGATAGTTTCTTGTTGCCATAATATAGTTTCTTGTTCCCACAAGAAAGTTTCTCGTTCCCACAAGATAGTTTCTTGCTCCCACAAGAAAGTTTCTCGCTTCCATAAGATAGTTTCTTATTCCCACAAGAAAGTTTCTCGTTCCCACAAGAAAGTTTCTCGTTCCCACAAGATAGTTTCTTGTTCCCACAAGAAAGTTTCTCGTTCCCACAAGATAGTTTCTTGTTGCCTCAATATAGTTTCTTGTTCCCACAAGAAAGTTTCTCGTTCCCACAAGATAGTTCTTGTTCCCACAAGATTGTTTCTTGTTCCCACAAGAACATTTCTCGTTCCCGAAAGATAGTTTCTCTAAATGAAAAGAATTACCATGTCATGTCTAAGCCACCGTAGTTCGTCATAACTTACACAATTTGACGTCAAATTCCAACAGTCCAGTGTAAGTTATTTGTTAACAATGTCAACCTTGACCAGACTATGTCGAAGACAGGCTAATCTGCTTCAAAAACTGTTCACAAAGCGCCAACTAGAACATTTTCTCATGCACTGGCTCATATGATGTTATTTAATAAGTGAAATGCGCGCTTACAATTTGTCTGTTCAGACTACTTCCTGTTTACAACCTATTATCTGATTCACGAAAGAAGCCTTTCCCTCATATAGACACTTTCTGACGCCTCTGCAGCAGACGGCTTTTTGAAAACATAGTGACAAAAGAAGAAATTGCACAAAACGTGCAATTTCTCCTTTTGCCACAATGTTTTCCACTTTCCGTCATAGGTTATCCATTAAATTATGGGGATTTTCTATGTTTTGACAAAATACGTTCAAAGTCGTCTGCTGCAGAATTGTCGTATGAGGGAAAGGGTTAAGTAAATGTTGACTTTCCATGATGGATGACCCGCGGTAGAAGAATTGGTGTCGTATTGCCTTTGTGTATAACACAGAATCAGACGAATACAGTTTATCTCCTTGTTTGTTTGTTTATTTGGTGATTAAAGTCGCTCAACAATGTTTCAGTTATATCACGGCGTTGTTTAACGTAAGTTACCAGTAGGCGGTCTAAAACCTAGGAATGTCCTCTTTTCGAGCGATGCGGCTTATCCCTTTCCCTCATACGACAATTCTGCAGCAGACGACTTCGAACATATTTTGTCAAAAAATAGAAAATCTCTATAATTGAATGGATAACCTATGACTAACAGTGGAAAACATTGTGACAAAAGGAGAAATTGCACGTTTTGAGCAATTTCTTCTTTTGTCACTATGTTTTCAAAAAGCCGTCTGCTGCAGAGGCTTCAAAAAGCGTATATATGAGGGAAAGGGTAAAACAAAATCACTGTATAGACCGATACCGCGGTCTTGTAGTGTTATTTACATATGGCTCATTATGTGAGTTCTTGGAGACAAGATAGGACGTCTCAAGTTTGTCCCGAGGTTATGGATACCGAATAAATACGTGCACCCTTTACCACACACAACATATCAGCACGGATCACCTTGAAATACGCTAATAACAAATGTGAACGGGGTTGTAAACATCGTGGCAAAATGAGAAATTATTCATGTAGTGCAATTTCTCCTTTTGACAAGTTGTTTTCAAAATGTGTCTCCAAGTGGGAAGGGATTAAATAAAAAGCCCAGCCATAAACACGTTGACATTTAGGACATTTAACCAACGTAGATTCAGATCAACTGGCTATTCAGATGATATCCTGGTGGTCATGTATAGTCATTGGTACAATTTTAAATAATTGTAAATAGACTTACAGAGAAAGTTGTGCAGTTATTTCTCAGTTATATCACGGCGGCCAGTTCACCTACTCAAGCATTTCCTGTTTTTCTCACACCAGTACTCCACACAACAATCTTCCCAAGCAATTGGCTTCTTTTCCACATAAACTTAGCCCATTGGTGGAAGACGAATGACGCATGTCGCATTGACTTTTGTCAATCGTCGAAAAGAAAGTTGACCGAGCCGGGATTGGAACTCACAACCCCTGGATTGACAGCCCGCGTCGCTACCAACTGAGCTAACCGGGGCTCGGCAAATGTAAGTTAAGCAGTGTCAATACTACAAAGTTACCCTTTCCCTCATACTGACGCCTCTGAGGAGTATGCCTTTTGACCACATTTTTGCAAAAGGAAACATTGCTCGTAATCTGCAATTTCACGTTTTGCCAAAATGTTTTCAACTCTATTCAATGAATGCACTTTCATTTACATACATCTATTTCTGCCAATATATTATTAAAGTCGTTTGTTGCAGATTTGTTGCTTTTGTGAAACGGTTAATTAATACGTGTTATATTGCAAATTGGAATCGAACACTTTTAAAGCTTTCCTTCTTGACGCTCAGGGTTCCAGGGTTGGCATTAAGACTGATTCGAATGTGGGGGAATAATTTAAGCAGCTGTACTGATTATTCGCCCTGGAAACGACGAGATTTTACTAGAATATTGTTAAAAGTGGCGTAAATCACCATTCAAAGTACACGTCCAAGAGAAGCGATTGTAAGAACTAAATAATATGAGTAGAATTTTGATTGTAAACTATTGGAAAACACAGTATGTAAGACTACCTGAATTAAAGAAAATTAATTAAAATTGCCCGTTTCAAAGAAGGTCATACAATGGCGTTTGATTGCATTAAAGGCGTTACGCGACTTTTGAGTGACCATTCTCTCCTTGTATAGAACATATTGTTGCGGGCGTATGAAAATGGCTAAGGGAAGAGTTGCAAATCGTATATAGAAATAGAACCGTCAATTTATGAGCGTATCACGTCGCGGCTTATAGGTAATTCTTGTTTAGTAGTCTTAAAGCAGACTCGGAGTATATAAATACAGTGTGTAATTTATGTTACATGTATTTACTCCTTATCTTAACCCCTTTGTTTTCGTTCCTTGAGGCGGTTCATTTGAGTACCAACAACATAGGGTTTGGTTCGCTAATAAGGATTATATTAAAAATTGTCATGAAAATAAAAACGGTTTAATCTCTGCTACAAAAGCATCTGTTGATAAGCTCCAATTCCAGGAAATATTGTGGATAAGCATTTTCCTTCTTCCATTGTATAGCCACAATGAATTCCTAGAATCACAGCAAACATTTAATAGGTTTAACTGAAGCAGCGAGGCAAGCGAATGCATTTGCGAGAATTAATATGTTCTTCCCTATGGCAACACTGGGCCGGTGCCCGCCGGCAGACGACTTTTGACGCATCTGCAGTAGACGACTTTTGAACACATTGTGGTTAAATGAGATATTTCTCAAACTGAACTAAATGTTTAAGAAACAAGATGTACATATGTTTGCAAGTACAAATCACGTTTGACACATGCTAGTTTTTGACCTGGAAAAAAGAAGCATGAAGCGCTAGCAACTGCCTAACTCTTTCAGCGCCAAAGGCAATTTTGAGAGGTTTATGCAAACAATGCAGATTCGGGCGAGTCAGCTCGTAACGAGCTGTCTCACCTGAAATCAGCATTGTTTGCCTTTAAGTTATAAAAGTCTTATAAGAAGAGAAATGGTGACGCCCGATTCTGAACATGGAAGAGTCTACTTTAAACAATTCGGCGCTGAAAGAGTTAAGATTACCTCTTCTCAGCAGGCCGAAACCTTTTTTCGTTCTCATGTTTGGCAAAGATTGTAACTTTAAATAAAGTTCTCTTCCGGAAATATGTCGATACGGATTAACGACGATGAATCATCCAAAATATCATATATAGTTTTTAGATGAAAATTATCAATGCATCCTTTCCCTATTACTAATATATAATATATATAGCATACTAAATATGAGTAACAGGGGCGTAGCTTTGCAATAATCAATGTGTAGGCCGTCTCGTGAGAAAATCAACATTGTGGACTCTGCGTAAAGTATCGACCGGATCAGCCTAAGCATGCCACCCGGATAGACACTTTTCGCCTCCTGTGGTTAATCACTAGTCTATACATCTATCCCCCTAAGACGGAATGTGTCGGCCGGATCAGTCTGCGCGGACAGCGCAGGCTGGTCTGGTCGATACATTACGCAGATGTCTATCGCCGCCGCTGCATTTTGGGGGCATTTTGAGAAAAAATGAGCAGGCACGTGCCTACGGTGCCTAAAGGGAGCTACGCCCCAGAGTATCTCGTGAAAATGTAACGGGATTGGTTCATTTTAGCCTGTGCTTGTATACTCCTTTTTATCAAAATGTACAAAAGTCGTCGGCAGTTTCTAACAAGCATATTAAATATTTTATTCATGTGCGTGTTAAATGAAAATGGATGAAATTCGCGAATTGCACATCCTTAAAAACAATTTTGGGGGCATTTGAGAAAAAATGAGTAGGCACGTGCCTACGGTGCCTAAAGGGAGCTACGCCCCAGAGTATCTCGTGAAAATGTAACGGGATTGGTTCATTTTAGCCTGTGCTTGTATACTCCTTTTTATCAAAATGTACAAAAGTCGACGGCAGTTTCTAACAAGCAGATTAAATATTTTATTCATGTGCGTGTTAAATGAAAATGGATGAAATTCGCGAATTGCACATCCTTAAAAACAAAAACGTTTCCTACATATATACACGTTCCTCTATAATCTCACAAACAACACGTTTGCTGCAGACGCCTTTAAACACTTCGAGGAAAATAAATGCAATCTTTATCCATTTTACCTATCACAGATATATAACAAAGCAAACTGCACGTTTTTAGCAAAATGAGCATTTAAATGTGACCGGGTTTTAACTCGTTTTCATCAATTGTTCTGTCATATCACTGCGGCCAGTTCACCTACCCAGGTTTTTCCTGGCTATCTCAAACCAATACTCCACACAAAAGTCTTTCAAAGCAACTAGCTGCTTTTCAACATAGACTGTTAGCCCATTGGTGGAAGACGTATGACGCTTGTCGCACCATAAAACGTCCGAAATAATGTTGACCTACCTGAGGTTCGGACTCAAAAACCCCTGGATTAGCAGCACGTGTCGTTACCGACCGACCGACCAACCGGGACTCTGCAAGCATTTAACTTTTTGAAAACATAGTGACAAAAGAAGAAATTGCACAAAACGTGCAATTTCTCCTTTTGCCACAATGTTTTTCACATTTTGTCATAGGTTATCCATTCAATTATGGAGATTTTGTATGTTTTGACAAAATATGTTCAAAGTCGTCTGCTGCAGAATTGTCGTATGAGGGAAAGGGTTAAGGTAATACGTGACGGATTTCACAGAACTAATGTGATAAGTGTTTAATTGGCTTATACAACTATATGAATCTCGTCATTTACATGCATGCATATACATACACAAAGTTACACCTAACTTTTAGATAGGAATGTGGTATAACTTGTTTTATGTATATGTCAAATTTGTACTGTGAAATCATATTGTTTAGCGTTGACTTATTCATGTCCTTTCTCAATACATATACCTTTTATAAGTCCAAACAAACCACGAATTGCACATCCTTGTTAACACAATGCATCTGAACGTTTTTCGTAATAATTATATTCCTACCCAATATGCATTGTTAACATTGATTGACCGCGGACTCGGAATACACAGTTACACACATCGGTCAACATCACTCTAAAGTATGTTCACACGATCATTCACGAGGGTCCAATGTCTACATGTTGTACGAGCGCAGTGGAACAACTGGTGTATTTAGAGTCGGAGGTCAAATAATTTTCTCAAAATTGTCAATACAAAATTCGTCTATATCTTTTTTTTTTTTTTTTATTTATATATTTATTTATCCTCCTCGTGGGAGATTTGTTAACATCAAAAGAAAATATAATATATACATACACAATATGATAGAAGAAAAGAAAATATAGTTACAACCAGCGTCTAATGCTTATAGCGACATGATGAGTCTGATATTCAATATATAAATATACTGGAATTGAAATTATACTTATTGGTTTGAATTGTTTGAATTGAGAACATTTTTGCGAAAGAAGATACATTGAAGTGCAAGTTCTCCTTTTATCTCAATGTTTTCAAAAGATAATTACTGAGTTGCATCAGCATACATCAAGTGCATATTCCCGTCTACAAGACTCACCCGTACCTCTGTCCTGATTATTTTAATTGCATCTGGCCCCGACGTTAAATGGTTATCACGTATTGATCCTGTCACTCTTGCTATGGTATAGGTGATGAGCTCTAACAAATCACAAACAAAAACGCGATATGTCGCTAAAATACCACTACCCTATCTAAAAACACGTTCATTATACCAAAATCCAATTCCGTGTTAAATATGATTCGTGCACGATCTAACTCTTCTCACTAAATGGCTTTTTATAAGCTTACAGGTTAAAACTCTATTTGTGACGTGACATAAATAAACGTGTCCTATCATACATTTATGGGTGCAGTGAAACCCTGCACACCAATATGTTAACCCACATTCATTCCATTTTTTAGCGTAATTCTATGAACGTGATCTATTTGTTATTGTTTATAGATAAACTGACTGTATAACAAGATGCAATTCGTATGTTTGCGCATGTGTGCGCTCTCCCATACATAGACAGTGTTTGCCGCATCTTCAGCAGACAGCTTTTAACAGGAGAAATTGCCCACAATGAGTAATTTCTCTTTTTACCACTATGTGTTTAACTTTATTAAAGAACTGTTATTTCATTCATAATGATTGTCCTACTGTTTCCTCGATTTCTTTTAGATTCGTCTGCTGCAGATTTACAATATGAGAAAAGAACGGTCACTGTAATGTATGGTGTATTTATGTTTCTATAATCGCGGCAGCTTTGGTGATGGACCGGTCGCATAGCCCTGGAATGATACTGTGATATACCACGCAGCTCATTTTATCTGACCATCAATTACCCTTTCTCTGATAGAATTTAACCCTGTCCCGTATACAGACGCTTGTTGAGCCTCTGCAGCAGATTACCATTCGAAAACAATGTTGGAAAAGGTGAAATTGCTCATAAAGAGCAATTACACCCTTTGCAACAATGTCTTCAACTATATATGATCATTGAACTCACGTTAATGGAGAGTTTGCATGTGTTTATTGAGATGTTGTCCAAGTCGTCTAGGAAACATTTATGTGAAGCATATGATGAGTTTAAAACCAAAATAGTGTTATAGAAAATTCTCAACAGAATAAAGTATAGTAATGGATAAATAGAAACTATTGTTGAAAAACGAAAGTGACAATTGCTTATGTTGAGTCACCTTTCCTTTAATCACAATGATTTTGAAACTCGTCTGCTGTGTCCCAATGGGTCTGCATATTGGAAATGGTTAAAGCACTGTGTGATGAGGTAAACTTGTTTATGACTAAATGTTTCCCTTGTCGAATATTGTTTTGTACTCTACATTAATTCAATTCCTTTCAACATATTTTCTTTTGTCGTTTTTTTTTTCCCCAAAAAAATTAGTTTGGAATGGGCCAAAACAAAACGAATGAAGGAGAAGGTCAGCATTGGTCTGAACCCTTTCCCATGTTGAAAACAATACATCTGTAACCGACGTCTTTGTTTAAATATGTAAACACTACGGATATTCGAGTGCATACATACTTTTAGAATAGAGTAGAACAACTATTGGGAAAAGTAGAAATTGCTCATTATGACCAAGTACTTCTTTTCCCATGGGAATCAGTTAAATCAATCCTTTAAGCGATTCGCACTTTTATATTTGAAATTCTTGCCAACTTACGTTTCGATTTTTAACTAAAGACATACTTACACAGCGATACAAATGGGGTTTTAAGCTCCCTTAATTGAACGTGTAAAGCCCCATAACCCTTTCCGGAAAACGACAAATGTACAACAGACAAATCTAGGCAACAGTGCGGAAAACTTCTATAAATGAAAGTGCGATATTTGCATATGGCTGAAATCCTTGTGGCATAAATTGATCGCTATGGGTAATTGTTCCTTCTGCCACACTGGAACATGTGTTAGAATGCGTCTGATTGTGGGAAACGGTTCAATCAACATACACATTACCATCAGCGTGGTAAATGGCAAGCCGCATGGCAAGCCGCATGGCAAGCCGCATGGCAAGCCGCATGGCAAACGGCATGGCAAGCCGCATGGCAAGCCGCATGGCAAGCCGCATGGCAAGCCGCATGGCAAGCCGCATGGCAAGCCGCATGGCAAGCCGCATGGCAAGCCGCATGGCAAGCCGCATGGCAAGCCGCATGGCAAGCCGCATGGCAAGCCGCATGGCAAGCCGCATGGCAAGCCGCATGGCAAGCCGCATGGCAAGCCGCATGGCAAGCCGCATGGCAAGCCGCATGGCAAGCCGCATGGCAAGCCGCATGGCAAGCCGCATGGCAAGCCGCATGGCAAGCCGCATGGCAAGCCGCATGGCAAGCCGCATGGCAAGCCGCATGGCAAGCCGCATGGCAAGCCGCATGGCAAGCCGCATGGCAAGCCGCATGGCAAGCCGCATGGCAAGCCGCATGGCAAGCCGCATGGCAAGCCGCATGGCAAGCCGCATGGCAAGCCGCATGGCAAGCCGCATGGCAAGCCGCATGGCAAGCCGCATGGCAAGCCGCATGGCAAGCCGCATGGCAAGCCGCATGGCAAGCCGCATGGCAAGCCGCATGGCAAGCCGCATGGCAAGCCGCATGGCAAGCCGCATGGCAAGCCGCATGGCAAGCCGCATGGCAAGCCGCATGGCAAGCCGCATGGCAAGCCGCATGGCAAGCCGCATGGCAAGCCGCATGGCAAGCCGCATGGCAAGCCGCATGGCAAGCCGCATGGCAAGCCGCATGGCAAGCCGCATGGCAAGCCGCATGGCAAGCCGCATGGCAAGCCGCATGGCAAGCCGCATGGCAAGCCGCATGGCAAGCCGCATGGCAAGCCGCATGGCAAGCCGCATGGCAAGCCGCATGGCAAGCCGCATGGCAAGCCGCATGGCAAGCCGCATGGCAAGCCGCATGGCAAGCCGCATGGCAAGCCGCATGGCAAGCCGCATGGCAGTTGTATATTTGTAAACAAACCTTAAACAGATGGCAGCAATGTCACGGTTTGTTTACGTCGTGGTAGTTAGACACATATATTTCAGAGAAATTAAGATTCATAAAGAAGTCGAGGTATTTACAATTACAAGAATGCTTTAACAAATTTGAAAATAGTTATATATTGGTTGTAACAGTTGCTTAAAGTATTTCAAAGTATTCACAAGTTGTTTCAAATCAAGTCAATCGCAATATCATTAAAATTATCTCCTATTAACGCTACGCATAGGCCTTATATTTGGTCAGATCGTGTACTTTAGTCAGATTGAGTCAATCGAAATAACCGTTAACAATTTCTCACATACAACAAAATTGTAACAGACGACTTTCTAAACACGAAGGCAAAAACTATGGAAAATATCCTTAAATGAGAGTATAATTATTTCAATTACGTTGATGCAGAATTTTCTCATCATGAACAATTTCTAGTATTTCCACTTACTCTTTTTTTTTTTTTTTTAAATTGAGTCTGTTACAGAAGCACGAGAAAGCGTCTGTATGTGGGAAAGGGTTAATTGCCCAAGGTATTTAAAATGATCGCGTGAGGTTTTACGGCTATGTTTAGCGGTAATGCCGATGATCGTTAAAACTGTGTCCCAAATTGATGCAGAGGTCCGCGTCATGTAATAAGATGTCATTAACAAGATTATTCATTGGTAGATAGTTATCCAATTCTAACAAACAAAATTATGTACGGAAAACGTTGTCAATTTCTGTAAATGTGCTTAATTAACGCTTTCCCACCTGTAGACGCATTTTGACGCATTTATAGCAGACGACCTTTTAAAAACATTGTGACAAAAGTAGAAATTGCTCAAAACGAGCAATTTCTCCTTTTGCCACAACGTCTGCTGCAGATTTGTTGAGAAATTTACAATTGTTGGATCGAGTCCTAAGCTTTAAGATGTTGTTGAAGATGGCCACCGTATGGGAATATAACTCGGACAATTCTTATTGCGTGAATATAGTTCATGAAAACAGTACTTTCTGGATCTATCTTTAACGCTTTCCCACATACAGACACGTGCTGTCGCAACATCAGCAGACGACTCGCTATAAGCAATGTTCTTATTCTCTCACAATGTTTTTGAGATTTATTCAACATAATATTTCGACCAGTTTCCCTCGATGTATTAACCATGTCCCTAATATAGACGCTTTCTGACATCTTCAGCAGACGGCTCTTTGAAAACGTGGCGACCAAAGAAGAAATTGCTTAAAACGAGCAATTTCTCCTTTTGTCACCATCTTTTCAACTCTATTCAATAATTGTACTATAATTTAAAGGGAGTTTTCAAAAAAAAATTGGCATGTTTTCAAAGTCGTCTGCTGCATATGTGTTGTATGTTGGACATGGTTAATAGTCGTTTGCTGCAGTTGTGTTGTTCGTGGGAAAGGATAAAGCTCCGTGGGGCGTAATCACTTTTTTCACATATTCGACTGAAGATACGAGTAAACTTTTCAGTAAACAGATACCTAGATACTTACATACAAATAGTAAAGTCAATCGTATAATCGATAAAAAATATGTTCAAATCTGTAGCTCTTTTTTGTCATTTCTGGTACGAACCGTTACAATTTGTGAGCTTCTAAACTGTTGTACAAAGAAGCAAGGCTGAGTTGATCTTAGCTACTTAATTTTAATGTATAGACAATAAAATAGGGATTAACACAGATAGTTTGAAAGTTATTTATTTCAAAATGATCTTGCTATAATCCGTTAATTAAAATTACAACTGAAACGTGTACAAGTTACCATTTTGACTTTTATCCATTATGTTTGAAATGTTAAATATAGCATCGTACTGGCACTGGCATATGCATGATATGTTGTTAAATTCCAGAACAAGGTTTATTTTATCAATGCATTTAACGTCATCTATGTCAGTGTGTGTATACCATGTGACTTTTGACGTCATATTTGCATCGTCAGACAGCAATAATTGCTCTTGATAAAAAGTAAAAGCAATGGTAACTTTTTTATTTCTTCAATAAAACATGGCGCAGTCTACGCCGCTTACAATGTCCTATCTCCGGTTTTTTTACAGGAGTTTGATTGGTGGTCTAGTTTTTTCGAACACTTCGACGAACCTGTTTTCGAAAGTGCTCCGGCTGTCGACGATCTTAATACATTTTGAGAAAAGGTTCGTCGAAGTGTTTGAAGAAACTAAACCATTTATCAAACTCCGTTGAAAAACGGAGATAGGGCTCTGTAAGCGGCGTAGACTGCGCCATGTTTCATTAAAAATGATGAAGGAATAAAAAAGTAACCTTTGTTTTTACTTCTAAACCGAAGTAAAATATTGCTGTCCGCCGTAGCATTTGTGACGTAAAAGTCACGTGGTATACACACACTGTATGTGTGACCATACGTAAATAAACAAAACACAACAGTTTCAAATAAATACGGCAACATATCAATGTTTCTTTCTTATGTTTACGGATGGTTCACAGTTGGGGCTTTGCTATCAGCCCTCACGCAGACTGATCAGGTTCGGCCCGATTTTGCATTTATTGGTTCAGTACAATCATCGGCAAGCATATGTAGACACAAACCAGTCAATTCAGGGGCGTAGCTTTGCAATATGTGTAGGCCGTCTCGTGAGAAAATCAACATTGTGGACTCTGCGTAAAGTATCGACCCGGATCAGCCTAAGCATTCCACACAGGCGTACCCGGATGTACACTTTTCGCCTCCTGTGTTTTTTCTGTTTCGGGAATCACTACTCTATATATTCCTCCTAAGACGGAATGTGTCGGCCGGATCAGTCTGCGCGGTCAATACATTACGCAGATCTGTATCGCCGCAGCTGCATTTTTGGGGCATTTTTAGAAAACAAATGTGTAGGCACGTGCCTACAGTGCCTAAAGGGAGCTACGCTCCTGCAATTCGTTTCAGTCCAGAGATACTTGCATTAACCGAATGTTTAATATGCACAAATGAAGACATTTCTCTGAATGCGAAATGCGAAATGAATACTGTTCAGTTCTGGGGAGCTACTTATTGAAGGAATGATTCCTCGATTGTTTGGTGTTTAACGCCGCTTTCAACAATTGTTCAGTTATATCCCGGCGTTTCCTATGTTAGTTACCAGTACTACTGGTCCATTTATCCTGACACAAGCCAATCAGGCGTAATGCTAACCCACAACCCTGAACGCCAAAACGGGCAGCAATTACTACTATTTTTGAAGTCTCATTGCAGGGGGGATAGACGTTATTCAATGCTGATATTGTAAAACTACTTGAACATTACGAACATATTCCAGGCTGACACAAACCAGATGTTCGGTCGTAATAGCCATTGGTCCTCCTGTTCATGAGATGGTTTTTTTTCCAATTGAGCCCCCTATCCGTGGGAAAAGATTCAGGTCGGTTTTAATGAACAGTGTAAAACAAGATAAGCACATGCCTCCGCACAATCTGATCAAGGTCTATATGACAATGACAATGGCAATGACAATGACAATGACAAATATTTTATTGAAAGTAATTAGGCCACCGGCCCATAGTACAAAGCATTCTATTTAACAAAGAGTATATAACTGAGAATGATGTCCTTATCATGTTTTCATTTACATATATATATGAAATATGAAAGTTTTTTTATTACAACAGGATTGTCGTTTTGAAGCAATGTATAAAAATCATCAATGTTGGTGTCGCCTACATACCAATCAAATAAAAATACAGTTCTTAATTGATCAAACCTTTGGCAGTGAAATAACACATGATATATGCCCATATCAACTTGCATTAGAATATTCTGTCAAATTACGTACATTATGTTAAGAACGTGAATATGTACAGGCCGATCTAGGTCAATACTGTTTACAAAATCCAGCTTATACCTTTTTCCTATGAGTGGGCTGAAATAAGGGTTGTTTTGTATTTGACTCGACTTGATTGTAAAGCTTTGCGTTTCCGATATCACGCTAGGTTTACCCTTTTCAACATATACCAAATCAACCAGCAGCAGAGCACTTCGAAAACATCTAGACAAACATAGTGAACATGTCTACGAATGAAAGTTTTTATAATTGGAAAGAACTGAACAGATTGTAACAAAAGGAGGAATTGCTCGGTATGCCACAACTTGTTGAAGGGCGACTGCTGCAGATGAATCAACACACGTCAGCAAATCGGGAAACGGCTAAGTGTTGTGCCGTAGGGAAGTACATACTAATTCACTCAAATGTATTCGCTGGCCACTCTGCTTCATTTAAACCTATTAACCCTTTCCCTCTTATAGACGCTTTTCTGACGCCTCTGCAGCAGACGGCTTTTTGAAAAACATAGTGACAAAAGAAGAAATTGCACAAAACGTGCAATTTCTCCTTTTGTCACAATGTTTTCCACTTTTTGTCATAGGTTATCCATTCAATTATGGGGATTTTCTATGTTTTGACAAAATACGTTCAAAGTCGTCTGCTGCAGAATTGTTGTATGAGGGAAAGGGTTAAAGCAGACGGCGTTTTGAAAACATAGTGACAAAAGAAGAAATTGCACAAAACGTGCAATTTCTCCTTTTGTCACAATGTTTTCCACTTTTTGTCATAGGTTATCCATTCAATTATGGAGATTTTCTATGTTTTGACAAAATACGTTCAAAGTCGTCTGCTGCAGAATTGTTGTATGAGGGAAAGGGTTAAAGCAGACGGCGTTTTGAAAACATAGTGACAAAAGAAGAAATTGCACAAAACGTGCAATTTCTCCTTTTGTCACAATGTTTTCCACTTTTTGTCATAGGTTATCCATTCAATTATGGAGATTTTCTATGTTTTGACAAAATACTTTCAAAGTCGTCTGCTGCAGAATTGTCGTATGGGGGAAAGGGTTAAAGCAGACGGCGTTTTGAAAACATAGTGACAAAAGAAGAAATTGCACAAAACGTGCAATTTCTCCTTTTGTCACAATGTTTTCCACTTTTTGTCATAGGTTATCCATTCAATTATGGAGATTTTCTATGTTTTGACAAAATACGTTCAAAGTCGTCTGCTGCAGAATTGTTGTATGGGGGAAAGGGTTAAAGCAGACGGCGTTTTGAAAACATAGTGACAAAAGAAGAAATTGCACAAAACGTGCAATTTCCCCTTTTGTCACAATGTTTTCCACTTTTTGTCATAGGTTATCCATTCAATTATGGAGATTTTCTATGTTTTGACAAAATACTTTCAAAGTCGTCTGCTGCAGAATTGTCGTATGGGGGAAAGGGTTAAAGCAGACGGCGTTTTGAAAACATAGTGACAAAAGAAGAAATTGCACAAAACGTGCAATTTCTCCTTTTGTCACAATGTTTTCCACTTTTTGCCATAGGTTATCCATTCAATTATGGAGATTTTCTATGTTTTGACAAAATACGTTCAAAGTCGTCTGCTGCAGAATTGTTGTATGGGGGAAAGGGTTAAAGCAGACGGCGTTTTGAAAACATAGTGACAAAAGAAGAAATTGCACAAAACGTGCAATTTCTCCTTTTGTCACAATGTTTTCCACTTTTTGCCATAGGTTATCCATTCAATTATGGAGATTTTCTATGTTTTGACAAAATACGTTCAAAGTCGTCTGCTGCAGAATTGTTGTATGAGGGAAAGGGTTAAGTGTCTGCTGCCTAGGATTATCAGACATCCACGTAGTTGTGAAATGAGGAAATGTAATACTTCACCACATAATATTTCTTGGAATAGGATTGTTGATGGTATTATAATATTCACAAAAGATTGAATTAGATCTATGCATTATGTCTTAAGCTACAAACGGTACTTCCATCTTCAATGCATTTTTTATCGTCGTCTGCACTTTTTCTGTATTGATTACTGCTGTTCAGACAACACGACCATTAAAGCCATATGTATTTATCTCCTACTTTGGTGACTGATTCCTCCTATTTCGCAACCTAGCCAACACAATGGCGCGTCAACACGATAAAAACGGCAATTTGCGTCTGAGAAAATTTATGTTCCGGCGTGTTAGCTTAAAGGGTTTCCTATTTAAAAATACTTACCCCGTTACTGACAGGGTAGAATTTGCGATGGAAAAAGTATCGAAAACAAGAAAATCTCACCGATTATAGGGATTTTTTTTTTTTTTTCGACAGTAAAAATAAAATTTCCAATTTTAAGAAAGTAAGTGTTATTTTTGTATTAGGGGCATTAAAATATGATAACTGACATATTACATACCCCTATAATCGGTGAGATTTTCTTGTTTTCGATACTTTTTCCATCGCAAATTCTACCCTGTCAGTAACGGGGTAAGTATTTTTAAATAGGAAACCCCTTCATCGGGACAATTGAAAACGACTCAAGTTCACTTTATAGATAAAAACCGATACATTTTCTACCCTGGGTTTACTTGGATAACATAAAGAATAACATTTAGGGCGAAATCGATATTTTTTTTGTTTTGTTCGTGCCATCTGGTAATTAATGCGTCGTATTGGCGCCCCGAAAACACGTCAAAATACTTTATTTGTCGCGTCGGCATTCTAGCACAAGGTCAGCGCGGTATTGCGTTTTGATACGAGTGTATGTATGGAACGCCAAAGATGTCTTATGTTGTAATCTTTCATGTTGTTATGAGTTTAACTGACAGGTTATCATGTTTAATGTATATACCATTATGTGTAACTGATATAATATATCTATAGGTGCTACCTATTTACGAAAAAAACGCAAGATAATTATAAACAAAAATTAAAGAGCATACTTTGGCCATAAAAAAGGATTTATAAGTAATTGACTAGACAATAAAAATGTTAATGTCATGTTTCTTGCATTATCAAAACATATTTGGAATTCGTATTGCTGTCGTCTATTATTACGAACAGAAAATAATAAAGTAAAGACTTTCAGAAAATCAAGGAAAACATTTATAATGAACGAGGTTAAAACATGAGGGCCAAGATGATCCTTAATCGATCACCTGCATTATGGTAAAGAAGCAAATAGATCAGCCCTTTTCTGATGCCACCTGGCGACTGCCTTTTTCAACCAGTCACATTTCTGCTAAACCCTTTCCCTATTATAGACGGTTTCTGAGGCCTATGCAACAGACGATTTAGGAAAAGATTGTCGCCACAAGAACAATTGCTTCTTATGAGAAAGTTATCCTTTTGCCACAATGTTTGATAAATAATTATACTTTGAATGAGTGAGTCAATAGCTCATGTATAGGAATTTGGGGTCTTTCATGTTGATACCACTTTTTTTTGCGGGAAACGACGTCGCTCCATTGACGTTACGCCAAGATGAAGTGTAACGGAAATGACGTCACGTCTTTCTTTGGCTACGATACAGTCAAAATTTAGGTTCGGGCGTAGAAGGCTAATGCTGTCGTTTTTTTGACGAACGGGAAAACATATTTCTTACAGATTTCTATTTATTTTTAACTTTTCGTACAAATGTTAATTCCACATAACACAGCACTTTAATAATCATAAATATGGATTTAAAAAAAAATGATTAAAAAGACGACAATAATTTTCGATCCGTGTTTTTCTGCTCATTTTATACATACCCAAAATACCGATTTAAAAAAATGAATAAAAAGACGACAATAATTTTCAATCTGTGTTTTACGTCTACTTTTTATACATATCCAAAATGGCGGCCCCCATGGATTTTTCCAGTTTCATTTCAGAAAGCTTCATGGGTTATTGAAAAAAACAAAAAAACTCACACCTGTTACATATAAGCGAAAAAACCCATTTATGTGTTTTTTTCGTATAATCATGTCTGAAAATAAATAAAAATACGTGTCACTTTGTCTAACTTCCGTTTTATTATGTGTAAATGGCATTATCTTATTTCTAACTGTTATGCTATTATGTCTGTCTTACATTATGTCTCTCTTACATGTTGTTACATGTATGTTTAAAAAACATGCTATTATGTCCAGTTAACATGTAAGTATGCCTAGCTGACATGGTATTATGTCTAGTTGACTTGGCATTATGTCCATTAGACGTCTTATCCATAAAACGTGTTATATTGTCTTACTGACATGTTGTTATGTCATACTCGTGTGTTGTTGTTAAACAAAATGTGCAATGTAGGTCTCTTTTCAATGTGTGTAATAGTTACATTTAGGTTGCTTTTCCTAGAACACCGGTCGAATATTTATAAAGATAATTTGTATATAATTCTGCATCTTATTCGTTCTGAAGTAGCAAACATTTTTTGTGGAGATGAACATGCATATCGAGGGCTTGGTGTGAAACGGTTGTAACTAAAAACCTATTTTGAAAAACCTGGTTTAGGGGCAATGTTGACTCCTTTGTAAACAATGCAAATTTAGGTGCCATTGCTCAGAACGAGCAATGGCACCTAAATTTCCATTGTTTACCAAGAAAAATGATTTAACATTAATATAAAGACTTTATGGCGAGGTGATTAACCTTGGTAAAAAAATACAAATTTTAGTTACAACCGTTTCACGCCAAACAAGCCCTCGATATAGGAGCAGTGACTAAATCAAAATGAAATGCATTATATTTTAACCCTTTGCCTCATTCAGACGCCTTTTGATCTCCCTGCAGCAGTCGACTTTTCAAAAACAATGGTGTAAGTGGAGAAATTGTCCTTTCTCACATGCTGGTGTATTTTGATGCATCTGCAGCAATAGACGCTTGAAAATAGTTTGGCAAAAGTAGCTCTAGAAATTGATCATTACGAGGGGTATACTCTTACTCATAGAATATTAATTTTAACCCTTCTTAATATGCAGATGTATTTCTACTAGGGATGGCAACGAATATTCGAATATTCGAATATTCGATCGTATGGTCGAATATTCGAATACTATATCATTATTCGAATATTCGATAAAAGTATTTATAAAATATTTATATATTTAAATCAAATTGACGATACTTGAAATATTTACCAATCCCTTTTGTTGTTAAAAACTGCAAGTAAAGGGTTACCGATGGTCAATGATACGCGTATTGTATAAGGTGTCAATACTGTAGATAACATGTCAAACTGATAATCCTTGCTTTGGGCTATTAAACTGATGGATACAATACTGATGGTTTCGTTCCAAAACTCCGTAACTTCAACTTAGATAGCATGTAGTTACGTTTTTATTTAATTACGGTTTGGCTGGGCAATTATCCGATTACATATTTATGTTTTTTAGCAATCAGGTACTGGGAATATTTCGTACCCATTTTCAACAGTATTTCAGTTAAAAAACAGCAAGAGAAAGGTTTGATTGCTCCAAATGGGCAGTGCCACATTTCTACTCAAATAACGACATCCACCCTTCAAGAGGGTCCATGTCCGATTTCTCATGTTTTGAACAGATTTGATAATTGGGAAAATTTCATCTCATTTTCAACAGTTTTTCAGTTGTACAATGTACATGGTAATCAGAACTTCATGCTTCATACAACACTATATTAAGCAAGTGATCAATTAATTAAAATCTAAGCACTTTACTGACGAGTTTTTCACTAACATTGTTTTCTTTCAAATTCACGGGTTGAACGAACATGTAAATGCATGTCCTGGAACTTGTGCAAAATAAGACAACAGTAAGGTCACTTTACGGCAAATAACGTATTTATAAACTCTTTTTTGGCGAAGCATGAACAAATGGGTCGAATATTCGAATATTCGAATACTTTGTGATCGAATATTCGAATACTAATTTTGGTATTCGTTACCATCCATAATTTCTACCAATCTGCAGTAGAAGACTTTAAAAAAAAAATTGCTGCAAAAAGAGAAATTGCTCATGATAGACATGATAGCATTGATCATGAGCGTTAGATATAATAGTAACATGTTCGGTTAACATAACAACATGTCAGTTAGACAAAATATCATGCCCGATAGAAAGTGTGTGAAGTTGGCAGAGCATTAGACGTTAGACATTAGACATTCAAAAAATATATTCGAATGTCTAATTAGACATTAGACATTCGATTAGACATTCAAAATATTCGAATGTCTAATTAGACATTAGACATTCGATTAGACATTCAGAAAAAAATCGCAAATTTTAAATATCGAATGTCTAATTAGACATTAGACATTCGATTAGACATTCGCAAGTTACAAGATCTATAACCCAAATTCGTCGTAGGTCATTGTACATGCAAAAAACGAATGTCTAATTGGTCAGTTAGACATTAGACATTCGATTAGACATTCAAAAAAATATTTGAATGTCGAATTAGACATTAGACATTCGATCAGGCATTCAGAAAATTTCGCAAATTTTAAATATCGAATGTCTAATTAGACATTAGACATTCGATTAGACATTCGCAAATTACAAGATCTATAACCCAAAATCGTCGTAGGTCATTGTACATGCCAAAAAACGAATGTCTAATTGGTCAGTTAGACATTAGACATTCGATTAGACATTCGCAATTTAAGAGATTTAGGTACCAGATCAGTCGGAGGTCAATGTACAATAAAAAAAAACGAATGTCTAATTGGTCAGTTAGACATTAGACATTCGATTAGACATTCGCAAATTACTATACTTAGGTTCCAAATTCGTCAGAGATCAATGTACATTCAAAAAACGAATGTCTAATTGGTCAGTTAGACATTAGACATTCGATTAGACATTCGCAAATTAAGAGATTTAGGTACCAAATTAGTCGGAGGTCATTGTACATACAAAAAACGAATGTCTAATTGGTCAGTTAGACATTAGACATTCGATTAGACATTCGCAAATTAAGATATTTAGGTACCAAATTCGTCGGAGGTCATTGTACATGCAAAAAACGAATGTCTAATTGGTCAGTTAGACATTAGACATTCGATTAGACATTCGGAAAATACGATATTTAGGTACCAAATTCGTCGGAGGTCATTGTACATGCAAAAAACGAATGTCTAATTGGTCAGTTAGACATTAGACATTCGATTAGACATTCGCAAATTAAGAGATTTAGGTACCAAATTGGTCGGAGGTCATTGTACATGCAAAAAACGAATGTCTAATTGGTCAGTTAGACATTAGACATTCGATTAGACATTCAAAAAAATATTTGAATGTCTAATTAGACATTAGACATTCGATTAGACATTCAGAAAATTTCGCAAATTTTAAATATCGAATGTCTAATTAGACATTAGACATTCGATTAGACATTCGCAAATTACAAGATCTATAACCCAAATTCGTCGTAGGTCATTGTACATGCAAAAAACGAATGTCTAATTGGTCAGTTAGACATTAGACATTCGATTAGACATTCGCAATTTAAGAGATTTAGGTACCAGATCAGTCGGAGGTCAATGTACAATAAAAAAAACGAATGTCTAATTGGTCAGTTAGACATTAGACATTCGATTAGACATTCGCAAATTACTATACTTAGGTTCCAAATTCGTCAGAGATCAATGTACATTCAAAAAACGAATGTCTAATTGGTCAGTTAGACATTAGACATTCGATTAGACATTCAAAAAAATATTTGAATGTCTAATTAGACATTAGACATTCGATTAGACATTCAGAAAATTTCGCAAATTTTAAATATCGAATGTCTAATTAGACATTAGACATTCGATTAGACATTCGCAAATTACAAGATCTATAACCCAAATTCGTCGTAGGTCATTGTACATGCAAAAAACGAATGTCTAATTGGTCAGTTAGACATTAGACATTCGATTAGACATTCGCAATTTAAGAGATTTAGGTACCAGATCAGTCGGAGGTCAATGTACAATAAAAAAAACGAATGTCTAATTGGTCAGTTAGACATTAGACATTCGATTAGACATTCGCAAATTACTATACTTAGGTTCCAAATTCGTCAGAGATCAATGTACATTCAAAAAACGAATGTCTAATTGGTCAGTTAGACATTAGACATTCGATTAGACATTCGCAAATTAAGAGATTTAGGTACCAAATTAGTCGGAGGTCATTGTACATACAAAAAACGAATGTCTAATTGGTCAGTTAGACATTAGACATTCGATTAGACATTCGCAAATTAAGATATTTAGGTACCAAATTCGTCGGAGGTCATTGTACATGCAAAAAACGAATGTCTAATTGGTCAGTTAGACATTAGACATTCGATTAGACATTCGGAAAATACGATATTTAGGTACCAAATTCGTCGGAGGTCATTGTACATGCAAAAAACGAATGTCTAATTGGTCAGTTAGACATTAGACATTCGATTAGACATTCGCAAATTAAGAGATTAAGGTACCAAATTGGTCGGAGGTCATTGTACATGCAAAAAACGAATGTCTAATTGGTCAGTTAGACATTAGACATTCGATTAGACATTCAAAAAAATATTTGAATGTCTAATTAGACATTAGACATTCGATTAGACATTCAGAAAATTTCGCAAATTTTAAATATCGAATGTCTAATTAGACATTAGACATTCGATTAGACATTCGCAAATTACAAGATCTATAACCCAAATTCGTCGTAGGTCATTGTACATGCAAAAAACGAATGTCTAATTGGTCAGTTAGACATTAGACATTCGATTAGACATTCGCAATTTAAGAGATTTAGGTACCAGATCAGTCGGAGGTCAATGTACAATAAAAAAAAACGAATGTCTAATTGGTCAGTTAGACATTAGACATTCGATTAGACATTCGCAAATTACTATACTTAGGTTCCAAATTCGTCAGAGATCAATGTACATTCAAAAAACGAATGTCTAATTGGTCAGTTAGACATTAGACATTCGATTAGACATTCGCAAATTAAGAGATTTAGGTACCAAATTAGTCGGAGGTCATTGTACATACAAAAAACGAATGTCTAATTGGTCAGTTAGACATTAGACATTTGATTAGACATTCGCAAATTAAGATATTTAGGTACCAAATTCGTCGGAGGTCATTGTACATGCAAAAAACGAATGTCTAATTGGTCAGTTAGACATTAGACATTCGATTAGACATTCGGAAAATACGATATTTAGGTACCAAATTCGTCGGAGGTCATTGTACATGCAAAAAACGAATGTCTAATTGGTCAGTTAGACATTAGACATTCGATTAGACATTCGCAAATTAAGAGATTAAGGTACCAAATTCGTCGGAGGTCATTGTACATGCAAAAAACGAATGTCTAATTGGTCAGTTAGACATTAGACATTCGATTAGACATTCGCAAATTAAGAGATTAAGGTACCAAATTCGTCGGAGGTCATTGTACATGCACAAAACAAATGTCTAATTGGTCAGTTAGACATTAGACATTCGGAAAATACGATATTTAGGTACCAAATTCGTCGGAGGTCATTGTACATGCAAAAAACGAATGTCTAATTGGTCAGTTAGACATTAGACATTCGATTAGACATTCGGAAAATACGATATTTAGGTACCAAATTCGTCGGAGGTCATTGTACATGCAAAAAACGAATGTCTAATTGGTCAGTTAGACATTAGACATTCGATTAGACATTCGCAAATTAAGAGATTTAGGTACCAAATTAGTCGGAGGTCATTGTACATGCAAAAAACGAATGTCTAATTGGTCAGTTAGACATTAGACATTCGATTAGACATTCAGAAAATACGATATTTTTTTTGTTTTGGACACTAGACATTCGCAAATGAAAAAAAAAAAAAAAAAAATCGAATGTCTAACCGAATGTCCAATGTCTAATTAGACATTCGATTTTTTTTTTTTTTTTTTTTTTCATTTGCGATTGTCTAATCGAATGTCAAGTGTTTAAAAAAAAAAAAAAAAAAAATCGAATGTCTAATTAGACATTAGACAATCGATTAGACATTCGATTTTTTCATTTTTGTGTTTGTTTATTTGCGTCTAATCGAATGTCAAGTGTTTAAAAAAAAAAAAAAATCGAATGTCTAATTAGACATTAGACATTCGATTAGACATTCGATTTTTTTTTTTTTTTCATTTGCGATAATCAAATGTCAAGTGTTTAAAAAAAAAAAAAAAAGTCGAATGTCTAATTAGACATTAGACATTCGATTAGACATTCGATTTTTTTTTTTTTCATTTGCGATTGTCTAATCGAATGTCAAGTGTTAAAAAAATTTAAAAAAAAAAAAAAAAATCGAATGTCTAATTAGACATTAGACATTCGATTAGACATTTGATTTTTTCATTTTTGTGTTTGTTTATTTGCGTCTAATAGAATCTCTAGTGAATAAAAAAAAAAAAAAAAAAGTCGAATGTCTAATTAGACATTCGATTAGACATTCGACTTTTTTTTTTATTTTTTTTATTTGCGAATGTCTAATCGAATGTCAAGTGTTTTTAAAAAAAAAAAGCGAATGTCTAATTAGACATTAGACATTCGATTTTTTTTTTTTAGTTTATTTGCGTCTAATCGAATGTCTAGTGTCTAAAAAAAAAAAAAAAAAAAAAGTCGAATGTCTAATTAGACATTGGACATTCGGTTAGACATTCGATTTTTTTTTTTTTCATTTGCGAATGTCTTATCGAAGGTCTAGTGTCCAAAACAAAAAAAATATCGTATTTTCTGAATGTCTAAACGAATGTCTAATGTCTAATTGACCAATTAGACATTCGTTTTTTGCATGTACAATGACCTCCGACTAATTTGGTACCTAAATCTCTTAATTTGCGAATGTCTAATCGAATGTCTAACTGACCAATTAGACATTCGTTTTTTGCATGTACAATGACCTCCGACTAATTTGGTACCTAAATCTCTTAATTTGCGAATGTCTAATCGAATGTCTAATGTCTAACTGACCAATTAGACATTCGTTTTTTGAATGTACATTGATCTCTGACGAATTTGGAACCTAAGTATAGTAATTTGCGAATGTCTAATCGAATGTCTAATGTCTAACTGACCAATTAGACATTCGTTTTTTGCATGTACAATGACCTCCGACTAATTTGGTACCTAAATCTCTTAATTTGCGAATGTCTAATCGAATGTCTAATGTCTAACTGACCAATTAGACATTCGTTTTTTGAATGTACATTGATCTCTGACGAATTTGGAACCTAAGTATAGTAATTTGCGAATGTCTAATCGAATGTCTAATGTCTAACTGACCAATTAGACATTCGTTTTTTTTATTGTACATTGACCTCCGACTGATCTGGTACCTAAATCTCTTAAATTGCGAATGTCTTATCGAATGTCTAATGTCTAACTGACCAATTAGACATTCGTTTTTTGCATGTACAATGACCTCCGACTAATTTGGTACCTAAATCTCTTAATTTGCGAATGTCTAATCGAATGTCTAATGTCTAACTGACCAATTAGACATTCGTTTTTTGAATGTACATTGATCTCTGACGAATTTGGAACCTAAGTATAGTAATTTGCGAATGTCTAATCGAATGTCTAATGTCTAACTGACCAATTAGACATTCGTTTTTTTTATTGTACATTGACCTCCGACTGATCTGGTACCTAAATCTCTTAAATTGCGAATGTCTAATCGAATGTCTAATGTCTAACTGACCAATTAGACATTCGTTTTTTGCATGTACAATGACCTCCGACTAATTTGGTACCTAAATCTCTTAATTTGCGAATGTCTAATCGAATGTCTAATGTCTAACTGACCAATTAGACATTCGTTTTTTGAATGTACATTGATCTCTGACGAATTTGGAACCTAAGTATAGTAATTTGCGAATGTCTAATCGAATGTCTAATGTCTAACTGACCAATTAGACATTCGTTTTTTTTATTGTACATTGACCTCCGACTGATCTGGTACCTAAATCTCTTAAATTGCGAATGTCTAATCGAATGTCTAATGTCTAACTGACCAATTAGACATTCGTTTTTTGCATGTACAATGACCTACGACGAATTTGGTACCTAAATATCGTATTTTCCGAATGTCTAATCGAATGTCTAATGTCTAACTGACCAATTAGACATTCGTTTTTTGCATGTACAATGACCTCCGACGAATTTGGTACCTAAATATCGTATTTTCCGAATGTCTAATCGAATGTCTAATGTCTAACTGACCAATTAGACATTCGTTTTTTGAATGTACAATGACCTCCGACGAATTTGGTACCTAAATATCTTAATTTGCGAATGTCTAATCGAATGTCTAATGTCTAACTGACCAATTAGACATTCGTTTTTTGTATGTACAATGACCTCCGACTAATTTGGTACCTAAATCTCTTAATTTGCGAATGTCTTATCGAATGTCTAATGTCTAAATGACCAATTAGACATTCGTTTTTTGAATGTACATTGATCTCTGACGAATTTGGAACCTAAGTATAGTAATTTGCGAATGTCTAATCGAATGTCTAATGTCTAACTGACCAATTAGACATTCGTTTTTTTTTATTGTACATTAACCTCCGACTGATCTGGTACCTAAATCTCTTAAATTGCGAATGTCTAATCGAATGTCTAATGTCTAACTGACCAATTAGACATTCGTTTTTTGCATGTACAATGACCTACGACGAATTTGGTACCTAAATATCGTATTTTCCGAATATCTAATCGAATGTCTAATGTCTAACTGACCAATTAGACATTCGTTTTTTGCATGTACAATGACCTCCGACGAATTTGGTACCTAAATATCGTATTTTCCGAATGTCTAATCGAATGTCTAATGTCTAACTGACCAATTAGACATTCGTTTTTTGCATGTACAATGACCTCCGACGAATTTGGTACCTAAATATCGTATTTTCCGAATGTCTAATCGAATGTCTAATGTCTAACTAACCAATTAGACATTCGTTTTTTGCATGTACAATGACCTCCAACGAATTTGGTACCTAAATATCTTAATTTGCGAATGTCTAATCGAATGTCTAATGTCTAACTGACCAATTAGACATTCGTTTTTTGTATGTACAATGACCTCCGACTAATTTGGTACCTAAATCTCTTAATTTGCGAATGTCTAATCGAATGTCTAATGTCTAACTGACCAATTAGACATTCGTTTTTTGAATGTACATTGATCTCTGACGAATTTGGAACCTAAGTATAGTAATTTGCGAATGTCTAATCGAATGTCTAATGTCTAACTGACCAATTAGACATTCGTTTTTTTTATTGTACATTGACCTCCGACTGATCTGGTACCTAAATCTCTTAAATTGCGAATGTCTAATCGAATGTCTAATGTCTAACTGACCAATTAGACATTCGTTTTTTGCATGTACAATGACCTACGACGAATTTGGGTTATAGATCTTGTAACTTGCGAATGTCTAATCGAATGTCTAATGTCTAATTAGACATTCGATATTTAAAATTTGCGATTTTTTCTGAATGTCTAATCGAATGTCTAATGTCTAATTAGACATTCGAATATTTTTTTGAATGTCTAATCGAATGTCTAATGTCTAATTAGACATTCGAATATTTTGAATGTCTAATCGAATGTCTAATGTCTAATTAGACATTCGAATATTTTTTTTGAATGTCTAATGTCTAACGTCTAATGCTCTGCCAACTTCACACACTTCCCGATAGACATAAAAACACGCCTTTTGGACTTTTGATGATCACTTAGTGAACCTATCACTTTCGATGTTCACTTAGTGAAATTATCACTTTTGATGTTCACTTAGTGCAAATATCACTTTTGATGATCACTCAATGAACCTATCACTTTTGATGTTCACTTAGTGAAACTATCACTTTCGATATTCACTTTGTGAAACTATCATTTTTGATGTTCACGCAGTGAATATATCACTTTTGATGTTCACTTAGTGAAAATATCACTTTGGCTGTTCACTTAGTGAAACTATCAATTTGGATGATCACTCACTGAAACTATCACTTTGGATGATCACTCAGTGAAAGAACTATCACTTTTGATGTTCACTTAGTGAAATTATCATTGTTCACTTAACGCAACTATCACTTTTGATGTTCAGTTAACGCAACTATCACTTTTGATGTTCTCTTAGTGAAACTATCACTTTTGATGTTCTCTTAGTGAAACTATCACTTTTGATGTTCACTTAGTGAAAACATCACTTTTGATGTTCACTCCGTGAAAATATCACTTTGGATGATCACTCAGTGAATCTATCACTTTTGATGCTACTTAGTGAAAATATGACTTTTTTTTTTGATGTTCACTCAGTGAAAATATCACTTTGGATGATCACTCAAGTGAAAATATCACTTTTGATGATCACTTAGTGAAAATATCACTTTTGATGTTCACTTTGTGAAAATATCACTTTGAATTGATAACTCAGAGTGAAAATATTCTTTGGGGGATCACTTAGTGAAAATATCACTTTGGATGATGACTTAATGAAAATATCACTTTGGACGATCACTTAGTGCAACTATCACTTTTGATGTTCACTTAGTGCAACTATCACATTTGATGTTCACTTAGTGAATATATCACTTTTGACGTCACTCAGTGAACATATCACTTTTGATGTTCACTTAGTGAAATAGCACTTTGGATGATCACTCAGTGGAACTATCACTTTTGATTTTCAATCAGTAAAAAATATCACGTTTGATGTTCACTCAGAGAAATTATCACTTATGATGTTCACTCAGGGAAAATATCACTTTGGATGTTGACTCAGAGAAATTGTATCTTTAAAAAATATAAGTGTTGATATCAAAGGTTTCTTGTCACTGTTACAGTGGGGATAACATACATTCTTTGTAAAACGTTGCGCAAATATACGTGGCAATTAGATTGACCCTTTTCCACAATCAGATGATTTCTGACGCATCTGCAGCAGTCGATTTATTACACATTGTGGCAAATTGAGAAATTGCTATTTATGTACAATGGTTTTTTTTGCGACAATGTTTTCAACCGTCTATAAAAAAAAAATCAAAAGTAACGATTGGTTGCCTAGATATTTTCAAATTCGTTTTCTGCAGATGTCTTGTATGCGGCACAAGATGTCTTGTATGTGGCACAAGATGTCTTGTATGTGGCACAAGATGTCTTGTATGCGGCACAAGATGTATTGTATGTGGCACAAGATGTCTTGTATGTGGCACAAGGTTAAGTACGGACCTGCTCTGTGAGAATCTAACTCGATATCACATGCACGCAAATTAGCCTCGACATCAAGATGTTTTGTTACAGTAGATATTCATTATTTTTGTACAATGTCGTGCAAACTTACGAAACCATCGTCTTTAATATAGACACCCTCTCGTGCAACTCGAAATTACACACACACACACACACACACACGCACACACAAACACTCACAAAAAAGATTAACCATCGTTTCAACAATTTATGCATACGCTTTGAACAACATCGCGCACATTTACGTAACCATTATCTTTAATATAGACCTCATTGATATTCAAAGCCCGAGTCCCCAATAACTCATATGGCAAACAAACCTATCGTAAACCATTTTGTAATTCTAGTCACGCACGTGCTGGGGAATAAGACTCGCATATTCCAATTACAGTAAATCTCACAAGGGCAATCCAGTTATCCTGGGTCCATATAAAAATAATGGCAAATGATAGAAGAGACCTGCTTATCCCATATTGATAAACGATAGCCATATTAGATCGGTTAAAAGACAGATGTATGGGATATGGAGAATTAATTCTCCATCATTTGTATGCCAGCCAATACTGTTACACTTTAGTTTCCAACAGATAGAAATACAGAAAGACACATTGGTTTAATTAGGTTGTTTAACCCTTTCCCCACGTATGAAAAATATGTAGCGGATTAGTTTGAAAAACATTTTGGGCAACTTTGACTGTACAATTATTGATTAGAGTTGAAAGCATTGTGGTAAACGTTCAGGGGCGTAGCTTTGCATACTCAATGTGTAGGCCGTCTTGTAAGAGAATCAACATTGTGGACTCTGCGTAAAGTATCGACCCGGATCAGCCTAAGCATGCCACACAGGTCTACCCGGATGGACACTTTTCGCCTCCTGTGGATTTTCTGTTTCAGGAATATCTACTCTATACATCTATCCCCCAAAGACGGAATGTGTCGGCCGGATCAGTCTGCGCGGACAGCGCAGGCTTATCTGGTCGATACATTACGCAGATGTCTATCGCCGCAGCTGAATTTTGGGGCATTTTGAGACAAAATGTGTAGGCACGTGCCTACAGTGTCTAAAGGGAGCTACGCCCCTGACGTTGACTACTGATTATTCCTCAAAATTGGTTTGTGGGTAAGATATTTCCTAGATTACCACAGGAAAACCACCCATATGGCAATAGAGACCTACATATAGTCATATAATTCTGCTCATACGCGCAGTATACTTGTGGTATGCATGGTTCATTTATTACTCAGAGAAGTCACAGCTCAGTCGATAGCGACGCGAGCTGTCAATCCAGGGGTTGTGAGTTTGAACACCAAGGTGAGCGAAAAAGATTTCGACGTTTGAAAAAAATCACTGCGACAAGTGGAAAAACTGCCATTTACCTGGAAATACTGTCGTGTTGAGAACTGCTGTAAAAAAGACAGGAAGCACACGGGTAGGCGATCTGCCCGCCATTATATGACTGAAATATGTTAAAAACGGCGATCGGCCTTTACACACCTGGTCAACTGCAGTTACCATGAAAGGCGACGCGGATATAACCGAAATACTGCGGGAAAGGGAGTAATATTCGAGAAAAACACATATTACGCAAGTGAAGCTGAAATCGAACGTCGCTGAAGTGAAAAGTTATTGACACGAGTTGTCGACAACTTGAACGAATCTCAGTGACACTTTGTTTTGTAAAGAATGATTGGTTGATTTGGGTATAACGCCATTTCCAACAATTTGTCAGTCATATCACGGTGCCAGTTCACATATTCGTGTGATTCCTGCTTGTCTCACACCAGTACTCCACACAACATTCTTTCCAAGCAACTAGCTACTCCCACATAGACTGCAAGCTTTATTGGTGGAAGGCCAACGACACTTGTCAAAGTAACTTTAGTCAAAGAAACTTTAGTCAATCGTCGGACAGAATGTTGACCGAGCTGAGACTTTTGTAAAGAACGTAAATATCTGTAGAAAAAATACTGAAACTCTCTTGTTTTATATAAAAAACTATAATCGTTTAATATAATTGAAATCGTTGTGACAAAAGGAAAACTTGCTTACCATTATATATCACGGTGGCCAAAGTTTATATTCCCTTGTATTTTCAGTCTTTCGCATGCTGATACCCCACGCAACAGTCTTCCAATGTAAATGGCTAAGTTCCGACTTAGCCTATCTAGTCCCTTTGTGAAAGACGAATAAACGATAGTAGTTAATTACTTGTGTCAGTCATCTGAAAAAACTAATGGTCGAACATGGACGCGAACTCATGACCCCCATCATCTCGGTTCCATAATGTGTGTAGACTCGGATCAGACTGTAATG
This sequence comes from Serripes groenlandicus, assembly GCA_031761405.1. NCBI lineage: Eukaryota > Metazoa > Mollusca > Bivalvia > Cardiida > Cardiidae > Serripes > Serripes groenlandicus. The sequence continues at coordinate 68,923,520 of JASEVX010000004.1, read as the reverse complement.
GCCGAACAAGGATGCAAACTCATGACCGCATAAGCTGAAGTCCTCGTCGTTATCACGGTCCGATAATGTTCGTAGACTCGGATCAGACTGTATCTTCATGCAGTGGTCTCAATGAACAACACTTATATGTTTGCCTGATATGATGTATTAAAGGTGCTGAACTTCAGAAAATAGATATTTTAGTCAAAGTTATAAAAATGTTCAAAATTTGTCTTGAAATATTGGAATCATAACTCTGGGATAAAATTAATAATTCCACTTTCCGGTATCATAAACATCTAATATTGATCGTTTATGCTTCATTTGTACAGGGTAGCCATACCTATTAAGCCAACTTTTGTACATTTTCAGGACTTTCAACATCTCAAAATGTTGATCTCCATCTGTAGTACAGTAGTACAGCACCTTTAAGTGCCATCTACTATGGAAACCCTTTTCCACTTTCACTCATTTTGGCTTATTATATGAAAACGACGTCTGAAATAATTGTGTCAAAACGAGACTTTATTCACATTCAGCAACTTACCCTTTTGACATAATAATTTCCTCTTTATTCAATTATTATATTTTCATTTATAGAGATGTTTTCATACTGTAAAGCTGTTTTCAAAGTCGTCACCTGCAGATGTATTGTATGTGGGGAAAATGTTAACGGAAAAAAGTCATTTCAAAACATACGATGTAGTTTGAAAAAAATATGGAAAGAGAGTGATTTTTGGCCTGGGGCTTTAGCCCCTGGTCATAGTAGTAATACCGTTGTTTTTTTCGGAGTTTGCAGCCTGCCAATTGCTGTTAGCACCAAAAAACGCATGAGAAACTGCGCGAGAAAAATAGATTCAACAAAACTGCATTTAAAAGGTTATGATCTCTCTTATAAATATCATTTTAATGTTGTTGGAACATCAGTGAAAAACTTAAGGCATGAGTACTCCAATATAAGTTTAAGAAATGCTTTAAAAATTAATGCGCCTAGAGGCCAAATATGTACGCTTGTTAACATTATTAACATTCGCGAACTAGAAAGGAAAAAAAGAAAGAAGTCACGTGACCGGGAGGGGGCGGGGGCGTGGGGGCGTAGGGCCCGTCCGTCGAAAAATTATGGCCCGTGCCCGACTCCCCCACCCCACGAAAGAAGTCACGTGAAATATACAGTGGCGGATTAACCGGGGACCGTAGGGCCCGGCCCGTGCGTCGAAAAATGAATGGTAAACAAAGAAAAAGCGTGGCAAAAGTAGTGACGGATTTAGCGGGGGCACATAGGGGCCCGTGCTCGACTCCCCCCACCCCATGACACCCCGACCCGGTCGGGCATCATACATATATGGCGAGCGCCGGGCCAAATTCGCCACTCAGATCCCGGCCGGACATCGGGCTGACATTGACCTGGGAAAGGCGGTGTCTGGCCAACCATCCAATGTGTCTCGCAGGTTTTAAAAGTCGGGTCATCGCATCATTATTCAGACTCCAGACGCGCTCTTCACAGAAGGTAGCAATTTAACACACAGTTTATCACTAAAGTGTCAGAAATAACAGTACTACAATATGCCCTAAAACGAAGGGAGGACTGAAGGAGAAGGAGATGGCAGTACCCACAAGAGAGGGAGAGTGGCAGTAAAGGGAACGAGATCTCTCCTCTTCAGCCACCAATGCACCAATAACTAAGTTGTAGAGGTAGCGTGCAAACGCAAACCTCTCCCTTAATCGTGCTGTGCAGGTGCCCGCAAGTGCTGAGGGCGTATCAACGGCATTTTCGTTAGAATGCTTGTCTTAATGATATCTAAGTCAAGTTCGAATAAGGGTCATATTGGGTCAGAAACTAGGTCACTAGGCCAAATTGAAGGGAAATCGTGTTAACATAATGGAGACTGCATTTTTAACTTGAGCATGTTGAAACTGTATCAGAGTGTTTGTCTTGATGATATATAGGCCAAGTTTAAATATAGGTCATGTCTGTTAAAAATCTAGTTCACTAGGCCAAATTGAAGGAAAATCTTGTCAACACTGTAGATGCCACGTTTTTTAAAAGTTGGTCAGAATGTTTATCTTAATGATATCTAGTCCATGTTCGAATAAGGGTCATATCGGGTAAACAAAAATAGGTCACTAGGCCAAATAAAGGAAAATCTTGATAACACACTGGATCATTTTGAATCTTTGTCAGAATAATTGTCTTGATGAGTTTTGCATATTTCAAACACTTTCTCCCAGTCCAGTACATGGTTTAGAGAACTATTTCAAGTTGATGGAATGTTATTTAACATTGACATATTTCTCACTATAATAATGCAGAAACTTCAAAATATTCTGCCTAAACCTGCTGTCAAATTTCCCTTTGATTCTTCATGTCTTTAATGTGTATACTTGTGAGTTCTTGCACTCAGGTGAGCGATATAGTGCCAACAAGGTCCTTCTGTTTTTAAATTGGCAGTTTAATAACATTTACTATTTTTGACATGATCTTTTAACTTCTTGACAATAAATACATAAACATAAGCTGCAATTGTTATTTTCTTTCACATTTCCCCAACTTCTCCAACCTTCCAGCAGCCCCCAGGCCGTCAGCACTGCAGTGCTTTGATTTCCTTGCGAGCATTTCTTTCTTTTTTTCCCTTGATGTTTTCAAAAATTATCTGATGCCAAAACGTCTATAAGACTGAACGCCTTAACCCTGTCCCACCTGCATACGCATTTTGACGCAACAGCAGCAGACGACTTTTGAAAACCTTGTGGCCAAAGGTGGAATTGCTCACGATGAGCTATTTCTCCTTTGGCCACAATGTTTTCAACTTTATTTATCAATTAAACTATCTTTTATAGAGATTGTTCAGGTGTTTGTCTTTACGTCTTCAAAGTCGTCTGCTGCAGGTTTGTTGTACGTGGGAAAGGGTTAAATACAATTATCCGGTATTGTTGTGTAATAATCGAGTGTGAGTGCATCCCTATTCTCTGATAAAACATTATAACAATGCAGACAAGATGTAAACCGAAACAATGTGTTGTGCGATCAGAAATAGTTTACTTTCTCACAATGATTTCCACTTTTCGGAAAACCCATTCCACATTATCAGTTAATATTATTTCTACTTCGATGTTTTCAAGGGATGTGACTGTATACATCAGATACCGGCAAAGGGTGAAAGTGTTTGCATCTAGTTTCTCTTGGGACCTATACTAACCGAAAGGTCTAAGTGATGCTTCGTGAAATAACATATGTCTTATTTTGTTAACATAGGGTTACTTTATTTAACCTGACCACGTAAAAACAAAAACGAAAACAACATGTTTCGAGATTTATTAATACATTATTTGATCTATATAGATCTACTACTGTTTATTTATGTTTGCACGTTTAAAAAGTATGTACAAATCTACAAATCATGGGTTCTGTATATTGAGATTTTGACCGCCCTGGCTGTGTAGTGGTTAAAACTTCCGCCTCGAACATTTTTGAAAACATAGTGACAAAAGAAGAAATTGCACAAAACGTGCAATTTCTCCTTTTGCCACAATGTTTTCCATGGGAGACCAAGGTTCAATCCCGGGTTGGGTAATACCACACACTTTGACATTGTATTGGCGAGTTCCCTCCTCAGGTTTGCGGGGTTAGCATTACGACGAATGTACTGGTAAAACGATACCCGTATCACCAGTACTGGTAATCAGAAAAGAAAATACCGCTATTTATTTTTTGAGTGCAGTGGAGCGTGGTCAATTTATTTTCATAATACCTGTGTAAATACTTAATTAACAGTATGGACTGTGTAATATATCGATCCAGATCAGCCTGCACGATTCGCGCAGTCTTATTCTGGCCGGCACATTCCGTCTCAGGAGCATAGAGGTATAGAGTAATGATTCCTGAAACAGAAAATCTACAGGAGTCCAACAGTGTCTGTCCGGGTTAGCCTGCGCGGCATGCTAAGGCTGATCCGGGTCAATACCTTACGCCGAGTCCACAATGTTGGTTTTCTTGTGGAACGGTCCATATACATTGATGGCACCAGCGTGGTACATTTAACACGCGACACACCTACACACTGATTTCAGGATCGTTTCTATGTATGCGCGCCTACTTAAACAAATCTTCTATGGTACTATGTAAGTCAACACGATTCAGCGCTCATTTGTCACACTTTAATATATTTAACTGCACATATATGGCTGTATAGAATACCCTGTCAGCTTTAACCCTTTCCCTCATATAGATGCTTTCTGACGCCTCTGCAGAGGACGGCTTTTTGAAAACATAGAAAAAAAAGCAGAAATTGCTCAAAACGAGCAATTTCTCCTTTTGCCACAATGTATTCCACTTTTACTCATAGGTTATCCATTCAATTATAGAGATTTTCTATATTTTGACAAAATATGTTCAAAGTCGTCTGCTGCAGAATTGTCGTATGAGGGAAAGGGTTAAACACATCGAAATAAAAAGGGTTGCGTGTATCCTGTAAGAAAGAAGGGTTGCGTGTATCCTGTAAGAAAGAAGGGTTGCGTGTATCCTGTAAGAAAGAAGGGTTGCGTGTATCCTGTAAGAAAGAAGGGTTGCGTGTATCCTGTAAGAAAGAAGGGTGGCGTGTATCCTGTAAGAAAGAAGGGTTGCGTGTATCCTGTAAGAAAGAAGGGTGGCGTGTATCCTGTAAGAAAGAAGGGTTGCGTGTATCCTGTAAGAAAGAAGGGTGGCGTGTATCCTGTAAGAAAGAAGGGTTGCGTGTATCCTGTAAGAAAGAAGGGTGGCGTGTATCCTGTAAGAAAGAAGGGTTGCGTGTATCCTGTAAGAAAGAAGGGTGGCGTGTATCCTGTAAGAAAGAAGGGTGGCGTGTATCCTGTAAGAAAGAAGGGTTGCGTGTATCCTGTAAGAAAGAAGGGTTGCGTGTATCCTGTAAGAAAGAAGGGTTGCGTGTATCCTGTAAGAAAGAAGGGTTGCGTGTATCCTGTAAGAAAGAAGGGTTGCGTGTATCCTGTAAGAAAGAAGGGTTGCGTGTATCCTGTAAGAAAGAAGGGTGGCGTGTATCCTGTAAGAAAGAAGGGTTGCGTGTATCCTGTAAGAAAGAAGGGTGGCGTGTATCCTGTAAGAAAGAAGGGTTGCGTGTATCCTGTAAGAAAGAAGGGTGGCGTGTATCCTGTAAGAAAGAAGGGTTGCGTGTATCCTGTAAGAAAGAAGGGTGGCGTGTATCCTGTAAGAAAGAAGGGTTGCGTGTATCCTGTAAGAAAGAAGGGTGGCGTGTATCCTGTAAGAAAGAAGGGTGGCGTGTATCCTGTAAGAAAGAAGGGTTGCGTGTATCCTGTAAGAAAGAAGGGTGGCGTGTATCCTGTAAGAAAGAAGGGTTGCGTGTATCCTGTAAGAAAGAAGGGTTGCGTGTATCCTGTAAGAAAGAAGGGTTGCGTGTATCCTGTAAGAAAGAAGGGTTGCGTGTATCCTGTAAGAAAGAAGGGTTGCGTGTATCCTGTAAGAAAGAAGGGTGGCGTGTATCCTGTAAGAAAGAAGGGTTGCGTGTATCCTGTAAGAAAGAAGGTGATGCCTGAAAGAAGATGTTTCAACAACCCGTTACAGCAGATGTGTCCCTAATTTCAAATTGCACGCATGGTTAAATTCTTCAAAACCTCCAATTTAAGAACTTTCACTACATCACATATACATGCACACTGTTTGTTCTATTTAACACCGTCAGTGCAGTCGGGTCAGACACACACGCATATTTCAAGTCAAAATATAACGTTTGTACGGACAATTTAAACCCAGAACAGCCTTTGCATGACAATAGTCATATAAGGATCTTTTCTGCTCGACATTGATTCAGTAGTCACCAAGCAATATTCCTGTAAGGAGAGGAACCACAGCTCACCCTGTTGTAATTTGAGGAATTATCTGAATCAACACAAGTTGCAAATGCCCGAATGCCTTTATTCTTGAACCGAGGCTCATTTTAAAGTTTATATAGAGCACGATTTCATCTAAATAACGAATACAATTTATACTGTCTAATTGAGTGATTTGAGTTTAACGCCGTTTGGTTTCGTAACGTTATTAAAGATGATTACATCTATGATATGTCATTTATAATTAAATAATGTTTCTAATACGTTTATCATTTTGTACGCAGCTTAAAACAACATTTTTGAAAACATAGTGACAAAAGAAGAAATTGCACAAAACGTGCAATTTCTCCTTTTGCCACAATGTTTTCCATTCTATTTTCCCGTAATATCTAATTGTCCGGTAATGCAAAACTTCAAACAACATGTGTTTGTCCCGTTATGCAATACTTTCAACACAATTTGCACGTCCCATAATGCAGTGATTAATTTAATTACAAATACAATTGCTTGTCCTGTAATGAAATACTTTAAACTACATTCGCGTGTTCCGTAATGCACTACTAAAAACAACACATGCTTGTCCTGTAAGGCAATACATGTACTTAAAAAAAACCATGTGTTTGTCCCGCAATGCTAGACTGAATACAACACATACTTGTTCTGAAATACATTACTTTAAGCAGCATGTACTTGGCTTATAATGCAATACTTAAAATAACATTCGCTTGTCCCATAATGCACTATTTAAAACAACATTTGCTTGTCCAGTAATGCAATTATTTAAATAAAAATGCTTGTCCCGTAATGCGATACTTTTAACTACATGTGCTTGTCCCGTAATGCAAACTTTAAATTACTTATGCTTTTCCGACAATGCAATGCTTTAAATCAACAATTGCTTGTCCCGTAATGCAATACTTTAAACAAAACTTGCTTGTCCTGTAATGCCATACGCCTAACAACGTGTGCTTGTCACGTACTGCGATAATTAAAACAACACTTACTCGTCACGTAGTTCAAAACTCAAAACAACAGTTGCTTGTCCCCCAATTCAAAACTTAAAACAACATTTGCGAACAGTAAAGACCAAGACCAGCCTGCTCATTCGTGCTGTCTTATATTAATCCACAGCATGTGTCACTATTTGGTTAACACTTAGCAACAGCTACATCATAAGTCTATACAAACATGACATCACTCGTAAAGTGATGATACTAGTTGTTTAAATTCAGCAGGATAAGGGTTAAACTGAAGTAATCATTTCACAATCCGAAGCTACCCTTTCGTCATCAGATGGTCCATCAGTTTTGTCATTGCCTTTCTGACGTCGTTTCTGCCTTGCTGCGTTGTCCTTGCGTCTACGCGGTCGTGGGTCTAACGCCAGAGTCTCCAATCGATCCTACAAAAGAAAACCGGCGATATATGTTGTTGAGTTAACTCTTTAGCGCCAAAGGCAATATTGAGGTTTTTGCAAACAATACTGAAATCAGCATTGTTTGGCTTTTAGTTATCAAAATAGTCCAAACTGTTATTACATGAGAAATGGAGAGGCCCGCTTTTGAACATGGAATAGTCTACTTTAAACAATTCGGCGCTGAAAGAGTTAAAACATTTCGCATAGGCCTAATGATAAATACAAATATTTGTTTTTTTATTAAGTACTCTAAAGTTAATGTTCAAGTATTACATTGTCATACTAATCTCGCGGAACAAAGATTCAACCGTCAAATTGAAGGGCGATTGGGATCAAATTGCATAATTGCACAGTCGAATTTGCAAACATCGGTCAAATCCGGCTGACGAGGATGTTACATCTCTTGTCCATATATAATATAGTATACATCTTTTTAATTATTTGGCAGGTCCCGATGAGGATAACGGAAAACACATGCCGTGGGTTCCGACGATTATGTTTGTACTGAATTACAATGCATTCCTTTTTCGTCATGAAACTTTATAAATGGAACGGTTCAAAACAATTGAATTACCTTCTCTACTAAATGTGTTGAAGCTGATGAATCAAATGATCTATCTTCCATCTCATCGAAGCCATGAGCTGTTAATGTCTTCTTTTTCTTCTTACCTTTGAAAATGTTTTGTATCTACAATACAATAGGAGTATTTAATTGGTGTAAGTGCAGCCAACCTAAAGTCAAAGGGAAGCAATTCAGATTTGCTGATGTTGTTATGAATATATTAGACTGAAGTTGTCTCCCATTTGACAATAAGTTGAAAGTGATAAGCTCTGACTGACTTTGAACTAAAATACTGTTTCGTGTTTCGTATTAGCTATTTTCAGAATATCCTATATTTTCCTAAATTAAAAGTAAACTGTAATGCCCGATAAGGGTGACCTTTGATTTGTCTAATGAAACGAAAAGTGGTCTGTCAATCTGCAAGTTAGTATTTGCTTTTTATGTAGTTCTAAGAATGAAATTTATTTTGATACAGGTTTCGGTGTTGTTGGACTTGATTGGAACACAACTTAAATATGGTCGTCTCTGACAAACGGATTGCTTCCCTTTGACCATATCTCAAATATAAATGAGTGGAAAGAAAATACCTTCCTGCGGAACACGGTACATTCCCCCACCAGACAAACACAGACATTATCATTATACTACCATGTTTTAAAATAGATGAAAGCCAGGTTAAACCGAATTACTCAATACAAAGATAAACATGAAATATATCTTACCTCTTCATTTAGTAGGAGATAGAATACAATGAAAAATGCTCCCTGAAAGAAAAAGAAAAGAATAAATTATGGATGTATGCATTAATTTATTTTAGTTTCGCAAATGGGACATGTGTAAAAACTTGGTGATGTCACGTCCCTAAAATAAGCCATTACACATGGAAGTCAATTTTCCGATCATTAGAGCAGTAAAAATCCAGATCAAAGAAGTCTGATGATGCTCTTTTCTTTTCGCCATCTTGTCGTATAAGCATCATAGAAGTCACAGGAGGACAGTTAGGATGATTTAACCCTTTCCAACCTGCAGACGTATTTTGATGCAATAGCAGCAGACGACTTTTGAAAACATTGTGGCCAAAGGTGAAATTGCTCATGATGAGCAATATCTCCTTTGGCCACAATGTTTTCAACTTTATTTAACAATTAAGCTATCTTTTATGGAGAGTTTTCAGGTTTTTGTTAACATGTTTTCAAAGTCGTCTGCATATGTGTTGTATGTGGGAAAGGGTTAAGACCGATTTTATGCCATAATTAAATTTGGAACGTTAATTCCATTAAAAGCCATTTCCACCTTTGCTAAATTAACAAAATCTTAAATATAACGACTTCTGACAGAAAACAAGTCTTAAAAGAAGAAGACTTTGGTATTCTGAATTAATAAAACATATATGATTCAAACCTTCAAACATGTACTAAGCTTATGTGTACCGATCCTCTAAAAATAGACACATTAAAATACAAACTTTCGATCGTTTATGAAATATTGAAGGCAGTTTTTGTTATCATTGATAAGTACATTGCTTTGCACAACGATTAGTTTTCAACCCGAAGAGATAAAGGACGAAGAAGAGAAGATAAAACGCGTGCGTTTTTGTTGTGATTTGGAATGATGCCAGTGCGATCAGTAAGCAAACGCCTTTACGTAAAGCTTAACGTTAACTATTTCCACACAATGTTTCCAACATGAAACAAAAATCAGATTAAGAGCTACAGATAAGGAGCAGCATACAGCACTTTTCCTTACAATATCTCTCTAAAAGTCAATCCAAACTCTATGATGTGGGTACTCAAAAGAATCGTACCAACAACATAGGGTTAGAGGGTCGATTAAGGATGTTAGAACATTTAAAACGCCTATTATCTAGAGCTCTGATGTTTTTATTATCTCTTACCTGAAGGAAGTTGAATAATCCGAATATATATTTAATGATTCTGTCGGACATTTTCAGTGATATGAAAGCGAACGACCAGACTACTGTGATGAGTATTATTTGTGTCCATAAAGCTTTCATTAACAACCTGAGAATAAAAAAAGAATCATAAAGAAGTAGTATTTGAATCTGTGTAGTGTATCGACCCAGATCAGCCTGCGCAGTAGGCGCAGGCTTATCCGGGTCGACACATTCCGTCTCAGGTGGATACTGATATAGAGTAATGATTCCTGAAACAGAAAATCCACAGGAGGCGAAAAGTGTCTGCCCGGATTTGTCTGCACGGCATGCTAAGGCTGATCAAGGTCGATATTTTACGCAGAGTTCACATTGCTCGTTTTCTTGGGGGCGGCTCATATATACCCTTTTCCAAATGCATTTTGGAGCATCTAAAGTAGACCACATTTGAAAACATTGCGATAACAAGGGAAGTGGCTTCTTATCCTTTTGTAATGCAGTTTTCAACTCGTTTTAACGATTCTTAACTCATAAGTCTAGAGCGACGCCAATGGCACGCCGATGTATCTATGTTGTTTCCATTGACAGTCATTCTGTGTGTTCAACGTTTGATTTAGTTTCAGTAACTGTTCTTTCATTTAAACCTTTCCCACATATAACAAATCTGCAGCAGACGACCTTCAAAACAAGGAATATTGCTTATTATGAGCAACTTTATCTTGTGCCACGATGTTTTCAAAAGCTGTCTGCTGCAGATGCGTCTACAGGTGTTTAAGGCACTCATGTTATCCAAGATGATTTTCTTGGGTGCCGAATGTATTTTTTTTAAATATTCTTTACAAAGATACATACAATGTTTTATATTTCCAACCTTTTTTGCATACAGTGTAGCTTTAGATATTTAAAAACACAAACTATGCCCTTTAGCTTGAGCTATATTAAATGTTCTGCTAATTATGAAATCAATCAAATTAATAATAAAATGTATAAGACCTCTTCAACACCATCTCAATTTTAACAGAACATATATAATAATAGTGAACAAGAAATAAGTATCGTCACTTGAAAGTAGACAAATTAACTGATAATTAAAAAGATACCACAGTCCATTTTCACGGTAAATGTATAATTACAATTCGCCGAGTAACTTTTATAATTTATAGCAAGGCCTTAAAGAAATAACAACAAAACTTACAAGACAGCAATTAAAAATGAGCATTATTTACTTACATTATGAATTTGTTACTTTTCTCTGATTTGGTGTAGGAATTTTCGTTGTGTTCCTTCGCCGTGAAAATAAGGACCATTATTGTAACCTGCAATAGATGTCAGGGCTAAATGAAAGGTGCGATGCTCTGGGAAAACCAAGCAGTGCACAGTCAGATCCAACTGTGCAGATGGGCTATTCTTGTTGCAAATGCTTAACGTTTGGTTTTCGCAGAGCGCCACTCGAAGCATTATTTCATTGAATTAAAACTTCGCACATTCGTTTGTAAACAAATATATTCAAGCTAATAGTTATGCTTGTAAGTGTCCTAAAGGATCGGACCTGGTAAATGGTCGCAAATGCCCTAAGATTGGTTCTCGCAGAGAACAGTATTTTACGCCGTAACTCTTAACCCTTTCCCTCATATAGACACTTGTGGACGCCTCTGCAGCAGACGGCTTTTTGAAAACATGGTGACAAAAGAAGAAATTGCTCAAAACGAGCAATTTCTCCTTTTGACACAATGTTTTCAACTTTTAGTCATAGCTTATCCATTTAATTATAGAGATTTTCTATTTTTTTCACAAAATATGTTCAAAGTCGTCTGCTGCAGACTTGTCGTATGAGGGAAAGGGTTAAAACATGTTTAGAGAACCTGAATATGTATTTGAGTTATCTAGTGAAGATATATAAACCGTTATACAACACGAAGAATTAAAGGATGATTTATCTTATCTTACGACGGATAAAAAGACCGCTTACCGCAATAATCCCAATTGCAGGACCGACAAACAGCCAAATATTGTCCCAGGCGATCCAACACCTGTCAAAAATTATAACAATTAAACATAAATTAAACATGTGTAACGGGAATGGGGTATATGTACCAATACCACTTATACAACCTTGCTGTAGAAGCCGGCTTTTATAGCGACGTGTGTAGTAGAGTCGTTGGCTTTTTCACAAAGTTAACCCATTACTTCAGACAGACGACATTTGACACCTGCCATTGAACATGACTTTTGAAAACATTGTAATAAAAGGTGAAATTGCTCAAAACAAGCAATTTCATCTTTTATTGCAATATTTCCTACTCTTTATCAATATAAATCATTCTGTTTTCTAGATTGTTGGAATTGTTCGTCTGAGGATTGTAAAGCAGACGACCTTTGAAAAATCATGTGAAGTAATGGTACATCACGGTTAGTGCTCGGAAGGGTGACCTCCATGAAGGACCCGGTACCCGCTACACATGGATTAAACATGAGAATTATATAAACGTTTTAAGGATGAGCAATGACAGCATATGGTACTGTTCATTTTAAAACAAAGCACATTAACCACATTAAACACATGAAACCACATTTAACTAGCGGAATAAATATCCATGAAGTAAATATCAGTCTATGGATGAACCCTGTTTCACGGAGGAAATTTAGCGGACGTTATCAGACATGCATTTCCGGTAATCACTCACCATGGACGTATTATGGCGTGCATTACTTAAAGGTCTTATAAAAGATCGATATACAGGGGAGATACACCTTGACATGTCAATTAATCTGGACAATGAACTTAACATGACTTTAGCCGTCCCGCGAGAAATCCAACATTGTGGACTCTGCGTAAAGTATCGACCCGGATCAGCCTAAGCATGCCGCGCAGGCTAACCCGGGCAGACACTGTTCGCCTCCTGTGGATTGTCTGTTTCAAGAATTATTTTTTATACCTCTATCCCCAAGATACGGAATGTGTCTGCTTGGATTAGCCTGCGCGGATTGTGCAGGCTGATCTAGGTCGATACATTACGCAGAGACCACACCGTTTTCTCGTGGAAGTAGTTAAATAGTAACTGGTTGTCCAAGAAGTTGTGGTTATACCCAATACAATGTCCATTCACCAATGGTAACCAAGGGCTACGCATCGAATAATTTAGGGCTTCTAGAGAGAAGAACCTAAGTATGGTAATTTGCGAATGTCTTATCGAATGTCTAATGTCTAACTGACCAATTAGACATTCGTTTTTTGCATGTACAATGACCTCCGACGAATTTGGTACCTACATCTCTTAATTTGCGAATGTCTAATCGAATGTCTAATGTCTAACTGACCAATTAAACATTCGTTTTTTAGTGTACAAGTGACCTCAGACGAATTTGAAACCTAAATATCGTAATTCGCGAATGTCTAATCGAATATCTAATGTCTAACTGACCAATTAGACATTCGTTTTTTGCATGTACAATGACCTCAGACAAATTTGGTACCTAAATCTCTTAATTTGCGAATGTCTAATCGAATGTCTAATGTCTAAGTGACCAATTAGACATTCGTTATTTGCATGTAAAATGACTTACGACGAATTTGGTACCTTCATCTCTTAATTTGCGAATGTCTAATGTCTAACTGACCAATTAGACATTCGTTTTTTTAGTGTACAAGTGACCTACGAAGAATTTGAAACCTAAATATTGTAATTCGCGAATGTCTAATCGAATGTCTAATGTCTAACTGACCAATTAGACATTCGTCTTTTTAATGTACATTGATCTCCGACGAATCCGAGACCTAAGTATGGTAATTTGCGAATGTCTAATCGAATGTATAATGTCTAATTAGACATTCGATAATCAAAATTTGCGAATGTCTAATCGAATGTCTAATGTCTAATCTTTCTTCGAATGTCTAATCGAATGTCTAATGTCTAATTAGACATTCGATAATCAAAATTTGCGAATGTCCAATCGAATGTCTAACGTCTAATTAGACATTAATTTTTTTGAATGTCTAATGTCTAACGTCTAATGCTCTGCCAACTTCACACACTTGATTTTTTCCGTGACCTGTTTTGTCTGATCATTATGTATGTTCACACTGTATGACAAGTTTACGTTTTCAGCAATGGAGGAGAATCCGCTGTGGTCGAGTAGTTAGCGTCGGGGATTTCGAAACCGGATGTCCCGTGTTCGATCCCCAGTCGCGGCACTACGGTCATGGTGTAGTGCCCGTGGGCAAGGCACATTTTCTAGCCTAGTACTGGGTTTGTTTACACAGGGATCATGAATAAGTGAACTGACGCCGTCATATAACTGAAATAATGTTGAAAGCGGCGTAAAACCCCAATAAATAAATAAATAAATCAGCAATAGAGAGTGGCATGCCAAGGGTTAAAACAGCCATAGATACGTAGGAGTATCTAACCCTATCCAAACATAACACATCTTCAGCAAAGGGCTTTGAAAATATCTAGATAAACTATTGGAAACTCACTATTAAACTTATATACATTATCATACTATAATTGTTGAATTGAGTTGGAAACATTTTGACAGCAGCAGAAATTACTCATTATGAGCAATTTCTTGATTTGTCACAGTGTTTTCAAATGTCGTCTACTACAGATGTGTCAAAATATGTTTACATGTCGGAAAGGGCCTATCAATATCAATATAATTGTTGGATTGAGTTGGAAATATTTCGGCAACACTACACATTACTCATTATGAGCAATTTCTTGATTTGTCAGTGATTTTCAAAAGTGGTCAACTGCAGATTAGTTTAAATGCATCTCCATGTGGGAACTTGTTTAACCTTGGGTTAACCTAGCAATTGGTTCAGACGAAAATATCCTACTTACATATCTTTATCATAATAGAGATCACCCTGGGATCCAACAAAAGCGCCCACCATAACTGCAGGAAGAACTAAAAACAAACAAAAAGACTTATTAAACGTGTTTTACTCTATCTGTGCCAATGGCAATACTGAACTTTCTGTAAACAATACAGGCTCATGTGAGACATATCATAGGGAGATGTCTCATCTGAAATCAGCATTGTTTGAATTTAGTTATGAAAATAGGCAAAACTCGGACGCAGTTCGGTACTGAAAGCGTTTTATGCAAAAGCAAATTTCGTTTCTAGGAAACATAGTAAGTTTTCTTGAAACGAACTGAAATATCTTTTCATATCTATACGAACTCTTAATAGAACACGGTCTGATAATACAATGTAATAATATAAGGGTTTTGACATAATCGTCGACAAAAGTAAACGGTTCCTGATATTTTGTCCATATATGTATAAGTAACTATTTCATTGTTAGACCTAGTGTACAACACGGTGTGAATTAAAACTTTATCCTGACCAGTCAACAACCAATAACCTTATAAGTCGTGTTAAATGCGCGCTTGTGAAGAGGGAATAAACACCACTTGTTTAATAATATGTTTGATTATTCTCTCTAGCACTTTTACATTCTGTATAGTTTTAAATGTTGCATATTGATCAATATCAATAGCATTAGGAGTATATGCATTAGTATCTCTATATATATTTGTGTATTATTTACATGTAATATAAATGTGTTTATTATCATGACTTGAATATAGTCTTCGCATACGAAGATACTCACCAGCGTATGCATTGTCGGTATGTAATTTCGACCGAAACGCATCTTCTGACAACAATATAGAAGTGTAAACCCTGTGGTGTAACACCAAAGTAATCTAAAATATGCCAAACCGGAACGGCAACAGGACACCAAACAAATCTTTTTGTTGTCTCAATGAAAGTACCATTATGCCCTGTGTTTTCTGTACTTACCCCAACCTAAGATATAATAGCGGAGCAGAGATCCCGAGTCTGGGTGTCCGCCATGGGCATGCGACGAATATGTAATGACTATGTACAGGTTGAATGCCTCATTCATCAACCACGAAAAGTTACACAAGAAGAAATAATGCAAGAATATGGCGAAGATCTGACACACAAGCTGAAATATAGATGATATAGGGATATTTAATCCTCTCCCAATTACAACCGAACTGCAGTAGAATACTTTATCTAGGTTTAATTGAGAAAAATCTACATATGATTGTATTATTACTGCATAGGTTTTGGAAACATGGTGCCAAGAGAAGATATTGCTATCATGAGAAATGTTTCCATTTGGCATAATGTTTTTAAAAAGTCGCTTTCTGCAGCAGAAAGCGTCTGCATGTGGGAAGGGGTTTTTAAAAGTCGTCAACTTCATTTATTTGGAATAAACTGTATCAGCAGAAGATAACCGGTCTTAGAGGATAATTGTGTTCAAGTTAGTTCCATGATCAATAACATCACTTATCTTAACCCTTTCCCACATACAACAAATCTACAGCAGACGACTTTGAAAACATAGTGACAAAAACCTGAAAAATCTCCATTAAAGATAGCTTAACTGTTAAATAAAGTTGAAAACATTGTTGCCAAAGGATAAATTGCTCATCATGAGCAATTTCACTTTGGGCCACAATGTTTTCAAAAGTCGTCGGCTGCTATTGCGTTGAAATGGTCTTCTTTCGTATATCGATCAGGTACTGAATTGGCTCTTGTACATGTGAGTATGGCTAAAAAAGAGTACATAGTTGCCACTTTTATAACATCCTAAGTAGCCAGCATGACTCCCATTTGTTTTTATGATATCTCGACCATAAATAAAATATCCGCCGTCGCAGAGGGAAAGTGTGGGGGATTAGAGACCATGCGTCCCCGATTCGATCGCTGATCGCGGCAGTTGTGGATAGCGGCCATATATGAGGCACATTTCCTAGCCGACAACTGGTCTTTGAACACAGGGATAATGATGAATGAATATAACTTAAATAATGTTAAAAGCAAAATCCAAGTAAAAACAAAGGGGTTCCGATAAGTGTCGTTTTTAATACCCGATGATTATCTTCATAAATAGCATAGTGGAACACGATACGATTTTAATTATGAATATTGGAAATCGTTCTACAAACCTCATCTTCATAGCGATCGATCCCAATCATAAACACGATCTGGCCAAATACAACAGATATACCGAGATTTCTGTGCAGAGAAGCCGTACTTGAGGACGTTCTGAAATTAAAAATATATTTTAAGAAATTCCCTTTTTAGTCCTTTCATTTATGCAGACGACTTTTGAGTACATTGCAGGGAAAAAGAAGAAATTACTCACCAAACTCTTAAAAATATTTAATTTTCTTTTAAAACTCTATTTTAAGATGTTTTCTATGTCGTTTTGCTGTATATGTTTAGTACGTTGAAAAGGGTTAAACTAACAAAAATCGTGTTTTGTCGACCCAGTTCAGTCTATGTGAAGTCGAAGCTACATGTATGACGTGGATTGTCGATTTTCGATGATCAGTGGAATACGATACTTGTTCTTATATATGAGCCGTTCCGCGAGAAAACCAACATTATTGACACTGCGTAAAGTATAGACCAGGATCAGCCTAAGCAGGACCCATAGGCTAATCCGAGCAGAAACTGTTCGCCTCCTATGGATTTTCTGTTTCAGGAATCTTTACTCTATACCTCTATCCCTACGAGACGGAATGTGTCGGCCCGGATTAGCCTGCGCGGACTGCGCAGGCTGATCTGGGTCGATACATTACGCAGAGTCCATAATGTTTTTTTTTTCGTGGAACGGCTCATATGTTTACCAGGTGTTTTAATGAGCTAAAATGGCAAGCACGGATTAACCCTTTCCCAAAAAGATGTGTTCAGACATCTCTGCAGTTATCTTTTGCAACACTATTTTCTATTCAAGAAGTACATTTTCTATTTTTTGCTTAAATGTTCTCAAAATCGTCTGTTACAGATTCACTGTATGTGGGAAAGGGTTAACTGATCAAGCTCGTGTTGTATTGGAGGAACATTGCGTTAAATAAACTGAACAAATCAGAGTACTTAGTGAGACGTTTACAATGTACTTAGTCATTGACAAATATACATACATAAAAAAAATACAGACAGGTTGGTTTAATCCGTTCCCACATACAAAAAAAACTGGAGAAAATGTTTTTGAAAAAACATCGAAAATACCCACTAATTAATGTAAAATTAATCAATAGAGTTGAACATTATTATGGTTAAAGGAGGATTTGGTCATGATGAGAATTTTCCCTTTTGCCACAAGGTTTTCAAAAGTCGTCTGCTGCATAGGCGTCAAAATGCGTCTACAAGTGGGAAAGGTTTAAATGAAATGAATGATACAAAAGTGGAGTACCAACCAATGCAATAGAGTATACAATAAAGAAGCTAAACTTTTTCAAATTAATTAGTTACTCACTGTATTTTAAGTTAGAACGTATTTGTTATCAATTTAAAGCAGGTGTGTTAACCTAGCGGACGGCTTATGTTAAATTAACGATATCAACACAGCTACTCAATTTAAATTTTCAATCTCTTTATTACTCACAGTATGTACAAAGAATAAAATCAGGAGGTACATTAAAATTAGTATAACAAACTCTGAAACAAAATGACTATATATATCAGAATATAGGACAGCAGTTATTGTTAAAAGTTTCAAGTCATGTTCGAAGCATGGCTTTAATAATGCTGAACGTAAGTCTACATGTATTCCTAAATGAGAAAACTAAATCAAAATTACGTTGATGCCTTAACATTTGACTTCCTTCATCAAAGTGAGCTATAAGGTTTAAAAGACGTGTTTACGTTATTTCATTACTTAGCATTAAAGAATAACATAAACAATATGCATTTTATACAAAAAGAATATATCGAAACATATTACCTGTAATATATATGAAGTATACATGTTGCAAGGCACAAAATTGCCGAGGCACAGCACCCGATATAGGACGCGAAGTTCATGAGAATCGGGCGGACTATTCCTTTATTCCACTGAAAAAAATAAGAAGATCAACATAATCCCACTGGCACTTTATAGAACCACAAAATCAGGTAGTTCGTCATTTAAGATCATTGACATATGAATGCCAAAACTTATCTAACAATACAACATGTATTCAGGGACACTATATAGTGTCCCTGATGTATTCCATAATCTAACCTTTTTCGATTTTCTCTCAATTTACTTATATAAAATATATCATAGTATTTTCTTTTAATTTCAATATTATTCAATGAAATATTAACCACGAACATCTCAATTTGTGGTACTAGATCAAGTGGATACTCCGTATACTGTTAAAAAACACCTTTATACAGCATTTCGAGGGCAATTTTGACCCCTTTGTAAACAATGCAAATGTAGGTGCCATTGCTCAGAACGAGCAATGGCACCTAAATTTCCATTGTTTACCAAGATAAATGATTTAACGCTTATAAAGACTTTATGGCGAGGTGATTAACCTTGGTAAACAAATACCAATTTTAGTTACAACCGTTTCACGCCAAGTCCTCGATTTGTGAACCATGATGAGATATATCAGACGGCCGTTGTAGTCTAGCCGTTTACTTTTCACTTTTCAACATTTAAAGCTGAATATTTGGATGATAAGTGAAAATAGTTTTTTATCAATGTCCTACAATATTAATTCAATATTATATCCGAAAAGTATAATAAAATAAATAACCATGTGGTATTCGCGACCAGTGTACATCCAGATCTACTTGCGCATCTTAGTATATTGACCAGGCCCTGCACTGTTTAACAATTAGTTACAAAGGGTTTGAAAAGACTTCTGACAAATAGTGTCCATTTGTGTCAGGATGTGCAGGCATATATTAATCTAGACTTGCTACTTACACACAAGGTTGGTATATTTAAGCAAGGCCCATGTATTCTACGTTTTGAAGCAGAATATTCTAAACTATAAAAGGTAAGTCCAAAGAACTTTTCAAATATCATTTAATATTAAATACAAGACGAATTTTGATGCAAAGCATCAAAGACACCGCGCATGATTTTGAAGCATGACTTAAAGGAAGCAGATGCAGTTCAGTACATTTAAATAAAGTGTAAACAGACAGGATGTAAATATTTCGAACAAGAAGGCCAAATGTCCCTATATTATAAAAAAGAAGACCAAGATGTGCCTACATTGCTCACCTGGCTACCATAGCCTATATAAAAAGGTTACCAAGAGAAGAAAGGGTAAATTTTAGGGATTTTTGTTGTATTGGGGTTTTACGCCGTTTTCAACATTATTTCAGTTATATCACGGCGACAGTTCAATTATTCATGATCCCTGGGTAAACAAACCAGTTCTAGGCTAGAAAAGACGTAGGGATTAGACATTTTATATGCTGCGATCTATATGATACATTTTTAAATCTGCTCTAACTAGATCAATTAGATAAAAAGAAAAAAACATAAGTGCTTAAATATTAACATATAATACGGTGTAATGCATCTAGTTATAAGTTAAGTGTGACACAAGCTTTGCAAGGAAAGAGGGAAGTCTATTCTCCTTACAGTTTAGCAGAAGTATGATAACAAAAACGGGGGTATATAAACAAAAAATACAAAGTAATTTTAAAAAGTTTAAAAATATTAATGATCAAAATTGAGCATTTATGAAATTTAAAAAAATATGGTTTCTTCAAGTTTAAACTCTATTTCAAATTTTGTTCTGGGATTTGAATTTGCTGGATTAGTGTGACTGGAATTTGAGTACTGTGTGTGTCTTGTAAAATAAATATAGGCTTCGGGAAGCCAATTATGTCCAGCACAAAGGTGGCTCCTAGGTCAAGAAAACTTGCCCTTTCAATAGCGATAATAAACAGTAATGAGAAACATACATGCTCGTCATACATATCTGTGGTGATGGCAAATATCCCCGTGACGTAACACGCACAGACTGCTCCATCAGTCCCTTTGTCCTCCCTCAACTCACACCCGTCTCGTGTCCACCTGTAGTAAACAGAAATGTGTCGAGTTTATCAGGCGTAATTTAGTCATATCAGAAAACATTTCATGATACCTACTAGGAATAAGAATCAGTCTAAGACTAAGGATATTTCGAAAAGAAACTCCAATACCATTGTAACAAACGGGAATACCAGTCACTAATCATGTACCATTTACTTCTCTGAAACGGCATATCAATATTTGACTTGTGCTCTAAGAAAAACAACCACTTGACATTTGTGACCAGTGTAGATCCTCAAGTTTTATCTGGCTCTTCACTTTACGTATATCAGTCACGGAATGTTTCCAGATGCTTGTTACACACAATGTCTTTTCGGATCACATTGTATAGATACAGACCAATATTTATGTACAATTGTAATAATTACCATAAAATTATATTTTACTGGAGCACTGTTATTTATGCTCTAGATTGAGTGTGAATATTCATACGTTTGCCTGAGGTTTCATCAAATCTCATGCCAATGAATATGTATGAGCTGGCGAGTTACCCGGTTAAAACTGTATTGTGGAGTCCTGGTTCGAGATAAAAATGAACCCGTACATTGGAAAATGTTGATTCGAACCACACCAGCCTGTGATGCACATCAGTACATACTGATCAAGATCTCCACTGTTTAGATATTACCAACAAAAACCCTAATACCTTTTTAAACTGGTATAAATCAAACTAATATAGACAGGAGAAACAAATTGTAAACTTGCGTATATAATTACCTTCCGGGAAGAATGCTTCCGTGGATAAGCCGAACACACTCTGGGTTTGAAATGTTGAAAGTCTAGGTGAAAGAAGACAAGAAGAAAACAACATAACAATGCAGTTCAACCGATCAAGAAAATGTGGAGGGGAAATTATCCAGTAATGTTACTTTTACGTCTTAGAAAAAACAAATGAGGGTTGGCATTCGCTCCTCTTTCCTTGTTTATTAATCCTCCAGATGTTTTAGAAGAATCAGTCGTTTTAAAGAGGTTTCCTCTCTACAGTGGAACCGTTGTGTGAGGTCACATGCTACCTACCATATATAGCTTCAAGTAATATGTCTGTATAAGTGTGTTGTCACAGCAGTATTGCATTAAGCAAACGACATGTTAGATCACAAAAGGAGCGACAGAAAAGCAATAAACGGAAAGCAATGGTTGAACATTTCCATTTACTGTCGTACATACCATGTAAAGTCTTGTGCATTAGTGTCAGAGCACATATCGAGGGCTTGGCGTGAAACGGTTGTAACTTAAAACCTATTTTGAAAACCCTGGTTTAGGGGCAATTTTGACCCTTTTGTAAACAATGCAAATTTAGGTGCCATTGCTCAGAACGAGCAATGGCACCTAAATTTACATTGTTTACCAAGAAAAGTGATTTAACGCTTATAAAGACTTTATGGCGAGGTGATTGACCTTGGTAAAAAAGTACCAATTTTAGTTACAACCGTTTCACGCCAAGCCTTCGATATATCCCTTTCCTTTAATCCTTTCGCTGCCAAATGCAATTTAAGGCTTTCGCAAACAATGCAGATTCAGGTGAGCTGTCGCTCCTTCAATCTGCATTGTTTGTCACTTAGACATTAGATTTTACCAACTTTCCTGTTGAACGAAAAATGGAGTGGTCCAATGTTCAATGTGGAAGAGTTGACTTTGTGAAATTTAGGCAGTGAATGAGTTATACCGAATTCATTTCTCTTGAATTAGAAAAAGGTTACCGTAAGCTTATAGACAACACATGTATACCCATTACTCGTATTGTTTTGTATTATAATTGAAAAGAATGGCAATATATGTAAACCCTTATCCTACTGTACGCAACATTAAACAACATCTGCGAATTATGTTATACGCGATTTTAAATAACTGCAATACTTATATGTCTATTACTCGACATTTTACCTTTATCCTGACGTAAATTGGTAAATGTGCTCCACTTGCTATGTCAATTATAATGTTTATGTGTGTATTTTGTTTTTCTCACGGGACATGTGCTCTATTGAACTTGTATTTGAAATAAACATCTACATCTATATTCCAGTCCGAACTATATGGTAAATAAAAGTGACCTTGACCTTTGAGCCACTAGGCTGCTGGTTCCAAGCCTATATATATATATCACTGTCCCTCATATATGGCCACATGAAATTATACACATTGCTTCCTACCCATTGGTTAAAGTTTCCATAGATCAAATAGGTGCATGATAACGAAAATAAATTTTAATATTTTATTAAAATGAAATACGAACAAAACGATTTGTGGCAACTTTTTTAATTGAGCTTAAACTAAGAAAACAATTTTGGAAAAGTCACAAAAATGGCCTTTAAAACGAAACTAATATGTAAAACATTAACAATGTTCTATTCTCTAAATGTATTCATTTCTCACGTTATTTCATGTAAATAAGTATTGTTTATATATGTATATACATCTTGTATATGGGCAGGAGGCCGAAATACTTGATTAAATAATTGAAATTGCAAACAATGCAGATAAAGATATGTATGCACTTGCCCACAGTCTTAGATTGGTCTTTATAAATCGCTACTTTTTATCAATATTTAGTAAATGTTTATACTAATGCTATTACGGGTTTGTCGATATGAGGTATGTGTTTTTAACGGTTGTAAGAGGGGTAATTCAGCGGGATAAGGGTTAAAACCAGCTTACATTGAGATACGGAAGATAAAAGATGATCGGTGAAGATAAGTTCCTGTTCGTGTCAAACTCTCCACCGTGCAGAAACATTGCTATAATGGGCGTGTTCACATTATCCTCCTTGGCCTTTTTACCAACTCTGACAAAAGAAAATACAGATGTATCATATATACAGGCGGTCATCTCGTGGATGAACCGTCACATGGTAGGGTTGCAGTCGGCAAATGCTACAATAACCCAGACCTTTTGACAAGGCTCATATCAATTACTAATTCGTACATAATATGCATTAATGCGCTGCGTTAATCAAATGGAAGAAATACGGAAATGCTGTCACTGTAGTTACGTAACAGATGCAACTACATATCACTACTCAACGTTGATACACGCGCATTTTAAACAAATCATGTGTTGTGATGAGAAAGTATATCTTTAATTGTATTGTGATCCTACTATGATCTTCAAATTTTCATGTCACAAAACGCAGTCTGTTAAGAAATTAGCCAATACTAATTAAGTATTTCGATTAGAATATTGAGGTAATATGTAGCATAATTTTTACTCACGCTCTGACGTCATGATTTGGCAACACAGGTGCCATACCTCTCATTCTCATCGATGCAATTTTGATGAATTCTGAAAGAAGATGAAGATATATATAATATTACATAAAAAAACAATAGATCTTCAATTTTACAAGTATCCTTTCATCACAGAAAATCAAAAAATCCACAATGACTTATATTCTGAAATAAAATGAAGATATCTATATTATAAATGAATTTACCAAGAATTCATAATCTTTCTAAGCATCATTTCCTTCAATACCGTACTACATATTCAGTTCTTGTGAGGCTAAGGTGATCTTGAAAGGTTTAAACTTAGTGTATATAAGCATTGTTCTTGAAATATCGAACTTATTGTATATGAACATTGTTTTTGAAATGTCAAAATAATATCGATGCACATTATTATTGAAAACACAAACTGTTTGTCTATAGACATTGTTCTTGAAAGGTCAAACTAATTTTCTATGAACATTTATCTTGAAAAGACTATGAACAGTGTTAGATGTCAAACTAATTTTCTATGAACATTTATCTTGAAAAGTCTATGAACAGTGTTAGATATCATAATAATTTCTACTTATGCTTTGGTGTTATTTTGCAACGGCACAGCCGGAATTTTCAGACCTTTAATTGGTTTGTTTAATTTTAAACCCCATCCAATATTATGTCAGTAGTATAATTATATCTCGTCTTCCTTTGAAATTTACAGGTTCAACAAACAAGACTTCAATGGCACATATGCAACAGCCAACGTAGAACTTTAAGAAAGGAGGCACATTGCATAATTGATTACATCAATTGACATGTATGCAGGTCAAACTAAGAGGCGAATTCAGATTCCGCTAACACATCAAGAACTCGGGCATGTGCAAGCCGAACCAAATTATAAACTTACAGCTTTTGAGCACTCGGTGTATGACAAGACTGTAAATACACACTTGGTTATTGGTCCCGAGGCGGATGCTCTAACAACCCCACGGACACCGTCTTTCATATTTTTTCTATTGAAAAATCTTAAAGCCACTGAAAAAACGAATAGTTGAATAGCGGAGATTGGTAAGTATTTACTCCTCGCATTTCCGTTGTTCGTAAAAAATAATGTTTAATGTTCTATAGAGACATTCGAACATGTATTCTAATATGAATCGTCACTATGCTTAATACCCCTCTATATAGTTTATATTCCTTTTGCATGACACATTCAAAACTTTCCAAAATGCAGATGCAATTTTGTATATGTGGGAAAGGGTTGACATACCTGGTACTTCTGATGAGTTAGCATTGGCAGTGACCGATTTCGACAGATCAATCCACCCCATATTCGCTGTAATGCCATACATTGTATCCTCGGGGGAAGGGAACTTGGTTCCTTTAAAGTTGGAAATCCACTGGGATTCAATACTGAGTTCTGGAAAAAGTGATATAAGTTAGCTTCTTCTACAAAATATTATTTATATTAAATCTGATTCAGATGTTTGGTTTGAGATGTAGAATCTGATTCAGATATTTGGTTTGAGATGTAGAAATGCTACATTTGTTCTATGTTACATTTCATAATATTTAGCCACGGAGAAGAATTGAAGTTACGTGTAAGTTACGTATGCATGTACACATACTAACAAATTAACTAATTTAATAGAACTTCAAAATATTTCAAAGTTTTAACTATATACAAACAAGCTAAACAAGTCCAATCTTCAACCGATCGGAATAATTTGAACGGTCTTGGTAGATTGATCAGATTGTTTGGTGTTATACTAAAATTGCAACAAGTACCTATTTCATTCCTGGAAGACTTTAAGAATGGTTCCTCGAAGCCGACATCCCCATTTATGTCCCCATCAGTAATGTGATGTTCTAGACTTCGAGACAACACGTGGGCGAACGTTTCCATCGCCTTCATCAAGTTATCTCCCTCTACACCTTGCGGCGTGGTGGCGTTCCAACCGTACTCGTGTTTTTCGTCCAGAATATTGTTTGTTATATCGGATATTATCTGTAAATATTAATCCATAGAATTGACCAGACACTGACCTTTATACAAGGACATTTACTATAAACAAACGCATGTATTGTTATTAAATAAATTGGATTTCAGTTACCTCGACAGCATAATTCCTTATTAAATCAAAGCACAAAAGGTACTGATCGGGGCGGTGTATTGGAGATGTTTAATGATCTGTTCATAGTTTTGTCAATTCACAGCTGTCACATCATCAACCCATGTTTCCTGACTTACTCGCACCAGATGGCTGCTTTTCCACATATACTGTTATTCTATTGGTGGAAGACAAATGATGCGGTGTTGCATTGACTTTGTCAATTGTCCGAAAGAATGTTATGTGAATCATACTAATATACACGAAGGATCAGGTTACTGTTAAGAATGACTATTGATTTGATAATTGGCAACAAAACGTAGAAACAGTAATATATAACTATTATTCTATGCATGTTTAGCATGCATATAATCATAGTTATATACGAAATTGTTCATCCTCTATGAAGTATATAGTATAACAATTTACATTCTTACTAAGTTTCTTGATGTAACCGTGTTTAATTTGCGTTAATTCATGTATAAATATGTTTTGTATGACGAGATGCATGTATTTTGTATAAGTCAAATTAAATATGTTCTGTTCATAAACATGGTCATAAATACAGAAGCTTCTAACAAGATTATGTACGTAATATAGGAACAGTTTAGAATTCGGACACGCAGACTGATCTGGTTTTACACTGGTCACAAATGTCATACTGCATCATTTTGCAAAGGCGAGCCCATATGAGGAGGAATGTATCATGGGAATTTAGTCGATTTTCACCAAAGTAAATGTTCAACTAACAACGGTTACATGAATACGTTTTAGCAGGACATGATCCTGTATCTGTGTCAATTTTACGAATGGCTTTACATTAATGGGCATTTAGACGTTATTTAGTTTAAAATGATACCCGTTATTTTACGACTGAAAACAAAATGACTAATCAGCTTACAAACGTAAAACGCATTTGTTTGACAGGCGAAGAGGTGGTTTGATGTATTTCCTGTTTTTACATCGAACAATAATATCTAGGTGTTCAACTTTTGCCGCTACACGAACATGTGTATATACAGAGAAATTCACTGTTTGTCTATGGCACCTCTACTGTAAGGGCCAGTCATTCTGGACTTATGTGACACCGGATCAAATCATATACTTGTTTTGCCAAGCACCAAACAAAGTGACAAACAATAAGTCATCAGGACCGTTGTTTATGTCCGCTTTTTAATTTCATGACAACAACGGAAATGATAAAATGGATTAAACAGCCTTACCGCCATGAACTCCTTCGTTTCATCCAGTGTCGGGAATCGGTCCTTTGCTCTGGCATAGTTGTTTGTTCCGTCGGTCCACTGCGAAATGTCTAGTACGATGACATGCGCCTGGGTATTGACTAACATTTCTAGTAAATCTATCACAGTGGCTATATCTACGGGGTTGCCGTATGCATTGTCGCGTGTATGATTCACAAGGGAACGCCCTAATTCTAGAAGTTTCGGTTCTGCGATATAGTCTGCCAACAGATGCTTCTGGAACTGAAAGTTTTTCTTATTTGAACCCTTTCACACTTACAGCAAATATGTAGCAGAAGACTTTGAACATTTCTACTTAAAAAAAATGGCATATCTCTATAATTGCGCGAGTGCCTCAGCACCAGTGCATATATTGGTTGTGAACAAATATGTCACTGGTGCAATGGGTATGCGCATACGCCGTGTTAATCGTATTAATCGCGCATGCGCCGTATTTTACCGTCAGTTCGTCACTGTATGCGAGTAGTTCACCAGAGCACAAAGTGCTCAAGCTGAGTTTTTGTGATCGCCTTTTGTCCGTCGTCCGTCGTCCGTCGTTCGTCAACATTTGCTTGTTAACACTTTAGAGGCAACATTTTGCATCCAATGTTCATGAAAGTTTATCAGAACATTTATCTCCATCAAACCAAGTTCGAAACTGGGTCATGTCGGGTCAAAAAACAAGGTCACTAGTCCAAGTTTAATGAAATTTTTGTTAACACACTGGAAGCCGCATTTTAAACTTGAGAATTTTGAAACTTTGTCAGAATGTTTGTCTTAGTGATATCTAGGCCAAGGAATATAGGTCATGTCGGATCAAACACTAGGTCTTTAGGCCAAATTGAAGGAAAATCTTGTTAACACTCTTGAAGCCACATTTTAAACTTCAGCATGCCTTGATGATATCTAGGCCAAGTTCGAATATGGGTCATGTCGGGTTAAAAAACTAGGTTACAAGGACAAATTTAATGAAAATCTTGTTGACATGAGCAGCTTGAAATTTTGTCAGAAAGTTTGTCTTGATGATATTACCATTGTCACTGAAAGAGTTAAGTCTTAAATAGTCCATTCTCAGGTGAGCGATGCCAGGGCCTCATGGCCCTCTTGTTTATAATTAGAATGTAAATTAAAACTATAGTTTAATGTGTACCGGCGTTAAGTCATCGCGGGTCACCCATCCAGGCACTAACCGCGATGAATGTTGCTTAACTTTACGAAAAGGTCAACCACGAGATACCATCGTCGCTATAAAAGCCGACTTTCAAAGCAAGGCTGTAGAAATGGTATTTATACCCGTTCCCGTTATATTTCTCCCTCTTTTCTCTTGACTTCGACCCGAAGTCACACAACCGTACACCAGAGCGGAGTCGATGTAACATCACTGGGAACCACCGTGGTTTTAATAACAGAAAAATGGGAATATTTTCAAAAATGCAAAGTTATTGTGCTAAATTTTGCGATTTTAAGAATATATTAAGGGAAAAAAAGGACCCGCATGCGCAGACAAATGTTTACAATAATTTTGGGAGATCGAGGTCAACACGTTGGGAAGAGGTATTTTTGTTTTCGTTTTACGTATTTAAAACTATTGTTATCATATATATTTATATCATATATTTAAAAGCGGGTTTCGTGTTTTTCGAATCGAACAGAATTTCTTTAGCCATACAATGCTGATTCCCGCGCCAACATCAAACTGCTGCATCTTGCTGCAACTCTTGTTGTAAGTATACTTAATGAAAAAGGTGATTTCGTTGCATCTGCCACATACAACTTTTAAAAACATTGTTTATAAAAATACAAATGCTGACTAGTTGGTTCTTGTTTCAATTATTGTCTTGCTTTCCCACATATAGACGCATTTGACGCACCTGACGACTTTTGAAAACATCATGACAAAATGAGAAATTTCTCAAAACGTGCAATTCCTCCTTTTGCCAGAATGTTTTCAACTTTTTTCAGTAACTATACCTACAATTATAAAGATTTTCCTTATTTGGATGTTGGAAAGGGTTAAGTCAGGGGAGTAATGAGCCTTCCCTAATATACTCTGTGAGTGCTAATCAAAAGCTGTAATTTGATTGGTTAATTCTCCGTAACAATCAGGTGAGCTCGATTTAAACGGAGACGTTTCTAACGTTAAATTCGATTGTATACGTTTAAATAATATAGGGATAATACACATTTTCGAAGGCGTGAACATCTGCGGACGCCCGCAAAATTCGTTTATGCCCGAGTACGAAGGCATAAACACATTTTAAGGTCGAGAAAATGTGTATTTTCGCTATTATTGCATAAAATAAGAGCAAACATCCAACAACAATCGCTGTAACGTACGATAACACCGATGAACACATGTGACGTCATAAAGTAAACAAGTTATGTTTTACATATCCACGAACCGGTCCTCTGCTGCGTCACCTTTCCTAAGTCTCCATCAGCCTCAGTTACCTTAACTGTCAGCCTCAGTCACCTTTCTAAGTCTCCGTCAGACTCAGTAACATTCCCTAAGTCTCCATCAGACTATGTCTCCGTCAGTTGCAGTCACCTTAACTAAGTCCCCGTCAGCCTCAGTCACCTTAACTAAGTCTCCGTCAGCCTCAGTCACCTTAATTAAGTCTCCATCAGTCTCAGTCACATTCCCTAAGTCTCCGTCAGACTCGGTCAACTTAACTAAGTCTCCGTCAGACTCAGTCACATTAACTAAGTCTCCGTCAGCCTCAGTCAACTTAACTAAGTCTCCGTCAGACTCAGTCACCTTAACTAAGTCTCCGTCAGTCACCTTAACTAAGTCTCCATCAGTATCAGTCACATTCCCTAAGTCTCCGTCAGACTCAGTCAACTTAACTAAGTCTCAGTCACCTTAACTAAGTCTCCGTCAGTCTCAGTCACATTCCCTAAGTCTCCTTCAGACTCAGTCAACTTAACTAAGTCTCCGTCAGACTCAGTCACCTTAACTAAGTATCCATCAGCCTCAGTCACCTTAACTAAGTCTCCATCAGTCTCAGTCACATTCCCTAAGTCTCTGTCAGACTCAGTCACCTTAACTAAGTCTCCATCAGTCTCAGTTACATTCCCTAAATCTCCGTCAGACTCAGTCACCTCAACTTAGTCTCCGTCAGACTTAGTCTCCGTCAGACTTAGGCTCCGTCAGACTTAGTCTCTGTCAGACTCAGTCACCTTTCCTAAGTCACCTTAACTAAGTCTCCGTCAGCCTCAATCTGAGTCACCTTCCCTTAGTCTTAGTCCAATTCCGTAAGTTTCCATCAGTCTCAGTCACCATCAAGTAAGCTTCCATAAGTCTCAATCACCATCAGTCACCTTCCCTAAGTCTCTGTCACCATCAGTCACTTTCCCTAAGGCTCAGTCACCATCAGTCAATTTGACTAAGTCTCAGTCATATAAAGTTTATATAAGTTTGACATATGTCAGATTTTTTTTTGACCTAGCTGGGACTCGAACCCACGACACTTGCATTGACTTGCATTAACAGATGGCTGCTCTACCAACAGCGCTACCGAGCTTCATACAAATCCATGTCATTACAAGATATATATGTATTCAAAAGTAATTACCAGGACAATACTACGCGGTAAAATTTAAAGTATGTTTTATGTAATCATCGACATGAAGTGGTATCTCATCATAATTATTCAAGTCTTCGTATTGTAATTTTAAACATTTCAAATTTTTACTAAATACATATTAGTAAACAGGTTTACTCATCAATCTTCTCCTGCAACTTATTCATACGTAAACGCAGGTGTTCAAATCAACACCTCGTCGTAGCCTAGTGGCTAAGCACGAAGCACTTCAAACCTAAAATATCACTTTGCATTGGTTCGATTCTTATGCTAGGCGTTCATTTTTGTCTGTCCGTTTTTTTTTCTGAATTTGAATTGTATATAATTGGGATTCGCTAGGTATCCCTTATTGTCAGGCTTTTCCGTCTCCGTGTGTGCAAAAGGAGCTCAAGGTTGCCATCGCTGACTCGACACGGGTCGAATTAAATAAATGGTTTTGGATTATTTTAGTCTCTTTAACTGTGAATCTATTGCATGTTACCGATTATCGAGTTAAAGCTGATGTTATTGTTAACCAAACAATTGCTCCTATTCTAGGGAGATGCAGCGTCCATGTTTTGTTTACTAACGGTGCCCGGGTTATGCATATGTAAAACATCTAACCGATCTGAAACGGCACGTACGCGCGAGTATCGCTTTGTTTATACGTTTTCTCGCCGTTTACGCCCGGTTTTTCCAATGTTTCTGTATCCCTTAAGCGGGCGTAAAACATAGATTTTATGCAATAATTTCCGTTAAATTACGTTTTCAAACTTTATCTTTCGGTATAATCAGATGCCTTCTAATTACACCAGAAACAAATTCATGTGTTGATACATTCTTATAATGTTGACGTTAAGACATTTTTATAACGTTGAAACATGTATCTAATTCCCTTACTTCGTATTTCACTTTTCTGAGCGAGACAGATATACACTCATCGATGTTCGCTGGTCCCCATTTTCCCTCATTGTCGTCAGTTCTCCGACACGGTCTGGTTCCGAAGGCATCTTAAAAACGAGACACATGTATTGCAAATTGACCTTAATTCTTTTAAAGGAAATGGGCATTTGTGATGCCGGTAGTATATGCAGCTCTACGTAACAATGTAGCTGCTATAGAGATGGTAATTAGTACACCACCTGCTGTGATGTGAGATGTGAAATCTAACAAACTAACTCCCAACACACTGTTAGATACTTCATTAAACACCCCTGGAGTGTACGTGTACATATATATACTTCTTATATTGAGCCGTCCCGCGACAAAAACAACATTATGGACTCTGCGTAATGTATCGACCCATATCAGCTTGCGCATTTCGCGCAGGCTAATCCGGGCCGACACATTCCGTCTCAGAAGAATAGAGGTATAGAATAATGATTCCTGAAACAGAAAATCCACAGGAGGCGAAAAGTGTCTGTCCGGGTTAGCCTGCGTGGCATGCTTAGGCTGATCCGGGTCGGTACTTTACGCATAGTCCAAAATGTTGGTTTTCTCGTGGGACCAATCGTCGTTATTACTGGTCATAAACTACATGTGCCACATTATATTAAACTTTTGATACAGGGTTGAAACATGGAGAATAATGAATCATTTTACCAGGGACTACTTGTACTTAAACAAAGTAGTTCCTGATTTTACCCACAACATTTTCAATCGTTGACCAGGGCGACGGGACTGTGTATACAAACTATAAAAACTATATTACCAGAAAACATTGACCAAGCTTGATATGTAACGAGTTTGCCTAAGTCACACACGTATGTAGTATACACTCTGCTTGTGTCCGTAACTATTGTCTAAGTCACACACGTATGTAGTACACACTCTGCTTGTGTCCGTAACTATTGTCTAAGTCACACACGTATGTAGTATACACTCTGCTTGTGTCCGTAACTATTGTCTAAGTCACACACGTATGTAGTATACACTCTGCTTGTGTCCGTAACTATTGTCTAAGTCACACACGTATGTAGTATACACTCTGCTTGTGTCCGTAACTATTGTCTAAGTCACACACGTATGTAGTATACACTCTGCTTGTGTCCGTAACTATTGTCTAAGTCACACACGTATGTAGTATACACTCTGCTTGTGTCCGTAACTATTGTCTAAGTCACACACGTATGTAGTATACACTCTGCTTGTGTCCGTAACTATTGTCTAAGTCACACACGTATGTAGTTTACACTATGCTTGTGTCCGTAACTATTGTCTAAGCTAAATAAGAGTGTGTGTTGGTAAACGCCGCTTTCAACAATTGTTCAGTTAGGCAAACAATGCTGATTTCAGGTGAGACAGCTCGTTACGAGCTGACTCACCTGAATCAGTATTGTTTGCAAAATATATCACGTCGTTTCCTGTGTAAGTTAACAGTACTATTGGTCCATTTATCCTAAAACCTGCCAGTCAGTCGTAATGCTACCCCGCAACTCTGGGCGCCAAAGAGGTCAGCCATTACTACCATTTTTAATGCATTTGGTAATAGAACCCGCGACCTCTCGCATCCAAGGTGGACGCTCTACCTAGCTAAATACGAAGTTGAGAACCAATGAAGATGCGGACTGCGGAGATTAACCAAATTAGGCTGATATAAGTCCGAGCGTTCTATTGACGCAATTGAATACCAGACACAATTCTACGTAGCGTGGGGATGTATGACTTGTTATATGAGGGAAACATTTTATATCTACCGTAACATTGTGAACAGTACCTGTTGCGTTTGGAACCTTTATTTCAGTTGGTCCTGTCAGAGCATCGGTGGGACATGCAACTGATATCTTCTGTTTGGCTTTTGTTCTTGTCCAGCGAATGTTTTCAACAATCTGTTCATTACATTGAGCACCTGTTTAACAGAAAGGTTACTTTATGAATAAGAATAAATTACTCCGTTTGACACAATGTTTAATAAAAATACTCAATGCTAATACTTTGATTTATAGAGATTTTCCTTATTTTGCATTAATGATTTCTAAGTCGTATTTGGAAGATTTCTTTCAAACGGATAAATGCTTATGTCTTCACTCATTGTATGTCATGATTGTAATGTATGAGTAACATGAAGGCTTATGTCTTCACTCATCGTATATCATGATCATGATAGTAATGTATGAGTAACATGAAGGCTAATGTCTTCACTCATCGTATATCATGATAGTAATGAATGAGTAACATGAAGGCTAATGTCTTCACTCATCGTATATCATGATCATGATAGTAATGTATGAGTAACATGAAGGCTAATGTCTTCACTCATCGTATATCATGATCATGATAGTAATGTATGAGTAACATGAAGGCTAATGTCTTCACTCATCGTATATCATGATCATGATAGTAATGTATGAGTAACATGAAGGCTAATGTCTTCACTCATCGTATATCATGATAGTAATGTATGAGTAACATAAATGCTAATGTCTTCACTCATCGTATGTCATGATAGTAATGTAATACGACCCACCTATAGTGTCACTGCAAAATTTATTACACGTGATTCCAACTTCATCTTCGTTAAAGCAGTTTAAATCTGGAATAAAAAAGATAGTTATAATTGTTAGAATGTCTCAATACAAACAATATATTACATAAAACGTTTATCTTTAACCCTTTCCCTCATATAGACGCTTTCTGAAGCCTCTGCATCAGACGACTTTTTGAAAACATAGTGACAAAAGAAGAAATTGCTCAAAACGAGCAATTTCTCCAATTTCCACAATGTTTTCCACTTTTAGTCATAGGTTATCCATTCAATTTAAGAGATTTTCCAGCTTTTGACAAAATATAATCAAAGTCGTCTGCTGCAGAATTGTCGTATGAGGGAAAGGATTAATGAATTGCAATTCTTTTAGGATATTACATGTGTCATCTGTACAATTGGAGGTGTATACTTTTATAAAATAATTTTAAGTATATTGTTGGAAAGAGAAAGTGTTCGTTAGGAGTAAGTTCTCATTTTCAATAACACGTTTACAAGTGGTCTGATGCAGATTCGTCATAGTTTGTCTGTGTGCGGTAAAGGATAAAACAGCTTATCGATGTATATCGCAGTGTATCACAACGCATGGAATAGTGTGTTCCAAACAGTGGAAATTGAACTGTAGAATAATGTAAACATAACGGACCGTCTATCTCTACAAGTAAGTTAGCACGTTAGTAAGTAATTTATTAGTAAGAATTGTACTACAATGTCATGTATAAGTCCGTGTCGTAACAGAAATAAATTGTCGGTTTCGTAACCGAACGGCTTCGTATTCAGAAAATGTTTGACATTGACATTGATCATGATAGGGAGTGTTTAGATTTCCAAGATAAACTTATGAATTTCAATAGCCTTATGATGTGTAGTTGAGATTAAAAGTATCCCTCTGAATGATATTTATAAAATAAAAATGTTTTACTTTTTTCTTGTTTCATTTCTTTTCGGTCTGACATATTTTAATGTTTTGTCAGACGAGCGTGATTTATACCAACTGAGTCTTCGTTTCGCAATCGATGTACTGTAAATCAGTTCGAACTAAACGAACCGAACTAACCACTACAACGAGTTCGGAGGTCAGAATGTTTAAAGCTTTCCATGAAAAAAAAGTATACGTTGGCTTTTGGGAACAGTTTAAATCCAGCATATTCTCAAAATTATCATATTTATATATATCTTGCATATGGATAATAGAATGTTCTGGCAACTTGTATATATTGTGACATTTAATGAGCAGATAGACAGGCAGATCTACATCTACACTGTTCAAAAATGCCAACTTGTACCATTTCTCATAAATAACATGACATCTTACTTATAGCCCCAGATGGCCATCTCATTCTCATAGCTCCCCTGGTTCCCCGTCTGAACTCAGTCCATTGTACGGCGTCCCCACATGACATCATGTTACAGGAATTGACAAGCTCGTTCACCTCCGTTTCCGTTATTCGGAACGACCATATGTTTAGGTGAGTCAGGTCCCCGACGAACCCGTATTGCTCGTCAAAACTGAACTCCTTCCTGGAGGCCTGCCCCAAAACAAATTCCCCATTGCGCGGAATTTTTTTGCCCTTGGAGCCTTTTCCCGATAGCCACTTTGTACCATCAATGTAGAGTTCGTATTGACCGGCTGGAAAGATATTTGAAAAATCGTTATATAAGACAGATGTTAAATGGAATTTTCCCCGTCTATAGGAAAATCTGTATTTTATGTCTAACTTGTTTAGATGCTGAACGATTTTCTCTTTATGTTGCGTGACCATTAATGCTTTTGAAATATGGTAAATCTTAAGAAAAAGACGCGTCATCTCGATACAAAAATAAAAACTTATATCATTTAGATTTGTAGTCGAACATTCTTAACATAACTCCCTGATTAGACCAGGCCATATACGCGATAATGGCTGCTATAACAGGCGCACCAGAGTTAAAGTATCAGTCGTTAAAAGATAATTTTTAAATATATTCTGCTTTGAACGTCAAAACGAAATGGGTCATAGAAAAACCGACCAGCAGATGCCTTGATCAGCCTGCGCATTCACACAGCAAGATCTTACAATTAATCAGTCTCTATGTTTATTTGAGCCGTTCCAACATTATGAATTCGCAGGCTAATTCAGGCCGATACATTCTCAGGAGGATAAAGAGTATAGAGTAACGAGTCCTGAAACAGAAAATCCACCGGAAGCGAAAAGTGTCTGCCCGGATTAACCTGCGCGGTATGCTTAGGCTGATCCGGGTCGATACTAAACGCATATTCCACAATGTTGGTTTTCTCGTGGAGTGGCTTATTTCATTATTTTACCCACTGATGGCATGTTGAGACTGCATTAATACATAGTCCAGTGGAAATCATCATTCGAAGAGATATACTGTTTGAAACAGTAAAGTATTTAAGAAAAATGCACTTAAAATACATGTGATAAACCAGGACTACTTACTGGCTGAGGTCCAGGACCAGGTCACGTGGTACCATCGATGTTTCTGAAACGCAAAGTCTGTGTCCACCCGCTTGTTCCAAATATTGAAGGACAGTAGTGGACCGCTTCTCATGTACAGTACATTATGGTCGTTTTCGTGTTTGTAAGACAAGATGGTGCCGTTAAGGACGGGGTCTGGGGTCTGAAACATTTTGTCAAAGTTAAAAGCAGTTTTCCATCGAAATTAAACAAAGTCAATGAATTATGATTGTACTGTTTAGTTGTCAAACGTGGACATTCATATCAGAACGGTAAAACACCTTCAAATCAGTCGGCACCTGACAGGGGCGTAGCTTTGCAATAATCAATGTGTAGGCCGTCTCGTGCGAAAATCAACAGTGTGGACTCTGCTTAAAGTATCGACCCGGATCAGCCTAAGCCTGCCACACAGGCCTACCCGGATAGACACTTTTCGCCTCCTGTGGATTTTCTGTTTCAGGAATCACTACTCTATACATCTACCCCCCTAAGACGGAATGTGTCGGCCGGATCAGTCTGCGCGGATAGCGCAGGCTGATCTGGTCGATACATTACGCAGATGTTTATCGCCGCAGCTGCATTTTGGGGCATTTTGAGAAAAAATGTGTACGCTCCTACCTAATATTACGGAAATGAAGGGTAAAACGAATCTTATTTTAAAGTAGAAACTCGTTATCAAGGTATTTTACTGATTGTGACTTTAGGATAGTCGCCGTTTGGATTAAAACAATGATTGCACACGGTTTTGACCTTCCGCCACTTTTTAATATCAATCTTAATTTTGACTAGCATGCGTATACTTCATATTTGTTAGTTATAAATATACAATCTCCTTTGCAAAGAGTCGTACCTTACAATCACTTACAAAATCTCTCATGCAGAGAGTCGTTCCTTACACTCACTTACACAATCTCCCTTGCAGAGAGTCTTTCCTTACATTCATTTTCACAATCTCCCTTGCAGAGAGTATTTCCTTACATTCACTTAGATAATCTCCCCTGCAGAGAGTCTTTCCTTACATTCACTTTCACAATATCCATTGCAGAGAGTCTTTCCTTACATTCACTTAGACAATCACCCTTGCAGAGGGTCTTTCCTAACATTCACTTTCACAATCTCCCATGCAGAGAGTCTTTCCTTACATTCACTTTCACAATCTCCCT
The DNA here is from genome assembly GCA_031761405.1 of Serripes groenlandicus. NCBI lineage: Eukaryota > Metazoa > Mollusca > Bivalvia > Cardiida > Cardiidae > Serripes > Serripes groenlandicus. The sequence goes on along the minus strand of JASEVX010000004.1, from coordinate 68,885,742 downwards.
TGCAGAGAGTCTTTCCTTACATTCACTTTCACAATCTCCCTTGCAGAGGGTCTTTCCTTACATTCACTTAGACGATCTCCCTTGCAGAGGGTCTTTCCTTACATTCACTTTCACAATCTCCCTTGCAGAGAGTCTTTCCTTACATTCACTTTCACAATCTCCCTTGCAGAGAGTCTTTCCTTACATTCACTTAGACAATCGCCCTTGCAGAGAGTCTTTCCTTACATTCAATTTCACAATCTCCCTTGCAGAGAGTCTTTCCTTACATTCACTTTCACAATCTCCCTTACAGAGAGTCTTTCCTTACATTCACTTAGACAATCTCCCATGCAGAGAGTCTTTCCTAACATTCACTTTCACAATCTCCCTTGCAGAGAGTCTTTCCTTACATTCACTTAGACAATCTCCATTGCAGAGGGTCTTTCCTAACATTCACTTTCACAATCTCCCTTGCAGAGAGTCTTTCCTAACATTCACTTTCCCAATCTCCCTTGCAGAGAGTCTTTCCATACATTCACTTAGACGATCTCCCTTGCAGAGGGTCTTTCCTTACATTCACTTTCACAATCTCCCTTGCAGAGAGTCTTTCCTGCAAGGAAAGACTCTCTGCAAGGGAGATTGTCTAAGTGAATGTAAGGAAAGACTCTCTGCAAGGGAGATTGTGAAAGTGAATGTAAACTTTCACAATCTCCCTTGCAGAGAGTCTTTCCTTACATTCACTTAGGCAATCTCCCTTACAGAGAGTCTTTCCTTACATTCAATTTCACAATCTCCCTTGCAGAGAGTCTTTCCTTACATTCACTTTCACAATCTCCCTTACAGAGAGTCTTTCCTTACATTCACTTAGACAATCTCCCATGCAGAGAGTCTTTCCTAACATTCACTTTCACAATCTCCCTTGCAGAGAGTCTTTCCTTACATTCACTTAGACAATCTCCATTGCAGAGGGTCTTTCCTAACATTCACTTTCACAATCTCCCTTGCAGAGAGTCTTTCCTAACATTCACTTTCCCAATCTCCCTTGCAGAGAGTCTTTCTATACATTCACTTAGACAATCTCCCTTGCAGAGGGTCTTTCCTTACATTCACTTTCACAATCTCCCTTGCAGAGAGTCTTTCCTTACATTCACTTTCACAATCTCCCTTGCAGAGAGTCTTTCCTTATATTCACTTAGACAATCTCCCTTACAGAGAGTCTTTCCTTACATTCACTTTCACAATCTCCCTTGCAGAGAGTCTTTCCTTACATTCACTTTAACAATATCCTTGCAGAGAGTCGTGCCCTACAATCACGTACACAATCTCCTTTGAAGAGAGTCGTTCCTTTCACACACTTTCACAATCTCCTTTGCAGATACTCGTTCCTTACACACACTTATATAATCTCATTTGCATAGAGTCGTTCCTTACACACACTTATATAATCTCATTTGCATAGAGTCGTTCCTTACACACACTTATATAATCTCCTTTGCATAGAGTCGTTCCTTACACACACTTATATAATGTCTTTCCATAGAGCCGTTCATAACACCAACTTACACGTAGAGACCCGATAGAAGTAGCGTACCATTAAGACAAATATCAAAAAAAATATATGTAAAAAAGATATATATTTTAAAAGGGGAATACGCTTTTTGAGTAGTGTTTAAAACCTGGTGGCAAAAATTGACTGCTTCAGATGCGTGGAGTGTCTGCATAAGGGTGGTTAACGCTATCTGCAGTGTTTTCATTTACTGTTACGTTCTTTAACAATAGCGAATAGTAACTGCAAGTACTCCCGTTAGCCCTGCTTTCTTGGTTTATAAACCATGCTCACATCTCTAGTAGACGACTTTAAAAACATATTGGAAAAAATATGAAAAATCTCAAAAAATGAAAGTATAATAATTGAAAAGAGTTGAAAAACAGTGTGGCAAATGGAGAAAATTGCAGGTTTGGAGTAGTTTCACATTTTGTCACAATGCTTTTAAATGTCGTCTTGAACAGAGGCATCAGAAAGCGTCTGCAGAAGGGAAAATGGTTGAATAATACACTTGAGATCGTCAGGAGAGAGCTACTTTCCACGAGTAACACTTACCTTTATCCAAAACGCAATGGTAAAGTTCTCCAGTTTAGGAAACGCCTTTCCGGTTAACAACGTATATCGAACTGGTGACTGTTTGGAAAACTCCAGCCGAGAATCAACTGCTGTGGCTATAAGAGAAACAACAATACATAGATGCTGTTGTTTATTAATAGATATAATAGGAATTCAGCAACGCAGAATATTTATTTCACGTATTATCAGTCTAAAAGTCGTCTTCATAACGAGTAAAGTTGAGTAAAACAGCCATAAAGTATAACTATTCCATATGGTATTTGCATTTTCGCCGGATGGATTCCGTCAAGCGAAACCTTCGATTCTTTCCAACCAGTAGCGATCCGGATCAGCATGCATCTTCGGGAAGTTCAGTAGGGATCACTGTAGTTTCCCATACAGTCGTACACTACTCACGGGGGTCATTGACAACGGTTATGTTACAAAAACCTCCGACTTTATAAAAGTGTGATATAACTCATGGCTACGTCAAGGGCATAGCTCCCTTTAGGAACAGTAGGCACGTGCCTACACATTTTTTCTAAATGCTGCGGCGATAATCACACATCTGCGTAATGTATCGACCAGATCAATCTGCGCTGTCCGCGCAGACTGATCCGGCCGACACATTCCGTCTAGGGGGGGATAGATAGAGTAGTGATTCCTGAAACAGAAAATCCACAGGAGGCGAAAAGTGTCTATCCGGGTAGGCCTGTGTGGCATGCTTAGGCTGATCCGGGTCGATACTTTACTCAGAGTCCACAATGTTGATTTTCTCACGAGACGGCCTACACATTGATTATTGCTAAGCTACGCCCCTGTACGTGCCCTTAGATTGGTGATCTCCCTGATATCATGCTTTCGCATGTATAGGGTACGGTACAGGCTGTTTAAAACGGGCAGAATTATTCCCTTGGGATTCTCAGAGATGTTTAGATGAGACTTCTCCACGTGGGTGGAACCGCTATCGTACTCATTTAAAGCCATTCTTATACACGAACACTGAGCAGGTTAAATCCAGCTTTTGTTAGTTTTGTCTAAACATATTTATTTTACATAAAACTTACTTTGTTTGAAACGATAACATCCAAATCATTGGTAACGTTTGATAGTTTGAAATAACACCAAACGTTATCTGTAACGTTAAATTTGATTGATGGTTGACGTACGTCCAATCAAAACCAGGAAGAGATACTCATCTACCCGTTGTCAAATATGTATGTTTAACTAGAAACCAGCTTATTTAGCCATTTCTTTCGCATGCGGATGCCTCAACAGACGATTTTGAAAACATTGTGACATCAGGAGAAATTACTCGTAATGATTTTGTTTCCCCTTTTGTCACAATGTTTTTAATTATTAAGTCTTTCAATAATTAAATTTAAAAAAACCACAACAAAACACGTCAATTACCGTCGTCTGTTATCAGATTTGCGGTATTGAAGAAAACGTTATATATTCATGACTTTATGACGAAAAATTACTAGTAAACACTTTCTTTAAAGTCTCTATAATTGATCCGTCCCGCGATAAAAACCAACATTATGGCATCTGCAGTCCGCGCAGACTGATCCGGGTCGACACATTCCGTCTCAGGGGGATAGAGGTATAGAGTAATGATGCCTGTAATAGAAAATCCACAGGAGGCAAAAAGTGTATCCGGGTAAGCCTGCGCGGCATGCTTTAGCTGATCCGGGTCGATACTTTACGCAGAGTTCACAATGTTAGTTTTCTCGCGGGACGGCTTATATCATGTTTTGCCGTTATAGGAAACAGAACTCGACTTAACCCACTCCAAATCAAATTTGCATTTATTTGTATTTAAATAATTTGTCGCAAACATTCTAACAATGCTCCTGAAAAGCCGTAAAGTTTGACATTTACAGAGGCAAGCTGCCCATTCACCCTTTCCAACATAGCACACATTTGCAGCATTCGCTATTGAAAACACTTAGGCAAAGGCTATATAGGTTATCTCTATAAATTAAAGAATACTTATTGAATATAATTTAAATTATTGTGGCAAAACAAAAGATTACTCATTGTAAGACATTTCCCCTTTTGCCACAATGTATTAAAAACTCACAGGATGCAGATTAATGAGTTAATGATTCGAGTTGCATGTTTCTGATTTGTTGGTAAATGAGATTCAGTGATTATTCAGAATATTCAGCGGGCAGAGGCGTCAATTATCTTTAAACTTAGCCATAAATGTTGGCTGATGTTTAATCCTTTCGCACAACCAGTCACATTCAGGCCAGCCTTCATAACTCATGCTTTCATTTATACAGTATTGTTTCATACGTTGCCTAGATGGTTTCTATATCGTATGCTGCAGGTTTGTCAAAATGAGAAAGGGCACGAATAATATAATACGAAAAAAAAAAAAATTGTTTTTTTTTTCGTTCATACGTGTGAACACTCGAGCCTTGGCTCGAGCGAAGCACGCCTATAGGTTACCCGTACGAAGACATCATAAGAGATCAAATGAGTTAATAGTTATTCGACAATGTGGCAAAAGGATAACTTTCTAATAATGAGCGCTTGTTCCTTTGGCGACAATCCTTTCCTAAGTCGTCTGCTGCAAAGGCGTCAGAAACCGTCCGTTAGGGAAGGGTTAAGCAGAAATGTGACCCATTTCATAATGTGTTCTAGTCATATTGACTGGTTGAAAAAGGTAGTCGCCAGGGGGCATAAAAAAGGAACTGAAATAACCAAATTTCGACCTATACATTTGCTTCTTTACCACAATGCAGGTGATCGATTAAGGACCATGTTCCCTCATGTTTAAACCTCGTTCATTAAAAATGTATTCCTTAAATTCTGAAAGTCTTTACATTAATATTTTCTTTTCGTAATAATAGACGACAGCAATACGAATTCCGAACATTTTGTGATCATGCAAAAAATATGACATTAACATTATCATCTAGTCAATTAATCTAAAACTCAGTTTTTATGGCCAAAATATGCTCTTTAATTTTTGTTTACAATCATTTTACGGTTTTTCGTAAATAGGTAGCACCTATAGATATAAATTATTACTATGAAACTGAAAGCCGGAGAGCTATATCATAATGGGGAAAAACGGTGTTATAAGGACACTTGCAAACATGAACTGTATATAAATTCATCCCCCCATACAACAAACTGCAGTAGAAGACTTAACAAAAAATGCAAGCAAAATTATATCTATTAAAGAAAGTAAAACTATTGAAAAGAAGTCAAAAACATTGCGGCGAAAGGTAAAAATATTCCTTTTACCACATCGATTTCACAAATCGTCTGCTTTAGATTGGTCAACTCTAGCCTGAATGTGGTGGATAAGGGTTAATCGTCACCCTCATGCGACAAACATGAAGATGTCTGATTTGATCGCGCCAAGCCCCAGTGGCTCAGTCGGTAGCGACGCGGGCTGTCAATACAGGGGTTGTGAGTTCGAACCTCAGCTCGGCCAACATTTCTTTCCGACGTTTGATAAAAGTCACTGTGACAAGCGTCATTCGTCTTCCTGCTATGGAATAACAGTCTATGTGGGAAAGCAGCAATTTGCTTGGAAAGTATGTTGTGTGGAGAACTGGTGTGAGAAAGCCAGGAAACACATTAGCAGGTAAATTGGCCGCCGTGATATGACTAAAAAAAGGCGAGAGAACAGCGTCAACCCACCCGGATTTAATCCCCTGTCGCTGTACGTCGGTCATGGTGGAGAACCCCTGGGCAGGGCATATTTCCTAGCCCATTTCTATTAAGTTTACCCAGGGATCATGAATAAGTGAACTACCGCCTTGATATAACTCATATTATGTTGACAAAATGCGTAAACCCACATATCGAGGGCTTGGCGTGAAACGGTTGTAACTAAAATTGGTACTTTACCAAAGTTAATCACCTCGCCATGAAGTCTTTAAAAGCGTTAAATCATTTTATTTGGTAAACAATGCAAATTTAGGTGCCATTGTTTTAGAACGAGCAATGGCAGCTAAATTTGCATTGTTTACAAAGGGGTCAAAATTGCCCCTAAACCAGGGTTTTCAAAATAGGTTTTTAGTTACAACCCTTTCACACCAAGACTCGATATATCCTTCCGACATGCACACAGTAGTACACACAGATATCGTAAATACCGGACTTTACCGAAACAAACTCGTATTCAGAGATCAGTGTCGAACCCGGACCTGGCGTGTCGAATTGTCAGGAGAAGAGTATTTTGTAAATCACTTACACATGCACACAATGGTATTCCAGTGAAATCCGGGCCCGCAATCACATCCGTAGCCATCTGGATGGTCCACGCACATGGGACGGGTGTAATATCCGTTACCAAGACAACCCGAGGAAAACTTTGGGCGTAACCCTGAAATAACGATCAAATAGGGCAAATAAGAAAACAACATATAGTTTAAATTATCTTAACAGTTACATCTTATAAACGTTTTCGTTACGCCCCTGCAATAAAATGTGTTAATACGCTATAAATAAATGTTGACATTTTGTCGTCTTAATCAATCAAAATAATGGTCTTATATTGGATAATCCGTGACCTTTGAGTATTCGTTGCGCAACCCTTGCTAATCATCGTTGATTTGACATTGTGTAGTTTACAACCGCAACTTCTTGGACAGCTAGTTACTACTGAAACATTAAAGAGTCCTAAAATTAAAAGTACAATAAACAAGACAAGTTTACGGAATTGATTTATTTAAAGTTACTGGAGAAACAAACAGCTCGTAAAAAAACGTTTGGATTTTCCTGCTTTGAAAATGAGAAAATGCGAAACCTAAATTAGAGCTAAACACAGAGCTGTTCAACTAGTGTATATAATTAAGTCAGTTTACAGGATGTTTTAATGTTATTATAATAACTGCAGAAACAGCTTATAATAAGCAGATTCGTGGTTCTTGTTTTGAAAATGTGTTTGTCGAAACATATAATATCAGATAACCGCATAATTATATGAGCCGTCCCGCGAGAAAACCAACATTGTGGTCTCTGCGTAAAATATTGTTCAATAGTTTTTCTTTAATTTGTAGAAAATTTCCATATTTTTGTGACAATGTGAAATCTACGGCAGCTCTAAAGGGACACACACATTTTTATAAATACAAACGAATTTTTTTTTATCTCGTGCGCACGAGGTAGTATCTCGTTCCCACAACTTAGTAGCTCGTGCGTTCGAGATAGTATCTCGTTCGCACGAGATACTATGTCGTGCGAACGAGAAAATTCGTATGTAATTTATAAAAATGTCAGGTCTCTTTAGAGGTGCCGTAGAAATCGCTAATTGCTTTTACAATATAAATGAAAACCGATGGAGGAAAATGTCCTGGGCTCAACAAATTGCGTCGCTCAATTATGGCTCATACAACTTTCCGGAATCGATACCGGATTTGGATGTCCAATATAATTTCGAATCACATCAATATATTTCATTGATTAATTTTGTAGTGTTTTACGCTGCTTTCAACAACTTTTCAGTTATATCACGGCGTTTCCTTGGTAAGTTACCAGTTATACTGGTCCATTTATCTTTACACCAGCCAGTCAGTCGTAATGCTAACCCCGCAACCCGGAGAGCCAAGGGGGGGGGGGGGGGGGGGGGGGGGGGGCAGACATTACTACCATTTGTAAAGTCTTTGGTATGACACGGCCGAATAATCGAACCCGCGACCCAACGCACTCGAGGCGGACGTAATACCTTTACACCACCGAGGCTATACATCAAAATAGATTAGTCCTTTTAATACCCAAGGTAGAATGTTGGATGATTTCGGACCCTGATCATTCTGCGCAGTGATACCAGGGAAATACGTTGATTGTTATGTAGACATTTCATAATAGTTACACCTATAACGAGTCAAGACACGTCTTCAGTATAACACGAGTAGTCTTTCAATGCTAAATTCATTTTGAATTATAAAAACATGTGATACCTAGACTATAACGCTTAAATTAGATGTAACGCATTCACTGCTGAATTTTTTAAGTGGACTTGTGCAGCTTTACATGAGGAAAAGTCAATACACAATTGTATGACAATCGAGATAAACGTAGCTTCATTTTATAACTAAAAGTATAATGATTGAATATTCTTTATTGAGTTCAAAACACTGCGATAAATGAAAAAGATTGCTTATCACTGGCAAATTCTCCTTAAGCCTTAATATGTTTAAAGGTAGTCAGTCTGCTATTGATGCGTCAGCATATGTGCCGTTCCACGAGATAACCAACGTTATGGCCTCTGCGTTATGTATCGACCCAGATCAGCCTCAATATGTTTAAAAGTAGTCTGCTATTGATGCGTCAACATATGTGCCGTTCCACGAGATAACCAACGTTATGGCCTCTGCGTTAAGTATCGACCCAGATGAGCCTGCGCAGTCCGCGTAGGCTAATCCGGGCCGACACATTCCGTCTCTTGGAGATAGAAGTATAGAGTAATGATTCCTGAAACAGAAAATCCACAGGAGGCGAAAAGTGTCTGTCCGGGCTAGCCTGCGCGGCATGCTTTAGCTGATCCGGGTCGATACTTTACGCAGAGGTCACACTGTTGGTCTTCTCGCGGGGACAGCTCGTATGTCTACATGTGGGAAAGCGTTAAACTATGAGACACTCCGAATGTCGATTATCGTCTGGCGTGGGTTCTCATGTCTCCAACGTAGCAGGAAGCCATACTCCTGATGACAATCTCATTGTTCTAGACTCATTGACATTTTCCGTGTCCTTGCGATTTCATCTTCCGTTCTGTCTTTTTAGTGGAGTGCTTATAGATAATTAATCCTTTTCAACGTTCAGCAATATGCTTTGAAAGCATGCTAATATTTTAAAAAGAAATATCATGACATCAGTATGTGCATAACACATTGGAAACGGAGCATTATAGCCATCGAACACTATGAACACTTGCTTGGAAGTATGTGCAGATAAATAAGAGCCTCGTTGTGCGAACGAGGACCCGCATGCATTACAGAAATATATGTTTTTGTTTAAAGTTCTTCGATTCCGAGCTTTATAGAATGTCTAATTAGTAACAACAAATATGTCGAGACAATCTTTCTTCTTCGGATGTTCATTTGTCAAGATAGTCTACATATTTTTCTTTAGATTATTGTTTTAATTTTGATAATACTGAAACTATAGCGTAACTTATCAACCCTAATCTCGCTGTGCGCCACTATGAACCCTTTCCCTCATATAGACGCTTTCTGACGCCTCCGTAGCAGACGGCTTTTTGAAAACATAGTGACAAAAGAAGAAATTGCTCAAAACGAGCAATTTCTCCTTCTGCCACAATGTTTTCCAATTTTAGTCATAGGTTATCCATTCAATTATAGAGATCTTTTATCTTTTGACAAAATATGTTCAAAGTTGTCTGCTGCAGAATTGTCGTATGAGGGAAAGAGTTAACACCATCTGCATGCACTTTTTATACAGTAATTTAAACAACAAATTTCGAACAATATAGACCAAGATCAGCCTTCACATTTGTGCCATATAATCTTAGTCCACAATTTCCAATATTCAAGAATCAATATTAAGCAAAAATGAAAAAGACTATTAGGTAGATTTTACTTTGTACTTTAAATTCATCGCACTATATTGATTAGCGTATGTATAAAAAGTTCATGTAGAATTAAATGTTATAGGGCATATTCCATTTGCATCAGCAGGCAATCGCATAGGAAGGAGATTATAACATAATAATCACCTTCCAACTATAGGTCCAATAAGAATGTGTGGAACATGGTGTAAAATTCAGCGTACTAAATGCTAAGATCCCGTATCGCACAATACGTCTCGTTATTAGTCTGATCGATTCATATCTCTCTTGAACACATCATCTAACGACAGAAACAATTCAAAGAGAAGACAGAATAAAATCCAATTAATTTAGTTCAAACAGGGATTACGTGATGAGTTGTCCGATATAAGATCGAAATGACATGATATCAGGTATTAAAAAGTCAATGTTCGGAAAAGATAAAACAAAAAATAACAAATGGTATTAGAGCCCCACTCTGCGAAAAACAACGGTTTAAACGCATGGGCGTTAAAAGTAGATTCAGATCAGCCAGCGCATTGGTGCAGTCTTATCTGGCACTTCAATGTTCGTCAATTACACGTAGTCATCAAAGCTTTTAAAACTAATCTATAATGCAGTATCCTTAGCCTTGATGGGCAGGAATACATTTGTGTGCGCACATGTTACAATCATCACGTTAAGGTTGGTTTTCCTAGATCACCACGTATGTGTTCAACTCAAAATCTAAGCCGCGTCTTGTAGTTTTGTATCGTGTTGCATCTCCGCTTATTTTACATTGGCGTACAACAATTCTGGCTAGACTTCTTGTCTTTTATGTCAGATGATGCATTTAGGTTTATAAGTTTGAGCCGTCCCCACAAGAAAACCAACACTGTGGTATCGACCCGGATCGGCCTAAGCATACCACGCAGGCTAACCCGGACAAACACTTTTCGCCTCCTGTGGATTTTCTGTTTCAGGACTCGTCGCTCTATACCTGAGCTATTTCCCCCTGAGACGGAATGTGTCAGCCCGGATTGACCTGAGAGGACTGTGCAGGCTGAGCTGGATCGATACATTACGCAGAGTCCATAATGTTAGTTTTCTCGTGGAACGGCTCATATAGTGTATATGTGGGCAATAAAGACTGGTATGACTTTGCGCACGAGTCTTCACTCTACCCAGAATGCAATAATAACCCAAATCACCTGACGTGTTTCAAATAGTGTTGATTTCCCGATAATCTATTAATACAATTGTATATGAGATATAATTATAGTCGTAAAATGACTAGTCTTGTAAGGACTACTAACTAGGCTTAACACTTTCCCGCATATAATAAATCTGCAACAACCAATTTTAAACAGATATAAGCAAACTACATGTATATGGAGCACCCATACAAACGCGCTGTCTCACCTGAAATCAGCATTGTTTGCCTTTTAGTTACCAAAATAGTCCAAAACTTTCATAAATTGAGAAATGAACGCACCCGATTTTGAACATGGAAGAGTCTACTTTAAACAACTCGGCGCTGAAAGAGTTAAGATGAAATGAATGTTGTAAATGGATGAATATGTTCTTTATGAGCAAGTTCTTCACGTGCAGAAGTGCCATGAACAGGACGGCTGCACGTGGGACAGGGTTTATAAGTTGTAATTACCTTCCGATAGGGTGATGGTTATCGCAGAAAGTCCAATGAACGTTGTCCATAATGGAACGGCTATGCAGGTTTGAAATAACTGACTGTGTGCACACCACATCCCATCTATATAACCTTTACCATCAACACGAAATGTCCAGTGTTAAATTATTGACATGGTCAGTTAAACGTCCAGTGTTCAGAGTATTACCATAGCCAGTTGTTTAACCGTCAACGCGAAATGTTCAGTGTTAAATTATTGGCATGGTCAATTAAATGTCCTGTGTTCAGAGTATTAATAAAGCTATTTGATTAACCATCAATGATATATGATGTATGAGCAGTGCTAGAGTATAAACATAGTTAAAATACTAGTGTTAAAGTATTGACATGGTCAGCTAAATGTTCAGTGTTTAAAGTATTACCATGGCGAGGTGTTTAACCGTCAATGATATATGACCAGTGCTAGAGTTTAAACAGAGTTAAATGTCCATTGTTAAAGTTTTGACATGTTCAGCTAAATGTCCAGTGTTTAAAGAATTACCATGGCACGTTTTTTAACCATCACCGGGAAATGTCCAGTGTTAATGCAATGGCGAGGTAAGCGAAATATGTCCAGTACTTTAGAGTATTATCATAGGACGTTGTTAAAGGTTGACTTGGTCAGAAACAATGTAAAGTGTGTAGAATATTTCCATGCCCATGTTTTACTAACAACGATACATGACAAGTGTTAGATACTGTCCAGTGTTATAGTATTGACGCGGTCAACTAAATACACAGTGCTTAGTATATGACCATGGTCATTCGTTTAATAAACGACTAATGCTAGAGTATTATTACAGCTAGCTATATGTTTAGACTATTTGCAGGGACAATTGCATGGCGTCATTACGAGCGGTGTGTTAACGGTGTGTTATTTGTCAGTTGTGATGTGTTTGTCCAACATCTTTTCAAGTGAAGTGATAATATATCCAGTTACGAGTTTGCGTTTTCTCAGGTTCACTCTGAGCTAGGCTTGTTCCTGTTGATCATACTTCTCGATGTCAAGTGAAGATTCTGAAATAAAAACAAAACATTAACGTATTAATTATCTTGTCGAGCCTCAAATAAGCTGCCATTCGTTTTGAATTAGCTACTGCCGGCGAATGTTAAACTTAAAACAATGTGGTAAAGTGATAATTGCTCATAATGAGAAATTTCTCGTTTTACCTCAACGTTTTCAATTATTTTGGATATATTTTCTTGCCACATGCGCTTAGAGTGTTATAATTTAGACTCAGTCCTCTCGAACAATGCAGTGGACAGAACATATCCATGTTATACACACCACCTAATACCTTATCTCAGAACAGTGCATAGACAAATCGTAAACAATTTAAACATGGATATCTTTGATATTGTTTGATGAATTTATAATTTAGACATATTTCAATGAAATAGGACCAATGACAACCTAGTTTTGCCAGTTATGAGCCAGTGGTAACAAGGATGACTACACATCCAATCACTGACTATCTAGTTGTGCCTTTCTTGTGCCAATGGTAACGAAGATGAATATCACTCAAATAAATGACTACCTAGTGTTGCCGTTCTTGAGTTAATGGTAACGTAGATTACTAAAGATCCAACCATTGACAATCTAATTTTGCCATTCATGAGCCAGTGTTTACGATGACTACCAGTCTTACCACTGACTAACTATTTTTGCCATTCCTGAGGTAGTGGTAACGAGTGTCACTATCAATCCAACCACTGACTACCTAGTTTAGCCGTTCCTGAGTCAGTGGTAACGAGATCACTATCGATCCAACCACTGACTACATAGGTTTGCCGTTCCTGAGCCAATGGTTACAAAGATCCCTATCAATCCAACCACTGCCTACATAGTTTTACAGTTCCTGAGCCAATGGTTACAAAGATCACTATCGATCCAACCACCTACTACATAGTTTTGCCGTTCCTGAGCCAATGGTTACAAAGATCACTATTGATCCAAGGTTCATTAATTCGATTCCCGTATCGGTCATTCATACCTTCTGGCGTGACGATTGACACAATAACAAACCAATTTGTTTATAATGAACACTTTTAATGTTTTCATTATATTTTAAACATATTTTAGATATCTGTACTTTAATTTATAAGAAGAGAGTGTCCATATTATGCTTTCCTATACATTTTCAAAGTCGTTTGCCACAGAGTAAATGTAAGGTAAGGGTTAACTGAAAAGTCAACGGCCATGATGTTACAATGGTACCTATTCAAGAATCAATTTTCTTAAACATTTCCCAATAGAATTGCTACATCTAATAACATCGACATTTATTTTTAACAATTTCTTACAAATAAATCGAATAGTTATGCTACATTTCGATGAATGAGTAACGAAGAACGTAAACCAAGAATAGACTCCATGAATGTACAGGCTCCTCGTTGTCTATATGGTTCACAAATGTGACTTAAAAATCGTCATAACGGTAGGTCTGATCTTCGTTTACATATCGGCAAAACGTAAATATTGTTTAACGTCGCAAACAGGGGCCGGTTGTTCAAAACTAGGATAACTTTAACCAGGATTTAACCACGGGATAAAGTTATCCTGGTTTTGAACAACCGGCCCCAGATGGGTAATGGTTAATTACAACATATGGAGAAACACAGTCTATTTAACAGCTGGTTAAAACTCATTGGTGGATTTAATGGAACAAATTCTCACCATATCGTTTAATAATCCTTCCAATCTTTGTTTACATATTTAGTTTACATATTTAGTTATGTAATCGAAAGGACATTCCAATGGGTAAAGGGTAACTACAGCAGGCAGCTAGACATCATCCAGATAAAAAGCTTGGTTAGCCTAACCCTTTACCACACGCAAACGTATTTGGAAGTCTCTCAGAAGGCGACGTTTCAATACTTTGTGGTAAAATTAAAAATTGCCCGTAGTTATTTATTTTGCCTTTTTGTCAATATATTTTTCAACTCTCTTCAATGAGTATACTTTAATGTTTAGAAAGTATCGATAAATATCCCCCATCCAATATGTTTTCAAAGTCGTCTGCTGCTAATGTGTCGTATGGTGAAAAGGGATAGAGAACCAGTCGCGTGCAACATTCATCACAACTCCATTGATTTACGTTCTTAGCTGTATAAATAGGGAGTTGATTGTGACATTCTCGATTCGTATTTATCAACGGTCGTAAACATCGTCTTAGCTTCGACCTATTGTTTACGACCGTGCTAGTATAACTGTTATTGGGTGGTCTTATGTTTTATCGTAAATTTGTCTCACGAAACGGCGGTTTTTACGACCGTCCATGCTTTTAGCAAGGGTTTTAGTGCTAAACATTTTCCTCTTTTATTGATGCCTGTGTTCCATACGACTTTAGAAAACATTGTGACCAAATGAACAATTTCTCGCGGTCAGTAATGTATCTATAAGTCGCAATGTTTTTTGCTAAACTATATCCACTGACTTTGCTTTCATTTAAAGAGATGTTTTCATAATCTTAGATTCAACATTTACAAGTCATCTGCTGGGAATTTGTTGTAGATAGGAAAGGGTTGATTTCCCGGAAATACTGTGTACTTGTATATCTTTATCACGCTAGGTATAGGTTAGAGTTAATATGGAATTCACAATAGATAGTTCCAAGAATTTAAATAGATAGTTCCAAGAACTTCCCATTGTGGCCATTTTGATAGGCACATTTATTATATGTTGTACAAGAGAAAGATTAACTTTAATACCAGTTAGATCCAATTCCTCATAGATATTTTCAAGAAACCTTCTGTAAAGCAGTATTCATTTGGATTATTTGCACGTACGAACTGGCGGTTCTATCATCACACGTGCAATATCAAACGTTATATGTTGGTTTTCGCAATTAATTTAAAATTGATTCACCAACGATTTTGAATGTTTGGGTCGTTTCATTTATTCGCCTGAAAGAAAATTTAAAACGAACATTGTATCAGCTTTTAAAAGTAAAGAATTCAACGCACACTATAGTAATAATTGATTTGTTTGAAAACAGAAGATTTAAAAACAGTGTAGGTAAAGACTAGCTGCAGCGTTTCTAATCCGAAGAGTTGGACACATAGATTGCATACGATTTAGTTCGCGGACTGCACTCAATATACGAGCCTATGTTTGAGAAAACGAACAAGTTTGATTTTGTGAACAGTATAGATCCAGATCAGCATGTGTATCCGTATAGTCTCGTGAAAATATACGCGTTTCACAAATAATTTACACAAGCGTGTGAGAAGAGTCAACTTGTGTAGATTATGATAAGATTGGGCAGGTCGACTAAATCATCTGAACCTACAGTGTTCAGAAATGCCAACCTGTAACGTTTATCATGCACTGGCTCATATGAGCCGTTCTACGAAAGAACCAACAGTGAGGACTCTGCGTAAAGTATCGACCCTGATCAGCCTAAGCATGCCATGCAGGCTAACCCGGACCGATACGTTTTACCTCCTGTGGATTTTCTGTTTCAGGAATCATTACTCTATACCTCTATCCTCCTGATACAGAATGTATCGACACGGATCAGCCTAAGCATGCCACGCAGACTAACACGTACAGACACTTTTCGCTTCCTCTGGATTTTCTGTTTTAGGAATCATTAGTCTATACCTCTATCCTCCTGATACGGAATGTGTCAGCCCGGTTCAGACTGAGCGGACTGCGGAGGCTGATCAGGGTCGATACATTACGCAGAGTCCATAATGTTGGTTTTCTCGTGGAACGGCCCTATGTTGCCTGACTAGAAAGAACATACGACCCACCTACACTACTCATTATACTTAAAACCCCGTATTTTATTTTTTCTGTCGAGTCGGTGATTATTCTACACGAATACGAATATTTCTACGTGGCATTACAATATTATACTGCTGTATCATTGTGAAAGGAAAAAGGACACCATCGAACGGGTACTAGACAGCTGGGTTTAGTTGGTACAGGCAAACCACACGAGGAAACAGGAAAAGCTCAAAGACTGCCATGCTTTCCTTCTGTTATTTTCATTATTTTATCAACATGTGTTAACATGTTTCTTTACGAATTAAGCAAGACCACATATTATTTTGCAATAGTCTGATAAAATGACATCAAAATACTTTACACTGCGTAGGATTTCCCCATCTTCATAACATCTATACATTGCTGTTTTAAATTTCCCAATATGTATACATGTTATTGTAATGCAATTGGGTTACACAATGTTGAAATTGAAATTTAATTTAATAGCTTAAATCGATTGCGAAACAAGCTTGAAGCTTATAACAAGCACGCTCGATGTTTGCTTCTTGGAGACATAATCAGTACTCGGGCCGTTTGTGTGGGTAAAACCCAGAACCAGCTCTACCACTGTACTAATGTCTTCCACCCGGCTTATTGAAACATATAACGATTCGTATAAAAGTATTAACCCTTTCAGCGCCGAATTGTTTAAAGTAGACTATTCCATGTTCAAACTCGGACGACTCTATTTTCATGTTATAGGATTTTTGGAATATTTCTATAACTCACAGCCAAACAGTGCAGATTTCAGGTGAGACAGCTCGTTACGAGCTGACTCACCTGAATCTGTATTGTTTGCAAAAAGTTCAATCTTACCTTTGGCGCTGAAAGAGTTAAAGTATAATTTATCTTTCAACCACTGTGGCACTCGCTACGACTTTGAAACCCGCCCTCGGCGATCACGGTGATGTGCCATTTGATAAGGCAAACATTCTAGCCTACTGGTTGGTCACCGCGATAGCCATCGTCGAACATACATGGTTGTTAATTTTGCCATACACCAAACGTGAAGTGTTGATCATAGCGGAGTCAACAACCGTGGGTCTCCGGCGATTGCAGATAGCCTGGTTAAGTGTACTAAACCTAAACCCAACAAAGAAATATCTAAACAAAGTTTAACATACTCCGGACCAATAATTTGGAATAATTTACCTACCAATATTAAAGAAAAAACTTCAACAATAGCATTTCAAAGCAATCTAATTAGATTAATGAAAAATGTTTAATAGTTCTAATGCAGCGTTTTTCTGTACATATCTTATATTTTTTAATCTGTATATATTGCAATTTTTGCTAATTATCACTGTCAGTTTTCTATACATGTGTGTGAGATTGTCAAGTGCAATGCATGTGTGAGAGTAGATGAAGTGATATATTTTTAAATGACGATGATGTTGATCTTATTGTAATTTGTAATGTACATTCTATTGTCATTTGATATTTCATATGGTTTTTTTTTTTTTTTTTTTTTTTTTTTGTAAATATTGTTAATAATAGAGGGCCATGTGGAAGATTAGTTTTAAACTAAATGTGTCACCCTCTTAAAATAAAGTCTCTTATCTTATCTTATCTTTTTACTGTCGATGTTACTTACACAACTGTTGAAAACGGCTTTAAAATACCAATAAAATAAATTAAACACATTATTGATTGGTTTATTGTAAACTATAAGCTTACTCTACCTTAACCGTTTTCCACCTGCAGACGCATTTTGACATAATAGCAGCAGACGAGCCTTGAAAACATTGATGCAAAAGGTGAAATTATTCATTATTTAACAATGAAGCTATCATTTATGGAAATTGTTCAGGCTTTTGTCACTATGTTTTCAAAGTCGTCTGCTGCATATTTGTCGTATGGGGGAAAGGGTTTAAACCGAACGTACATCATTTCAGACCCTTTTCCCTTAAGTTTCAATCGGAATTAATGTATACTAGCTAACATTTCAGATAAAAAAAAAGATAATGGAGATCAAGATTGGACTGCGAGGATACGCAAGCTGATCTGAATATATACTGGTTTCAAATACCTTCATCCTTATTTCGCTGATTTTCTGCAACTGGTATCAACGGCCATGATCTTCAATACGTCCTGGTTATATCCGTATTAATGGCGTATATTTTATTTCACATTGACATACTAATGTAAGTAACTGTTTGTTTATGAAGAAATATTAGCTGTTTCCAACATAAAACAAATCTGCAGCAGACGACTCTGAAAATAGCATAGCGAAATTGAGACAATCTGTTTAAGTAATTTGAATAGAGCTAAGATAAAAAGTGAGCAATTACTCCTTTTGTCACATTGTTTTTAAAAGCCGTCTACTGCAGATGTGTCAAAATACGTCTTTATGTTTAACTGAAATTATATAAAACCAGATACATATGCTCACTCGTTGCAGTGTCGTATACTCGCTAGTACAATATTATTCAAATGATCGGAATTGAATGCCAAAGACAGGAACTGTGTTTATAAACAATCGATCAGCTAAGTTATTGTTTCCGGGGTACAGTTCTCAGGGGCATAGCGTGGTAAAATTCGATTTACTCAATGGATGTAGTCGTTCGAGCGGGCATTCACCTCACGCTGGTTGGGGTCTTGGGGGACATTCCCCGTGAGAAGGTATGAACAGGTACAATCAATATAAGATTTTTGGTGGGCTAAACTACAATTTCAAGTTTTCAACATATTTTTTAAAGCGAACTTTACAAATATAATGTTACTTTCTGAACAACAGGGAACAGTTCTGGAAAAGGTACAGCATAAGCAATGGTCTTTTAAAACACACATTGCTTCAAGCCGGTTGACATTTAACATACTCAGTTTTTGCCGGCAATGTAAAATAAAAGTAGATGTTATACCCCATTACCCATATCGATGGTTTCATGCAAAACGGTTGTATTTACATCTTAAACAAGATGTAGTTACAACTGTTTTGCATGAAGCCCTCGATATGAGACTTCTCGCTAGAAAACTAACATTGTGGACTCTGCGTAAAGTATCGACCCGGATCAGCCTAAGTAGACACTTTTCGTTTCTTGTGGATTTTCTGTTTCAGGAATCATAACTCCATACCTCTATCCTCCTGATACGGAATGTGTCGGCCCGGATCAGTCTGCGCGGACTGCGCAGGCTGATCTGGATCGATACATTACGTAGAGGCCATAATGTTGGTTTTCTTGCGGGACGGCTCATATGTGGTAGTTTTATAGAGTTTTCGAAGTTTAAGAGTGTTTATGTTGGGTTTTTTCGTTCCCGCAATTTACTCGAACGAGTCCTCGAGTATACCACGCACGCTATACGCCTGGTTCCGTAAAACGGTCAAGTCTCAGCAAACAGAAACACGAGATGTGTACTATTGTCGTATCGAATTTACGCGACTTCCTTCTCATACTGGGCCCAATACGGCTGTCAATAGAAATTTGTTTGCTTTCATTCAACCATGGTGCGAAAAAATGAAAGGACAAAACTAATGAAACCGCATCAAATCAATAAAACAATTTCTTAACTCTTTCAGCGCCAAAGGCATTATTGAACTTTTTGCAAACGATGCAGATTCAGGTGAGTCAGCTCGTAACGAGCTGTCTCACCTGAAATCTGCATTGTTTGGCTGTGAGTTATAAAAATATTCCAAAAATCCTATAACATGAAAATAGAGTCGTCCGAGTTTTGAAAATGGGAGAGTCTTCCTTAAACAATTCGGCGCTGAAAGGGTTAAACGAAGGAAATGAATTCGGTATTAATACCCTTCACTAATAAGGTTTGAGTACACCTCTGTTCAATCTAAAAATAGTTGAACCTGTCCATGTGAGATGGTACAAGTTGGTATCTAAGAAAAACCGTAAGTTCAGATCATCTGTCCAGTTTTCAAAATTCATCGAACGTTATTAACACGTTTTTTAAAAGTGCTGTACGAACAGTATAGCTCTTGATCAGAATGTGCTAATACGCAGCACAGGCTAATGTGGAAATATGATGTTGGCACGTGCCACGTTGTCCCTCTTAGTAAGAGCGGGCTCTTTTATCGATGACGACTGTGCCACGTCCGGCCTACATGTATATTGCTTTCGCTAGCGGTGGCGATTTAAACCAACCAGTGCGTACGTTCAGTCTCAATGAGTCTTCAATGATAGACTACATTTTGAAATGTCACGAAGTTCACCCTCATACGACAATTCTGCAGCAGACGACTTTTAACATATTTTGCCAAAACATAGAATATCTCTATAATTGACTGGATAACCTATGACTAAAAGTGGTAAACATTGTGTCAAAAGGAGAAATTGCACGTTGTGTGCAATTTCTTCTTTTGTCACTATGTTTACAAATAGCCGTCTGCTGCAGAGGCGTCAGAAAGCGTCTATATGAGGGAAAGGGTTAAAGCAATAGTTCTAGCCCGATTGGTATCACTTCTTTATTTGTTTACCATTTTCTTCCAGCAGACGTTTTTACCAAATCTTTAACAGAAGACGCTTGAACAGAGTGTGGCTAAAAGAGAAATGGTTCCTCTAGAGCAAGGTCTCGATGACAATGCTCCGGCGCACCCATATAAAACCCCTCTAGTAGGGAATTTCTGAATATTGTTGGTTCTCGTCAGCCTTTCCAAATGCTCAGTCTTATCAGAACCTTCGCAAACTGACAGAAGCTTATGCCAAACTTGTATAAGTAATACGTAAACAGTGTAAATCTTGATAAGACTGTACAGATGCACAAGCTGATCTGGATCTATACTGTTTACACAAGCCAAATTGTACCTTTCGCTGTGCACGGGCTGAAATTCACTTTCAATACAAGACTAAATTGGAGTCCGTTATATCAACACAAAACAAGAAAGGTCAGGGCTGACTTTTAAGTAAATAAATATATACGACACTCATCTGAATAATGATAGATCTGCAGCAAAAGACTTTGAGAACAATCATGCAAATATATCAATGAAAGTTCAACTATGGTATAAAGTTTAAGACATTTTATCAAAAGAAGAAGTTACGCGTCTGCATGTAAGAAATAAATACAAAGTTGTTTAGATAAAGGTCCAGTTCCAAAGTACGTTCGATTTCGCGCAAAATCGAAATATAATAATCTATTGAAATACCTTTGCAAAATTGCATATGTCAAATATCTGCAATCGATGTTTTCTAAAATTGACACATACAACGCATTGCAAAAAGGACCCCAAATCTCTTTTTTATTCAAATATGAATAATTTAAATTGTTTACGATTAAGATCAACATTGCAATATGAGCCGTCCCGCGAGAAAACCACCATTATCGCATCTGCGTAATGTATCGACCTAGATCAGCCTGCGCAGTCCGCGTATACTGATCGGGCCGACACATTCCGTCTCAGGGCAATAGAGGTATAGAGTAATGATTCCTGAAACAGAAAATACACAGGAGGCGAAAAGTGTCTATCCGGGTTAGCCTGCGCGGCATGCTTAGGCTGAACCGGGTCGATACATTACGCAGAGGCCATACTGTTGGTTTTCTCACGGGACGGCTAATATATTAAGTATCATCTTCACCATGCTACATTTCATATGATGTGTTATGCCTCTTTCAACAATATTTCAGTTATATAATAGGTTACCAGTACGGCTGGTCATTCATTCTGCTCATCGGTCGTAATTATTTCCTCCCAATCATAAGCGCCAAGTATGGACATCCATTACTTTCATATTAAAAGTCCTACCCCACACAGAGACGGATGATGTCACCGTGCATGGTCTATCGAATACAGGGTTGCGCATTCTACAAAACAAACAGACCTTTAGAACAACACAAATAAGGCGGGGTTTCATTTCATTCAAGTGTATCCCTTTCCCACATACAAAAAATCTACAGATGAATTCGAAAACATATTGGGGAAAACGTAAACAATTTCGTTAAATAAGGGTTTATGATTTAAATAGTGCTGATTACATTTTGGCCAAAGGTGACATTGCTCATTGTGAGCAATTTGTTCTTTTTGCCACGATGTTTTCAAATGACGTCTGCTGCAGAGGCGTCAGAAAGCGTCCATGTGTGAGGGAAACGGTTAATTAATTGTTAATAAATAATTCATCGACTTTACATTTAATAGTTGATTATATTTCAAATCAATTGATAGTTCATTTGATCTTATGTACATATTGGAATTGCTAAGTCCTTATAACAATCAATAACTGAAATAGAATGCATACGGTTATTATGTTCTATAGTTTCAGCCTCGTCACAGAAAAACCTGACTTTGCAACCCCAGTGGTGACCCAGATCGACATGCTCCTCCATACATCGGGTCGTCGACTAAGCTTAACTATTTCAATGCCGAATTGTTTAAAGTAGACTCTTCCATGTTCAAATTTCTCACGTAATACAAGTTACGGACTATTTAGATAAATTAAAGGCAAAACATGCTGATTTCAGGTGAGACAGCTCGTTACGAGCTGACTCACCGTTATCTGTATTGTTTGCGAAAAACTCAATATTGCCGTTGGTTCTGAAAGAGTTAAACAATACAATGCAATATTTTTATTTCGATGCTGATTATGTGCATAATACATAAATGACAGCTCTGCAATATAGTAAACAACGTGATCAGAGGGCAACAAAATGCGTAGTAATTAAATCAATATGATAGAAAAATTGAGAAACATATTCATCCATATAATGGCTTAAACCCTTTCCAACATACAACAATTCTGCAACTGATGACTTTAAAATTATCTTGGCAAAAGTATGAAAACTCTCTGTAAATGAAAGTTTAATAATTGAATAGAATTAAAAAAATATTATTGCAAAAGTTGAAATTGCTCATCGATGATAATATAAGTCGTCTTTCAGAGGTTCCAAAATAGGTCTGTATGAGGGAAAGGGATAGATAAAAGTATGTTCTACGTTTATGTTTACACTGCTCACTACTTCACAATTGTGTTATCATATACTCAAACTGTCATCACATTTGACATATTTGATGTTATATAACAATTAATTACTTTCTTGAAGTTATATTGCCTTCGTGGACATGACAATTCTGACTTCTGACATGAAGATATCTTCAAATGAGGGGGAATGCAGTATTCTAAAATAGTTTAACTTAAAGATGCTCTCACTATGAATTTAACCTTAAATGACTTGTCATTCTACGTCGCAGAGTTGTCGTTCCTTACACTGACTTTCATGTGAATGTAATGAACTGATAGCGTTAGAGAGTGATGACTTTTCAGTATATCTGCGTCTAAATATAGAAACTATGCGCTCTAACATCACATATTTAGGTCAACCACTTCGGTTCTATTTGTGTATTTTCTGCTTCGTTCGGATAATTTATGTGATTTGAATGTTTACAATATTGTGTGATGCAAGTAGTTCGTTGAAAGAATTTCATTAACTAAACAAACAGTGTATGCTTTTTTTTTCTTCTGAAATCAGGGAAGCTTAACATTGGTGACGCCGTAATAATTACACATTCATTTATGTCAGTGGGTGATTGGCATGTTTCGATCAGAGAAGTTCGATTTATTGAATACCGTTTTGTCTCATAAATAAGTTAATAAGTTTGTACCACCGAAGCGACCAAGATGAATCGGTTTATAAAAGATGATATCTTCATCCAAACGGACATTTAATTAGTAGAACGAAACTCTTTTTTTAACATCATACCAATGCCAGTTCTAAAACAAACGTTCACGTAAACAACGGTCTCAGGTCATCTAACCAGCCAGCAACAAGGAGATTGAATTGCTTAAACACAACTATGATGTATTGACCAAGGTGTATGCAATGATGACTATGACATTTTCAATACATTTCGATTCGACGATCGCGTACTTGACCGTTCAGAGAGCGAATAGTTTTAGGTAATAACACAATCCCTAATACGGGATGCTTCTGTACGTAAACCATCCGTTAGACACGTGTGACCGGTGTAGATCGAGATCAAGCTGTATACCTGCGCTGTTCGACAATCACTACGGCACAAACGCATTCAAGAAGTCACTGGCATTAATGGTTTCGTGTAATTCATTTGATGAATGAGAATGAAACGGTGCAAATATATGAGCCGTTCCAGGAGAAAACCAACTATGCAGAGTCTGCGTAAAGTATCAACCCGGATCAGCTTAAGCATGCCGCGCAAGCTAATCCTGACAGATAATGTTCGATTCCTGTGGATGTTCTGTTTCAGGAATCATTACTCTATACCTCTATGCGCGGACTGCTCAGGCTAATCTGGGTCGATACACTACGAGTCCACAATGTTGGTTTTCTCGAGGGACGGCTCATATAAATATATCTGCGTAATGTATCGACCAGATCAGCCTGCGCTGTCCGCGCAGACTGATCCGGCCGACACATTCCGTCTTAGGGGGGATAGATGTATACAGTAGTTATTCCTGAAACAGAAAATCCACAGGATACGAACAGTGTCGGTCCAGGTAAGCCTGCGTGGCATGCTTAGGCTGATCCGGGTCGATACTTTACGCAGAGTCCACAACGTTGGTTTTCTCGAGGGACGGCTCATATCAATATATCTGCGTAATGTATCGACCAGATCAGCCTGCGCTGTCCGCGCAGACCGATCCGGCCGACACATTCCGTCTTAGGGGGGATAGATGTATACAGTAGTTATTCCTGAAACAGAAAATCCACAGGATACGAACAGTGTCGGTCCAGGTAAGCCTGCGTGGCATGCTTAGGCTGATCCGGGTCGATACTTTACGCAGAGTCCACAATGTTGGTTTTCTCAAGGAACGGGCTCACATGTACATGTATGTAGCAATTCAATTTTAAGAAAGTTAAGAAGTTAACCTAAGTCCAGTTTTTTCCTCGGACCCAGATCAATCATAATATAGATGATGATGATGATGATCATGATGATGATGATGAGAAAAACAACAACAACGATGATGACAAGACGGTAACTCAGTAACACATTAATATTCTAAAACAAAGAATTCACGCACTCTTACTTTCTAAAAGGCATTTTGTGGGGAAATAATCCAATGATGATGATAGGCATACATAATAATGATGATTGTCGTGGATCTTTACAAAGGCTGGCGGTATATATTTGCACGCTTTTAGTAGAATATAACTGCAGATGTGCGTGTATCAGTAATATATTTCCATTTAACTCTTTCAGGCAATATTGATTTTTTTGCAAACAATGCAGATTCAGGTGAGTCAGCTCGTAACGAGCTGTCTCAGCTGAAATCAGCATTGTTTGCCTTTTAGTTACCAAAATAGTCCAAAACTTTCATAAGTTGAGAAATGGACACACCCGATTTTGAACATGGAAGAGTCTACTTTTAATAATTCGGCGCTGAAAGAGTTAAGAAAGCATACGTTGCGCTTTATGCAATCGACAATAGAGGTAACTGTAGGCAGTTTTTCATATAAGCCCCGCTGTTATTAATCAGGCTAGACACAATTCTAATTCGCATGCTAAATTCACAAATTATCCATATTCCTCTGGTATTGGGTTACAATAAACTTATAATATGCTTCAAACTAGAATTGATTTAAAATAGTTGCTGAATTGCTGGGGGCCTGATGTTGATACACTAATATTAATCGTTTCAGACATGAAAACTTTCTCTTAACCTTTTTCCATATACAACAAATCTTCAGCTTTTGCATTTTGAAAAGTCTTGATAAAAATATGGAAAGCATAACTTTCTCAAGCAGTTGAACACAGACAGTTTTCCTTTTGTTTCAATGTTTTCAAAAGTCGACTGCTTCACAGGCATCAAAATTCGTCTGCAAGTGCGAAATGGTTAATTGAAATATTTCCTCTGAAATAGCTTGTATGGGAGATAAATTGCTATTTTATAGAGACAAAGAGAGAACAATTACGATAAAGATACTGCCGTTTGTAAAAGACGGATTTCGATAATCAACCACGTCATTTCAATACAATTCCTATGAATACTATAGCCCCGTCTAATATGGAGCCAATCTACAGCAGACGACTTTGAACGTATGTTGTCAAAACATAGAAAATCTCCATAATTGAATGGATAACCAATGACAAAAAGTGGTAAACATTGTCGCAAAAGGGGAAATTGCACGTTTTGTGCAATTTCTTCTTTTGTCTCTATGTTTTCAAAAACATAGGCTTATTGAAATATGTCCTCTGAAATAGCTTGTATGGGAGATAAATTGCTATTTTATAGAGACAAAGAGAGAACAATTACGATAAAGATACTGCCGTTTGTAAGAGACGGATTTCGATTATCAACCACGTCATTTCAATACAATTCCTATGAATATTATAGCCCTGTCTAATATGGAGCCAATCTACAGCAGACGACTTCAGTCATATCTAGGCAAGTATATGGTATTTCTTCTTGAATGAAGTTATAATTTCAACATTGTGTTACAAATTTTGTGACATAATGGGAAAGTGCTTGTTACGAACAATTTCTCTTTGTTTCCGTAATATTTTAAAAACGCCGTGATATAACTGACAAAAAAGTGTTGAAAGCGGCGTAAAAAACATACAGACACACAATACACATCTATGTACGGTGGCACAGAGGTGACATGTGTATGTTTTTATTGATCTCGTGCGCACGACATACTAAGTGCGCACGAGATAAATAAAACCATACACATGTCACCTCTGTGCCACCGTATCTATGAGTTCAAATACCGATGTCATATGATATATGGCATATTTATTTGGTTCGTTCATCACCAAAGGTTGGTTAGAAATGTAATTTATAATAAACGTGTCTATAAGATTTATCCAAATCTCTTTACGTTTCATCAGGGACACTATAATATTACACTGTAATATAGTATCCCTGGTTTCATTGACTAAGCATTTACCGTTTTTTCTCTTTAATTATCTATATCAGTCCTCTGCTTTGCAAACTTTTCAGTTAATCAATAACTATATTGAAAAGGAATAACAATTAAGATAATAGAATGAAAACATGTTGAAAAAGGCAACATACAAACACAATATACTCTTCTGTGTATTTCAAATACCAATGTCATAATGTGAGGCATATTTATTTGAAAATGTTGCCCTACATGTAGCATCTTACAATGCTAGTTTTCGTTAGACGTTTTATCTTGAAAATACAGGAAATGTATTTGATCCTAAATGTGTCTATCAGATTTATCACAATTTCATTACGTTTCATTGACTTTGCGATTTACCGTTTTAGTTACCGGATATTATTTCTCTTTAATTATTTATATCAGTCGTCTGCTTTGCAAACTGTACCGTAAATCAATACGACACATGGAAAAGAAATAACAATTACGACATTAAAATGAAAACAAATATTAGAAAATGTGACATGATCGTTTTGAGCGAGTTACCTTTTCATAGAAATGTTCAAAGATGCCTGATTGGGTTTCAATAATTGTCTTCAGAATGAAAACTTTCCCAGCGCGTCCTTTTGAAATGTACAGGATAACATATATGATCAATGTAAATACAGATCACATTTTCAACCTACTCTGTGTGATCGAAACCCACACCAGTTAACAACATATTTTAACACACTTGGGTAAGTGACATAATTATGTTGACAGTGATGTATGAATGCCACTCTGATCTTAATCTTCTCTGTTCTTAAGAGATGTCGCGCAAGCTAACCCGTAACGTTAATTTACGTTAAATGTAGTCGGAAACCGTGAAACGGTTGAAGTATATTGTTTTATCGTTTTATATATATACAAGACGAATTTTGATGCAAAGCATCAAAGACGCCACGCATGATTTTGAAGTATGACTTAAAGGAAGCAGATGCAGTTCAGTACATTTGAATAACCTGTTCAAAGAGACAGGATGTAAAATATCTTAAACAAGAAGGCCAAATGTTCCTTTACCATACCATGGCTACCATAGTCTATAATGAAAGTTTATCAAGAGCAAAAAGGGTCAATTTTGACGTAGGGATTAGACGTTTTATATGCTACGATCTATATTCAGCATGTGAAGTTTAATCGTGAAATGACGTGAAATGACAAGTTTAATCCTGAAACCATTTGGTTTACAGTTTGCTTAACATTGACTGCAACTTTAATGTCATACAAGCTGAAGTTTTTTAGATTTTTCTAGATTTTTAGCAATAAACGGTTTTAAATTTGCTCTAACTAGATCAATTAGACAAATAAAAACATAGGTACTGAAATATTAACAGATATTAACTTAAGGTTAATGCCTCTAGTTATAAGTTAAGTGTTACACAAGCTTTGCAAGGAGATGGGGAAGTCTATTCTCCTTCAAGTTTAGCAGAAGTATGATAGCAAATCGGGAGTATATAAACAAACAAGACCTGTTCATAAGACAGCATGCTCGACTATTTGCCATTTGATTCTATAAGTAACAGTGGTTAATGACAGATGTGCATGATAGTACCTCGATTGCCAAACTTTCACCAAATTGTCAA
The DNA here is from genome assembly GCA_031761405.1 of Serripes groenlandicus. Lineage (NCBI taxonomy): Eukaryota > Metazoa > Mollusca > Bivalvia > Cardiida > Cardiidae > Serripes > Serripes groenlandicus. The sequence goes on along the minus strand of JASEVX010000004.1, from coordinate 68,857,296 downwards.
ATTCAAACAAGGGCCATAATGTGTACTGAATTCATACAATAGTTATCTAACTTAACTGTCTGACACCTCTGAAGACATAAATGAAGTTTCAAGTCAAGATCATAACAGGTTTCTGAGATATGACCATGATAGTTTCTTACATGTACATGCATAACTTTAACCAAAATGTTTAAGTCCAAAAAGGGGCATAATTGTGTCTAATCTGATATGAGTTTTGGGACTTGTCCTGCCAGGTCATTTGGTGATGTTCAATAAGTATGTGAAGTATTCAAAGCAATAGCATCTGTGGTGTGTGAGAAAAAGCCTTGCATGCAAACTTTTAACCAACATTTCTATGTCCAAAAAGGGCATAATTGTGTCAAAATCTGATATGAGTTTTGGGACTTGTCCTGCAAGGTCATTTGATGATGTCCAATAAGTGTGTGAAGTTTCAAAGTAATAGCATCTGTGGTTTGTGAGAAAAAGCCTTGCATGCAAAACTTTAGCCAAAATGTCTAAGTCCAAAAAAGGGGGCATAATTGTGTTAAAATATGATATAGAGTGTTGGGACTTGTCCTGCAAGGTCATTGGATGATACCCAATAAGTGTGTGAAGTTTCAAAGCAATAGCATCTCTGGTTTGTGAGAAAAAGCCATGCATGCAAAACTTTAACCAACATTTCTAATTCCCAAAAGGGGCATAATTGCGTTACAATCTCGAAAAAGAGCACATGTATAGTCAACATATAGCAAGAATACAATGGTTCTGAATGCACAAACGGTAGGGTTTAAAACGGTTAAGATTAAAAATACAACAGAATTTTATAAATAGGCAAAAATATCCCCGGATTTTTTTTCCTGAGCTTTGATGAACAGGATCGTCAGGGCCGTAAACCAAACAATTAAAAAAGTGAAGCCTAGGAAGTTGGGGAAAAAGTGATTTTTTGTTCTGAGCTCGTCAGGGCAGTAAACCAACCCATAAAAAGCGTAGCCTAAGAAGTTGAGGGAAAAGTTATTAAATACAAATTTAATGTGTCTAAAGTTTTGTAATAACGTTAGAAGACATACGTATTTTGTATCTTGTTGTTTCTTAAAACAATGAATACAATTAATTGATTCATAAAGGTTGTTTCTTTCAAACATATTACAGAGTTTTTCTTTGCAATACTAATGATGGTTGCTCCCTATTCGAGTATGCAACCCCATGGTACACAATTAAAACCTATTCAATACTGACATCGCGCTTCCGCGCGGCGTCAATGAAGAATTTGATTACAAATACAAGTTCAAAAGGCCACATGGCCCGTGAAAAATTATTTTATTCTATAAACACTTCTACTTCAGTACATGATTCGGAGAATGGTAAAATCTTGAGCCAACTTGTACCTTTTCCCATGGACGATCTCAAACGAATATGTACGTCTAGGTGTTTATGGTCAAAACATGTAGGCACCAAGGCCAATTTCACTTGTCGCTCTTGACGTCTACATGAAAGGTAATGGTTAGCTCTATGTGCCTTAAATTACCGCCTCGTATGTGCATTGGTAGAGCGTCCAACTCGGATGCAGGTTCGGATGTTCGAGCCCAGATAATTTATAAACGGTAGTTATGGCTTTCCCTCCTTGGCACTTTGGATTGTTTGGGTTAAAACTCGATGGTGTCAGTATAAATGGACCAGCAGTACTGGCAACTTATACAGAAAACGCCATGATATAAATGACAAACTATTGAAAGTTGCGTAATTCACAATACAACAAAAGAAAGCTTCATTGTGGCAGTACTTCAGACTTCGGTCTGTGAACCACCAGCGACTAACCAGATCAACCCATACCGTTACGCATGCATTTTGGTTCGAATCTTTCATTTCGCATTCAGCTATCAAATCAATTGAACGTAACCGGAGAATGGTGATGGGGGGAAGATTAGATGAAAAACCAACATTGTTGACTCTCTATAAAGTATCGACCTGGATCAGCCTAAGCATGCCGCACAGGCTAATCCGGAGAGACACTTTTCGCATTCTGTGGAATTTCTGTTTCAAGAATCATTACTCTATACCTCTTTTCCTTTGAGATGGAATGTGTCAGCCCGGCTTAGCATGCGCGGAATGCGCAGGCTGATCTGGGTCGATAATAACGCAGCGTCCATAATGTGGGTTTTCTTGTGGAACGGCTAATATAATCTATTGTAACTTTTAAAACAAAAAAGACAAATTGTACAAATTCAATCGTCTACAATAATGACATTACACATTTAAACATGACTTCAAGTTATATGTAAATGTAAACAAATTGCACCACGTCCTAGTTAAATATGGAAGTTTAAATCACCGTGTTGTTTTCACGTGTTATATATTGAGTGCATTTATTCGACCGGAAAGTGCGTAGGTATAAAATAAATGAAGTGGTTATCTGGAGTCATAATTAGAATATGTCTTTTGATTTGAAACTGCCACAAAAAACGATTGACATAAACAAGGAATAATATTTAAAAAGAAAATAGAAACAATGGACCACTTAAGAGAAAATAATACCACTATGATATCATGAGTAATATATCGACGTTCTATAGGGAACTCTGCAGTCCTAAATACAACAGAAGTCTTATGTTTCGTTATCCGATACATCTTCTTGCGCAAACAATTTACGTAATTGAATTATTTAACAATCCCAAACTGCCCATTCACGAGTCTGTGATCGTTTTGAACCGTTCTTTAATATCACAACAGTCTTATGTTTCGTTATTCAATACAACTTCCTGAGCTAACAATTAACGTAAACGAATTATTTAACAGTCCCCAAACTACCCATTCACAGAAATGTGATCATAAACTTCGGTTAACCTCTCTTTTCCCAGGATTTTCATGATGGGTCGATATGAATGTTATTGTCTATTCAATACCTAGGATTTGAAATGTGATGTGTGGCATACATACGAACTTTACGAACAGTGAAGACGTAGACGCACAGCCTCACGAGAGCCCCTTCATGCCCGCCTGAAGAGAAGTCATATATGTTTTACGATTTGCTTTATTGTGGATTTATTGTGCGACATTACTTTAAAAGATAATGTACGAGCATTTCTGATATGAACAGGTCCGTAAAAATACAAATAATTACTTTTTAACCCTTTCCCTCATACGACAATTCTGCAGCAGACGAATTTGAACGTATTTTTGTCAAAACATAGAAAATCTACATAATTGAATGAATAACCTATGACAAAAAGTGGAAAACATTGTGGCAAAAGGAGAAATTGCACGTTTTGTGCAATTTCTTCTTTTGTCACTATGTTTTCAAAAAGCCGTCTGCTGCAAAGGCATCAGAAAGCGTCTAATATTCAATTGGTTTCCATGCAACAAAGTCTTTGTCAAACCGACATGAGGACAACAGGCATCGAATGACACTTTCTGTTAACACCGTCCCAAATTCAGACGCATTTTGACACATCTGTCGCAGACTACCCTTATTACATTGTAACATAAGGACAAATAGTTTCTTTTTTCATTTTCATATTCTAGTTTGTATATATATGTTTACGGAATCAGCTGCTGCTATTGTATGTAGGAAAAGAAATGAACACTGATAATCGATACGTCTTGACGTCTTCAGTGTCAAAAATGAAATTCATCAACATTATGAAATACTCTAGAAGTAACAATAAGAACAACTAGAATGGAGTGCTCCGCGGAGCACGTGTGTCACCTGCACTGCTCATTGAAAGTGTGACGAAAAAGTGTGACGGACAGACAGACAGAGGACGGACGTCCGTACTGATGAAGTGTATTTGTGGGGTTATTTCCTTTGATGTTTATTTTGTGGGGTGCACCCCACAAGTATGCAATGAACACAACACCCCACAAGTACTCGGCCACCAGTACGGACAGACAGACAGACGCCGGATAAAAAAATGAAAGCGCCAATGGCACTGTAGTGGCTATCGTATGGAAAATCCTGCAAAGTAACAAGCAGTATATCGGTGTAGGGCTTGCGATGACTGGTTCGGGTATATTTGAGAATGTATCAACCCTGCATCTTTTGACAGTAGAATAATGTTAGTTTGCCAGAATGTTGTCTTGGTGATCATTTAGTTCTGAAATTGGTTATGATGTGTTCAAAATTAGGCCATTCCAAAGTTATGAAAAATCTAGTTGGTATTCGATAGACTACCGTTTTAGCTCATTAGAATGGCTATTTGTAATCTAAATTGTTCGGGTAATCACATGTTTATCACCAGGTCGTTAGGCCATATTAAGATAAAATATATTTTACACTTTAGAAATGACTAAATTATCAAGAAAGGAGAGAAAACAGTATCCATTAGTTTGGTGTTTGTTTCAATGATGTCCGATATTAAACAGGTCTGTTCAATTAGTCCCTTCACATTATATGATTGAGGGTTGTCAGAGACATATAAACACAGTGTATTTATATGTCTCTGAGGTTGTTAAACTGCTTCGAATAATGCGAGTGCAAAAACAAACACAAAACATGCTCCAAAAGCACAATTTCACTATTTGCCAAACTGTTCAATTTATAAAAACATAGGCATATATTATAATGCTCGATCTCCAAACTAAATTAGGCTACACTGTCAGCATTGATTGCTAATTGACACTAGAACGTGCATACGTGTATACATTTATAACGTGTGTATACACTGACATCGTGTGTCCTTTAAACCTTTGTAAACCAGTCTTATCATCTAGACGCTTTCATATATTTAAACAACTACAAAATAAAGCGTTTATAATATTGAGATTTACAAGCTCTTCTGGTTTTTGGTCTCGCGATCTATTTATAGAACCTTTTGGAATTTCCAGATTTGAGTATCATCAGAGTTGCCGTTATTTGCAAGGCAGAACGCGCAATGATATTTATTATCTGCCAAATCATGACGAAGATAATATTTACATATTTTAACTCTATGTAGATAATATCTCGATAAAACTCAAATATTAGTAACAATCTGGTACCAAAGTAGCACTGACATAATTATTATTAATCACGTCTCTGCATCAATGATGGAACTATAACGGATGTGAGTAAATTAGTTTGCAGTAAGGAAAAAAAATATCAACCGATTGTTCAAAACCGACTATGTAAATATTTTTAGTTGTTGTTGTTTCTGTTAGCATTGTGGCGATTGTCAAACCAATCGCCACAAAAAGTAATCCCTAAGTGCCTACCATGCTACGCAGGATGACACAAACAGTGTCATTTGTGATGCATACAATATTCAAAGTACCTAAAGAACCGACGATTAAGAGGGCTAATATTCTCCCGCCTTTTGACACGCAACTGTGCGACTACTTATTGATCTTTGCGTAATAAATATGTTAGGGGGCCAATATGTTACACGTATTACCACTCGAAATCATTCGTGGCGAAATTTCTAGATTCCAGACATGGCATTTCTGAGGGCAGCGTCGGGTTGATCAAAAACAAGATATATTTTAATACTGTGTTAAACTCTTGTTAACCCTTTCCCTTATATAGACGCGTTTTGACGCCTCTACAGCTGACGGCTTTTCGAAAACACGGAGAGAAAAGAAGAAATTGCTGAAAACTAGCAATATCTACTTTTGTCATCATGTTTTCAACTCTATTCAATTATTGTAATTTCATTTAAAGGGAGTTTCCAAAAGAATTTCGGGTATGTTTTTCAAAATCGTCTATTGCTGATTTGTTGTATGTGGGAAAGGGTTAAACTTATCAAATTAAGTCCAAAATCAGATATGGGTTGTTCAAAAATTTAGATTAATTGTTATCGAGGATTAAGGTTGTCCAAGTTTTGATAAACCGGCCCCTCACCTATTGATAATAAAGAATGTTCGTCTACGGATATGAATCATGTCATGCGGATTGGGTTGTTGGTCCTTTCCGGCGTTACCCCTTTCCCTCATACAACAATTCTGCAGCAGACGACTTTAAACATATTTTGTCAAAACATAGAAAATCTCCATAGTTGAATGGATAACCTATGACTAAAAGTGGAAAACATTGTGGCAAAAGGAGAAATTGCACGTTTTGTGCAATTTCTTCTTTTGTCACTATGTTTTCAAAAAGCCGTCTGCTGCAGAGACTTCAAAAAGTGTCTATATGAGGGAAATGGAAGACTCCTCTGCTGGAGACAATTCTTTGAAACATTGCGACAAAAGGAGAAACGCTTTCAATTTTATAAGTGTTCTCCCATTTATAGAGAGTTTACATATGTTTGGCAACAACGTTTACTGAATGTCCATTGTTAGCGTTATTATTGACAATGGGATAGGAGCATGACACCTCTGTTTTTTCTTATCAGAAGATGCTTTACAGTCTTGATAACAATTTTGCGGAAACTGGATGACTTTTGTGAAACTATTTTCCATAAAAATACACATTCTTTGACAATAAAAAAAACAAATAAATGAAAAGCTTAAAGATTATAGTAATTATCTCCTCTACATTGAACAAGTTGGTACATGTTATGGCGATTCTGGTTTTGAACAAAAAAAGAAAATGAGACAGAGAGATAATTAAAATAGTTTAAACAGTATAACTCAGCAATCTAATAAGGAATTGTGTAAGTTTCAAAAAGTATGTACATGTATTGGTGAATAAAGAGATAGAAAGTAGAAAAAGATAAAGAAGATTGAGCATATTGGGCTGTACAGTTTCATATCAGTTTTCACTGATGCATTATGACTCCAAACCGTTAAACGCGGATCATATTTTCTAACAAGATACCTTACTGGCCGCACACATTTATAATTTATATAAGCCGTTCCACTGGAAAACCAACACTGTGGACACTGCGTAGAGTATCGACCCGGGTCAGGCTAAGCATGCCGCGCATGCTAATCCGGTTAGATACTTTTCGCCTCCTGTGGATTTTCTGTTTCATGAATCATTACTCTATACCGCTATCCCCCTGATACGGAATGTGTCGGCCAGGATTAGCCTGCGCGGACTGCACAGGCTGATCTGGTCGATACATAACGCAGAGTCCATAGTGTTGGTTTTCTCGTGGAACGCTCATATGTATAAGCCTTGTCAAGGGATTAATTTTCTTGATATCTTTGTGAACAGTGAATACCCATACTCTCTACTGTCCGTACACATATTATGCTTAACTGTTAACCCTTTCCCATATACAACAAATACGCAGCAGATAACTGTGAGAATATCTTGGCAAAAATTAAAAAATGTCTTGAGCAATTTTTCCTTTTGTCACAATGCTTTCAAAAGTCATCTGCTGCAGAGGTGTCAGAAGGCGTCTGCATACGGGAAATTGTTGACTGTTAATTACTTCATCTATTCAATTTCGAATGTTGATGTTTAATTTGCGAAAAGAATTATCAAATTTCCTTCCTTTTTATGGTTTCATGAAGCACATATTACACCACAATCATGGTAGCTAGTCTGTGAAATATTAACAAACGTTATTACTTTTTTCGTTCTTAGAACACAGTTTGACATTGACATGATGCTAGCTAATTGCTTTTCCACAAACAACAAATCGTCAGCTGACGACATTTAAAACAGGCATTTTTATGAACAACGCAGAAAGCGGTACAATTACATGTAACCTTTTACGATTCAAATACGCCCCTCAAATGAAGACATCCATAGACGTAGTACATGAAACATATTACATCTTATGAAAGATTAAACTGTACTCGATTTTAAGCAGCGTTCTTTGTTAAACATGTATTGTACACGCATTAAACCCTTACCCGGATACAACACATCTACAGCAGACGGTTTAAAAACATGCCGGCAAAACAATGCCAATCCCTAACAAGAGCACCGCGTACGGCACAGACGCTCGACTGATAGGGAGAAAACAGAAAAAAAGCTGAGTTAAACAAAAAACCTTAACCGGATGACCGCGCAGACGCCGCCAACAAAAACACTTAACCGGACGACCACGCCGACGCCGCCAACAAAAAACCTTAACCGGACGACCACGCCGACGCCGCCAACAAAAAAACTTAACCGGACGACCACGCCGACGCCGCCAACAAAAAACCTTAACCGGACGACCACGCCGACGCCGCCAACAAAAAAACTTAACCGGACGACCACGCCGACGCCGCCAACAAAAAAACTTAACCGGACGAACACGCCGACGCCGCCAACAAAAAAACTTAACCGGACGTCCACGCCGACGCCGCCAACAAAAAAACTTAACCGGACGACCACGCCGACGACGACCACGCCAGGGTCATGAGCTAAGTCGAGCTAAAAATGAAGGCATAATTACTGACAACATTTGAAAAAACTGTAGCATTTTGTTAAAATGTTTTCAAAAGTCGTCGTCAAGGGCGTCAGAAAGCTTCAATACGTTGGAAATGGTTAACACGTTAAGAACAAAAAGTTATGCACATATGTGCAAACCGATTTCGGTATCTACGGGTGTCCTACTTTCGTGATCATACGCATTTAGATAAACTACATTGTCGAATTCTTAACCAATTTTAAGACATCAGAACGGTATCAACTGACTGCTAATACAAAGCCATCTGATAAAAGGACGTAACAAATGACGTCTAGAATTAACGTAGACCACGAAGTTGGAAGGCATTTGGCCGTTTAACGAGAAAACTAACATTATGGACGATGCGTAATGTTTCGACCAAGATCAACCTGCGCAGTCCACGCAGGCTAATCCGGGCCGACATATTCTGTCTGAGGAGGATAGAGGTCTAGAGTAACGATTCCTGAAACAGAAAATTCAGAGGAGGCGAACAATGTCTGTCCGGGTTAACCTGCGCTGCAAGCTTAGGCTGATCCGGGTTGATACTGTACGCCGAGTCCACAATGTTGGTTTGCTCGCGGGACGGTTTATAGAATGTCGGCTCCCAATAACGGCACATTTAAATTAGAAGCAACGTCTACTCTATAATGTACATTAATGAACTTGACTTTCGGTAGAATGGGCTAGGTAATTTCCGTATAAAATCGTATGAGATCGATCTTGTTCGTGGGCATACCATTCATTTCCACCGGAAATGAACGAAAAATCCATCAACACTTCCGATCTTTTACGACTTCGGACGGATTTTGCGTATTATATATCTACTGATTATAAATAATGATCTGGAACGGAAATCGTCCAATGTTGGAGTTCTGCCTTAACGGAACTGGAACAGTGCCTATTTGACGAAATCATCTATATAAAGGGGATCATAGAAAAGGATTGACTTCTATATCGTGACATGTCTCCATTCAAATTTTCGAGATGTCAGTTAATCCTCCCTTCTCACATGCATACAAATTTTGACGCGTTTACAGTAGACAATTCTCAAATATTTTGCGACAAAAGAAGACATTACTGAAGATAAAAAATGTCGTAGTTTGAAACACTATTTGAAACTACATTCAATAATTAAACATTTATCTTTAGAGAGTTTCAAAATGTTTAACACTATTGTCTGCTGCAGATTTGCCGTTTAAAAAGAGCCTCAATACATCCACATTTTACATTACAACGCGCATGTGTATGTAGCACTTCGACATTTGTATTATTATTTTAACTCTTTCAGCGCCAAAGTCAATGTTAAGGGTTTGCAAACAATACTGATTCAGGTGAGTCAGCTCGTAACGAGCTGTCTCACCTGTAATCAGCATTGTTTCCTATTTAGTTATCAAAATAGTCCAAACGTTAAATACATGACAAATGGAGACGCCCGATTTTGAACATGGAAGAGTCTACTTTAAACAATTCGGCGCTGAAAGAATTAAAGACGATGTGTTGCCTTCATTAACAAAATAAAACTCATACGATAGTGTATTTACACTGAGACCCCGATGGTCTCGCTTTTCTGAGTCTCATTTTAGTTTTATTTCCTGCATGACTCGGATCCAGTATTCTACAGTAGTTTGTTAGAAGAAATTACCGGTTTTGATCATAATAAACTGAGAGGAAATGAAACCACGGAGCGCGAGTAATGAGATTCTCGAACGATAGGCTGAGTTGTTATACCGCTGAGATACGCGTAATACAGTCCCTACCCCGTTATTACGCGTAATATCGTCCCTACCCCGTTATTACGATGCACGTTTTCCGCCAAGTCACACCAAAACCGACATTCACATGTTTTTATAAATGTATGCCTATTACTATTTAATTGCATATCTGTATTACCGGTTTTCTCTGTCATAACAATTTCACAAGACGCTTCCAGGATAAATGCATGACGACATGCTGAACATTTATTAGCCTGATAAGACTACACTTATACGCAGGCTGTTATGGTTCTTCACTTGTTGCGAAAACAAGATGGTCGGTTACCACGCGCCGTTTCACTTTTTACGAACTAATTGGCATTTCAAGATTGATGGAACATACCATACCATTGGATTGCTTAACAATATTTGCTGCAACCAAAATAATCACGGATCACGGCGTTTTACAAGGCCAGTTGGGTCATAGCAAACACTTTGGTATTCTATTGCCTCCTTTGCACCTACCGTTTACGTTCTTAGGTTGTACTTACCGGGAGTCCTGGTAACTTGTCAAGGACATGCCGTTATATGACTAAGGTACAGTACCAACCGTAACGTACTTTTTTCACGTGTGCTAAAAGGGATGCTTGCGTATTTATTCTAAGGATACAACTGAATACTGCTTAACCCTTTCCCACATATAGACGCTTTCAGACGCCTCCGCAGCGGACGGCCTTTGAAAACAATGTGGCAAAGGTGAATTGCTCATGATGAGCAAGTTCACCATTTGCCACAATGTTTTCATCTATATTTAATAATTAAACTTTCATTAATGGAGATTATTTCAAAGTCGTCTGCTACAGATTTGTTGTATGTGGGAAAAGGTTAGCAGAAATTCCTTGAAACCTTCTATGAATACATATAACTGAATAACCTTTCGAAGCGGCACGAAACACTATTAAAAAATACAAGTTAGCCATGCTCTTCTATATCCTACCGTAACGGTATCAGTGCATATAGGGAACATTACTTGCCTGCTCATCTTTGTTAACCCTTTCCCTCATACGACACTTATGCAGCAGACGACTTTGAACATATTTTGTCAAATAATGGAAAATCTTTATAATTGAATGGATAACCTATGACTAAAAGTGGAAAACATTGTGACAAAAGGAGAAATTGCACGTTTTGTGCAATTTCTTCTTTTGTCACTATGTTTTCAAAAAGCCGTCTGCTGCAAGGCATCAGCAAGCGTCTATATGAGGGAAAGGGTTAAAGGATCCACAATAATAATGCTATTCAAAGGTTTCTATAAATCTTCTATACCTTCTTGGAGAAGAGTGCAAAACCCGAAGGCATATTTCATCATTTTTGTTTTCCTTACACAATTGCTTAAAGATTTAATTTCTTAACAAGTAATGCTAGTCAGCAAGGCAACTATTCATATCCAACTTGTTATTCACAAAATATTAGAGTAACAAAAATGATGAAATATGCTTTTAAGTATTTAAGTATAACTTAACGCTAAGTATGGTTGGTGGAATTGGACCCTGAACTTACACTAATCGTAAATGCTGAACGGTTATTTATCACAGACTGCCGCTCAAGTATAGTTTCCAATGTATAAGTAAGATTGAAAGGTGATGACATGATCTACACCATCCGTTTTTCTTTCCGAACATAGACATCGAGTCGTTTGTTAATTCAAAACCGTTATTCCGGATTAAATCTTTGCAACTCCCAATTACAAATAAAAAATGCAAATGCTTCTTCTACACTTTTTATCTGATATTATATTTGTGAACACACGAAGAAACCGATGCCCCATCTGAACAAAAGTTGGTGCATATGTGTGCGCATCGCGTGCAAAGTTCTGATCATCGTGCACTATGTCTGCAAGGGGTTCCCACGGGATTGGCATCAACGTTGTCTCTATGCGGGTTTGCGGTTTTTGTTATTTGATGCAACTCCAAACGGCGATACATGTCACATTGTAATGTATTAAATAGTATAGGTTGTGACTGTTTATTTCAAGCCCTGTGTTTTACAGACACTTTGCTGTAACGTCAACTGTGCACTTAACTTTACATTTCACATCCAATAAGGCTTTAACAATGTATTTGTTTATAGCCAAACAATTATAAACAGACTTATGGCATATTGCATATGGATTTAATTGGTTTTGCATGCATTATTTAAAGATGAAATTAAACAGTTGGAGCCAATATGACATGAACTGTCAAAGGTATCGTAACACAATGGGAAGACCAACACCTTTTAATAGTCTGTGTTTCACACTGAAGTTAATGCTTTGATGATTCAACCATTGTCGAGTTGTATTTATACTTTTACATGTCTCGACAAAGTTAAATTAGGGAAATCGTTAATTCAATAAAATTAATAGACACACACGAAATATCAACTTCTATGTATACGTCCCAAACATATACCTAACCATAAACGTGAAACGTGCAAACCAATTTGTTATTGTGCAGCGTCGTTGGTTTTCACGTAAAACTACCGAACATACTGGGTTTTCATGTAACATTACCGAAACATACTGGGTTTTCTCTTCCAGTATCGGATGGGTAAAGAGTTGCGTCTAGAAAATAATGTAGACTAGTTTTATTTAATGCAATTAAACACGAACATATTGTCAAAGGCGAAGCTTTAATCATTAAGAAAGTTATTGGAAATGAATAATCAGGGGCGTTTATTTGTTTGACAGATCAATTTAACCCACGTTCGATATTACCTTTCATTACGAACTCTTTTACTGAATAAAAATGACAAAATTGCCAGCTGTAAAATGATATGTTATCATTATGCTTTTACTTCCTTTCATAATCATAAAACGAGCGTAGTTCAGCGAAAACAAATCGTCAGGCATTTGCGATCAGTGTAGATAGTTGTTTTGTTTGTGTGTGTGTGTGTGTGTGTGTGTGTGTGTGTGTGTGTGTGTGTGTGTGTGTGTGTGTGTGTGTGTGTGTGTGTGTGTGTGTGTGTGTGTGTGTGTGTGTTTTACGCTGCTATAAACAATGTGGCAGTTATATCACGGCGTTACCTCAGTAATTGTATCAGTACTGCTGGTCTATTTATCCTGACACCAACGAGCCTCACAACCCTGAGCGCCAAAGAGCGCTGACATTATTACACATTTTAAGGTCTTTGGTATGACCCGGCCGGGGATGGAACCCGCGATCTTCGATACCCGATCGATGTGGACGTTCTACCACTACATCGCATAGGTGGTGTGATCACGCGATCTCCGACACACGATCGATATGAACGTTCTATCACTACAGCGCCAAGGCGGTGTGATCAAGCGATCTCCGACACACAATCGACGTGGACGTTCTATCACTACAGCGCCAAGGCTGTGTGATCACGCGATCTCCGACACACGATCGACGTGGACGCTCTATCACTACAGCGCCAAGGCGGTGTGATCACGCGATCTCCGACACACGATCGACGTGGACGCTCTACCACTACAGCGCCAAGGCGGTGTGATCACGCGATCTCTGACACACGATCGACGTGGACGCTCTATCACTACAGCGCCAAGGCGGTGTGATCACGCGATCTCCAACACACGATCGACGTGGACGCTCTATCACTACAGCGCCAAGGCGGTGTGATCAAGCGATCTCCGACACACGATCGACGTGGACGCTCTATCACTACAGCTCCAAGGTTGTGTGATCACGCAATCTCCGACATACCATCGATATGCACGCTCTATCACTACAGCGCCAAGGCGGTGTGATCACGCGATCTCCGACACACGATCGACGTGGACGCTCTACCACTACATCGCCAAGGCGGTGTGAACTCGTGATCTTTGACACCCGACCGATGTGGACGCTCTACCACTACATCGGCAAGGCGGTGTGATCACGCGATCTCCGATACACGATCGACGTGGACGCTCTACCACTACATCGCCAAGGCGGTGTGAACTCGTGATCTTTGACACCCGACCGATATGGACGCTCTACCACTACATCGGCAAGTCGGTGTGATCACGTGATCTCCGACACACGATCGATGTGGACGCTCTACCATTACATCGCCAAGGCGGTGTGATCAATGTTCATCCGACACACGATCGATGTGGACGCTCTAACACTACATCGCCGAGGCGGTGTGATCAGTGTTCATCTAAATAATCAAGCGGATCCGCGCAGTTTTGTCTGACTGTAAACCATTCGCCTATAGGACGCATAGCGTTAAAACAAAATATGTTATACAGTATCCTATTGGATCCTTAGAATACATGCACAGGCAGGTCTTCTTACACACGTGAACTTTTAACTTTTAGGGTTTATCCAGGAAAGACATTCACATGTTTGCGTATAAGGACTGTCATCTGCAATCCTCTGGACATTTCTCGTCGGACACCCACGGGTGTTGACTTCGCTACGCTTCAAACACGATGGTGCTTGATAAGAAACTGATTCGAAAAGAAAAGGACTCTAAGAGAAAGAAACACGGGGATTTTAACGTCATATTCTAATGGCGTCTACGATATTCACCTTACCAAACCCACTCGGTCAGACTTGGATTTTGGATACGATGGTTGAATTGTTTCACAGGTCTAAAACTCAATCGATGCTCCTCTGTTTGAAGAGTGCATGTCTCATTTCGTACTAACATGCACGTACGTTGAGAAAACATTATATCGAAAACCATAATTTTACAGATATAATTATTGTTCTTTACTTGACATCATATTGCATTAAATCATTTGAAAACAGAAAAATACTCATTGAAAAATCTTTTGAAAATGTGTTGATATTTGCTCTTCTGGTTTGACATTTGCTTTTACAATAATGTACCTTGTTATTCTATATTACTTGTTTATATAAGTATTATGCATTATCAGCATTTAACTGATTATATTATACAAGCACTTAAAGCTTCCGTACTATAGTGATGAATTTATGTGTTTAAACCCATACAGAAAAAATCTTCTTATTCTTGTTTGTTATAATATTGTTCTCGTTATAAAAGTGAACATAGCGAATTAAAATAGATAACCGTGTACCCTTGTAAATTCGAGGGCTTGGCGTGAAACGGTTGTAACTTAAATTGGTAATTATTTTACCAAGGTTAATCACCTCGCCATAAAGTCTTTATAAGCGTTAAATTATTTGTCTTGGTAAATAATGGAAACTTAGGAGGTGCCATTGCTCGTTCTGAGCAATGGCATCTAAATTTGCATTGTTTACAAAGGGGTCAAAATTGCCCCCAAACCAGGGTTTTCAAAATAGGTTTTTAGTTACAACCATTTTCACGCCAAGCCCTCGAATTGGTATTAGGGTAATATTACGACGGATTTGTTTCAAAAATAGCGTTAACTCTCTGCTATATTATAGCGCAAACTCTCTGCTATTATATAGCGCAAACTCTCTGCTATATTACAGCTCTAGCTCTCTGATATATTATAGCCCTAACTCTCTGCTATATTATAGCGCAAACTCTCTGCTATATTATAGCTCTAACTCTCTGCTATATTATAGCTCTAACTCTCTGCAATATTATAGCTCTAACTCTCTGCTATATTATTAGCGCAAACTCTCTGCTATATTATAGCGCAAACTCTCTGCTATATCATAACTCTACTAACTCTCTGTTTATACTATAGCTCTCGCTCTCTGCTATAGTATAGCTCTAACTCTCTGCTATATTATAGCTCTAACTCTCTGCTATATTATAGCTCTAACTCTCTGCTATATTATAGCGCAAACTCTCTACTATATTATAGCTCTAACTCTCTGCTATAGTTATTAGGCTCTAACTCTCTGCTATAGTATAGCTCTAACTCTTCTGCTATATATTAATAGCGCAAACTCTCTGCTATATTATAGCTCTAACTCTCTGCTATATTATAGCTCTATCTCTCTGCTATATTATTAGCTCTAACTCTCTAGTATATTATAGCTATCACTCTCTCTGCTATATTATAGCTCTAAACTCTCTGCTATATTATTAGCTCTTACTCTCTGCTATATTATAGCGCTAACTCTCTGCTATATTGTAACTCTTACTCTCTGCTATATTATTAGCGCTAACTCTCTGCTATATTATAGCTCTAACTCTCTGCTCTATATTATATCTCTAACTCTCTGATATATTATAGCGTTATCTCTCTGATATATTATAGCGCTAACTCTCTGCTATTATTATAGCTCTAACTCTTTGCTATATTATAGCTCTAACTCTCTGTTATATTATACCTCTAACTCTCTGCTATATTATAGCTATAACTCTCTGCTATATTATAGCGCTAACTCTCTGCTATATTATAGCTCTAACTCTCTGGCTATATTATAGCTATAACTCTCTGCAAATATTATAGCTCTAACTCTCTGCTATATTATAGCTCTTACTCTCTGCTATATTATAGCTCTATCTCTCTGTCTAGCTATATTATAGCTCTAACTTTTCTAGTATATTATAGCTATCACTCTCTGTTATATTATAGCTCTAACTCTCTGCTATATTTATAGCTCTAACTCTTTGCTATATTATAGGTCTAACTCTCTGTTATATTATACCTCTAACTCTCTGCTATATTATAGCGCTAACTCTCTGCTATATTATAGCTCTAACTCTCTGATATATTATAGCTCTAACTCTCTGCTATATTATAGCTCTAACTCTCTGCTATATTATAGCTCTAACTGTCTCTGCTATAATTATATCTCTATCTCTCTGCTATATTAAAGCTCTAACTCTCTGCTATATTATAGCTCTAACTCTCTGCTATATTATAGCTCTAACTCTCTGCTATATTATATCTCTATCTCTCTGCTATATTATAGCTCTAACTTTCTAGTATATTATAGCTATCACTCTCTGCTATATTATAGCTCTAACTCTCTGCTATATTATAGTTCTTACTATCTGCTATATTATAGCGCTAACTCTCTGCTATATTATAACTCTCACTCTCTGCTATATTTATAGCGCTAACTCTCTGCTATATTATAGCTCTAACTCTCTGCTATATTATATCTCTAACTCTCTGATATATTATAGCGTTTACCTCTCTGATATATTATAGCGCTAACTCTCTGCTCTATATTATAGCTCTAACTCTTTGCTATATTATAGCTCTAACTCTCTGTTATATTTATACCTCTAACTCTCTGCTATATTATAGCTATTACTCTCTGCTATATTATAGCGCCAACTCTCTGCTATATTATAGCTCTAACTCTCTGCTATATTATAACTATAAATCTCTGCTATATTATAGCTCTAACTCTCTGCTATATTATAGCTCTAACTCTCTGCTATATTATAGCTCTTACTCTCTGCTATATTATAGCGCTAACTCTCTGCAATATTATAGCTCTAACTCTCTGCTATATTATGGAACAAAACTCTCTGCTATATTATAGCTCTAACTCTCTGCTATATTATAGCTCTAACTCTCTGCTGTATTATAGCTATAATTCTCTGCTATATTATAAGCTATAACTCTCTGCTATATTATAGCGCAAATTCTGCTATATTATAGCTCTAACTATCTGCTATATTATAGCTCTAACTCTCTGCTATATTATAACTCTAACTCTCTGCTATATTATAGCGCTACCTCTCTGCTATATTAATGCGTTAATTCTCTGCTATATTATTCGACCCATTTTCCCATTGTCAAAAATGACACATTAGTCGATATTTCTTTGAGCTAATATCGGAATACACTACAAACTATGAACATGTACATTACTTATTAAATGCCTAAGAAATGTCAATAAACCACGAGATCTTTCGACCATTGATATAGTGATATTGTTTTATATCTGTAGCAACTTATTTCAAAGGAGTTATTTAATGGTTTGTTTTTATAAACCGCTGACGACTGGGTTTTTTAAGTCAAAATACAGAATGTCCTGGGTTAATTTTCGTGGCTTTTTTTAACAGAACATTAATAAACAATAATGACTTGAACACATATAGTTCATCGTCAAAATACAATATATTTAAACTAACATGAGTATGGACCGTTACACAGAACGGAGAGAGAGTGAACAGGTCTTTTCACCACAATATTTCTCTTATAACTCAACAAAGTCCTATGATGTGGGTACTAAAAAGAATCGTCTCACTGATCCTTTTGAGCACCCACGACATAGGATTTGAATGTCAAATAAGGATTTCATAACATGAAAAATGCTCCTTATCTAGAGCACTGTAAGGACATACAAAATGAAGGTAGATAAATATAAATCGAGGGCTTGGCGTGAAACGGTTGTAAACTAAAAACCTATTTTGAAAACCCTGGTTTTAGGGGCAATTTTGACCCCTTTGTAAACAATGCAAATTTAGGTGCCATTGCTCAGAACGAGCAATGGCACCTAAATTTCCATTGTTTACCAAGAAAAATTATTTAACGCTTATAAAGACTATTTGGCGAGGGTGATTAACCTTGGTAAAAAAATACCGATTTTAGTTACAACCGTTTCACGCCAAGCCCTCGAAATGTTAGGTACTGGTGATAAAGTTATCCTGACGCCAGCACATCAGTCGTTATGCTTTCCCCACAACCCTGGGTGCCATTGGGAGAGCAGGGACCAGGGACCAGGGAAAGCCACTACTACCATTTCTTGGCTTGTTTGTATTCTTGAGAATGTAGTATACATATTATTTATTTCATATCATCCCGTTTCCTTGATACAGACGACTTCTGACGCTTTAGCAGCAGATGACGTTTGATGACATTGTTGGAAAGGGGAGAAATTTATAAACAGACCAATTAATTTGTTTTGCATAGTAACTTGCATTTTGCTTGAACTTTAAATGTCCAGTCATGCAGGGTCCGTATTCACCAATTAATTAAAATACATTCTCATTTATAATTTATAGTTAATTCTGAATATCGAAACAATAAAATGTATGGGTGGATTAACCATAAATCATATGGTTATTTTAATAATCTGAAATCCTCAGACATATTCAACGTAGACGATATCAAATTCTCATACTGGGACTTAAAGAAGGGCATAGAACTGGTAAAATATCAATACAATATTGAACGGCTTCATTCAAAAGAGGTCCTCGCCATTTCTTATTCCAAACTTCAACCGAGTCGCGTTTAACAAAAAACAACCTTTGAGTATGTTTTAGACCGCTGTTAAAAAAGTATTTATTTGTAAATTCCACACTTTATGATGTAAATGTACAATATTAAACGAAATGTCATTAACTTTATTTACTGAATAGAAATCGCAATAATGAGATCGGTGAGAAAACATTGTGTTTTGCTATACGAGCAACACACATGTGAGTATTTACAAATGAAGTGTAGCCAAGCATCAGTTATCTCATCTGCTCTATGTGATATACACGTATAAAGTGTGTCACTGGCTACTCGCATGTTTCTTTAACTTTGTAGAGAACAGGGTAGATCCAGACCGGACTGCGCGACCTGAAGCCTACTTATTAATACGTTTAGTTTTATAGTATCGTCGCTCAGAAAAAATATACGTATCAATTGTAACACTTCGGCTAATATTTCTGTCTCTGTCTCTCTGGTCTGTGTCTGTGTCTCTGGTCTACCTGTCTGTGTCTCTGTGTCTGTGTCTCTGTCTACACTGTCTGTCTCTCTTGTGTCTGTGTCTCTGTGTCTGTAGTCTCTGACTACCTGTCTGTCTCTCTGACTACTGTCTGTCTCTCTGACTACCTGTCTGTCTCTCTGACTACCTGTCTGTCTCTCTGTGTCTCTGACTACATGTCTGTCTCTCTGTGTCTGTGTCTCTGTATACCTGTCTGTCTATCTGTGTCTCTGTCTCTGTCTACATGTCTGTGCTCTCTGTCTCTCTGTTTCTGTCTATTTCTTTCTTTTTCTCTTTTTCTCTCTGTTTCTTTCTCTCTCTCTCTACTCTCTCTCTCTCTCTCTTCTCTCTCTCTCTCTCTCTCTCTCTCTCTCTCTCTCTCTCTCTCTCTCTCCTCTTCCTCCTCTCTCTCTCTCTCTCTCTTCTCACCTCTCTCTCGCTGTCAGTCTCTGTATCACTCTTTGTCTTTGTCTCTGTCTCTATATATGACTTCGGCTAATATTTCTGTCTGTCTCTCGTGTTCTCTGTCTCTGTCTTACCTGTCTGTGTCTCTGTCTGTGTCTACCCTGTCTGTCTCTCTGTGTCTCTGTCTCTGTCTACCTGTCTGTCTCTCTGTGTCTCTGTCCTCTGTCTAGCTTTCTGTCTCTCTGTTTCTCTCTGTTTCTCTCTATTTCTTTCTTTTTCTCTTTTTCCCTCTCTTTCTTTCTCTTCCCGCTCTATCTCTCTCTCCTGTGTGTCTGCTCTTTCTCTATACACCCTCTCTCTCTCTCTCTCTCTCTCTCTCTCTCTCTCTTCTCTCTCATCTCTCTTCTCTCTCTCTCTCTCTCTTTCTCTATCTCTCTCTCTCTCTCTCTCTCTCTCGCTCTCTCTCTCTGTCTGTCTGTGTCTGTGTCTGTCTGTCTCTCTGTCTCTGTATCTCTCTAGTTTAAGATTTTGTACTATCACCAGAGTACCCACACTATTTATTATATTAGTATGGCTGTTGTGAGACAATCAAAATGCATGTATTTATCTGTTTTTGCAGATTTGACTCCGATCTCAAAGACCTTGCAATTATTTTCCTGGAGCAATGTCCTTATAATAATGTGTAAAACGTTGTGGCTACAAATAAATAAACCAATACTCACAGACCAAATAGGATCCAGTCTAAGCTCCTAAATTCAGTACATCATTCACAGAAATGCGTCCGTAACGTGCGTGGATTTTTTTTCCCAGTCTTAATCCCAACTATACAAATACTTGTATCATCAACAATGCGTTAAATCCGGTACATAACTCACTCCATACTAAGAGTTGCACGTTTACATGTACATATCACGCTAGTGTCCGCAGACGAGAAAGAATTAAATAAAGACAGATATATATACAGCAGACGACTGGACTGCCTTGAACGCGAGGAGTGTGAAGGAATTTGTTACGTTATTGATCGATCGTCGATGCATACAAGGCTTTTTATATACTGCCTACACTTCAAAATATAGAATTGCCCGAGCCAGCGTTCCGAGCCTAAATTGGTATTGATTGTTCGTAGAATACAGGACTGCGTTAAATATCTGACAGAATAGCATCCCGTGCGGGGGTGATTGTCTTAACTAGAGCTTGTAGTACAGATAAACTCCGAGAAAATACATCTTCGTACAATCCTATCATTATATGAGTTTACTCATGCGAAAGGGGGTCTCTTTAATTATCCCTTTTCCAACATATAGATGCTTTCTGACGCCTCTGAAAGAGACGACCTTTTGATAATATTGTTACAATGTTTTCAACTATTTCCATAGAACTGTTCTTGTCATTTACAGAGTTTCTATACTTTTGACTCATGGCTAACGCAGATTCAGATCAGCAGGCACTGTTACCCGTTTTATTGAAATCGTCACTATTCCCCAAAACCTTCCGAAATGTCCCACAAAGTGTAGATATTGATCGGAATGCGCAGGCTTGTCTTGATTTTGTTACAGAAGGAAAGATGGAAACCTTTTCATAGAAAGAGAGTTCATATTTTGAAAATATTTACTC